>NW_021011498.1:0-246699 GCF_003987935.1 Bombyx mandarina | reverse complement strand
CAAGAGGTCCTACCACCAGTAATTACGCAAATTATAATTTTGCGGGTTTGTTTTTTATTACACAATGTTATTCCTTCATCGTGGAAGTCAATCGTGAACATTTGTTGAGTACGTATTTCATTAGAAAAATTGGTACCTGCCTGAGATTCGAACACCGATGCATAGCTCAACACGAATAAACCAGACGGACGTCTTATCCTTTAGGCCACGACGACATCGATTCTTAATATGTATATACAGGAACTATATATAGAGTATACAGAGCGCATAATTCCCGGAACTGACAGGGCTATAAAATAATACCCACAAACATAACGAAACATGAATTTACATATTGTCAATATGATGATGATGATTATGGACAAAATAAAATCTAATAACTGCTAACTGAAATAAAGGCATTCCTTTCTACTATTGTGAACAGTAGGTTAATGACCCCAAAATATTAAAAGAGCCTAAATACATTTAAAGATATATAAAATAGAAATGATATTAGACTGCTACGGCAGTTTTTATTTATATTTAACGTAATGTAATCCTGTATATGTGTTATAATGTAATCCTGGAGTGAGAACAATCTTAGCGGTGCTACAAAACTATGTGCGCCATTTGTACCACCAACTTAACGTATCTGTGGCCTCATACTCGTATTGAGTGATCTGACTCTTCTGATTTACAATTAACACCATATTTTCCAATTTTTCTAATACAATCCGGATTTGAGCTCATGTTTTAAGATAGGTGGTCGCATTCACGATTTGTCTACGGGTCCCGGTGTAAGCCTTAACTATAAGTGGGCCGTGACCTTCATCATTCACCTATGCAATAAACATAAAGCTTCTAGGGTACATTGTGAGCCCGCACGCAAATGACCGACCAACCTATCTATTTATACCGCGGAGTAGTACCATATATATGAACGTTATATTTTTATACAATTTGCAGATGTTCCGGGTGAAGGCAACTCAAGATCGATAGCCTCCAGTACAGTTGAAAGTCGTATGTCAAAATCATATTTATATTATATTCACGTAGATATAAAATGAACTAGCTGCGATTATTTTTAGAACGAAGTTCCTTATGGGACGATGCGGAAGGGTACCCTAACCGGGAAAAAACGTCCGTAACGTAAGATTTTTATTAGTAATGCACACAGTGTACGACTTAACTTTGTAAATAATGTACAAAAAATAACATATTTTTTTATCTTTCATTGACCGCGATCTCAGAGCGTTCGTTTGCGCAATATACTAACTCTTATGCAAACAACCGTGAATGAAGTGTACCACAATAAGTTCGCACGTTACCGAATGACCGTGGGTTGTTGCGAAACCTCCAGTTTTATTTTCTTTATACCTCGAATAGAACTTAAAATTAATATTTTTATAATAAGGAACTTCGTTCCTATTCGGTGTCCACGACACCACACATCTTTTTTACCTAGTGCCAATAGCCTCAAGGGGCTACTCTGGCTTCACCGGATGTGTAGGCGAGACCACGGCGATCAGCCTAAAAGAATTTGCTAATACTAGCCCTAACAAGAACAGCTCTTCGCTGAATCTACCACCGTAAACTCAGTGGGTTGACTGCGATCGATAATTATCGGAACTTATAGATATAACGTGAACGGGATCAACATCCTTGAGACATGCGGTCGAATAATAATTTGGGTTGGAATTGAATTGCATAAGCTTGTTTTGCAATAACAATGGGCAGGAGAGTTCAGTGCTAGTAACACTGTGTGAATCGAATAGTACTTATATATTGTTCTTTTTGTAAACTTAATAAATATTTACTAACTTATTAAGAAAAAAAGCCGTATACAACACAGTCCATGCAGAGATCGAATAAAATAATGAACGAATCGCTTTCATGAACAACATTATTCACGGGCTTACTTAAACAAAAAAAAAAGTAAAATACGTCCTTTACCGCTATTTATTTTATGGATAAAACAAACTACTTTCAGATACGTCAGGTCATGGTCAAAATGGAAAAGCATCATCATTACCATCTACTGAAACGAGTAAGTGAAATTTATTTCTTTTTAGAATTCAATGGTTACAAGTTCAATTAAAATAAAAGGCAAAGAAATGAAATTTTTCACTGGCGGTAGGACCTCTTGTGAGTCCGCACGGGTAGGTACCACCACCCCGCCTATTTCTGCCGTGAAGCCGTAATGCTTTTCGGTTTGAAGGGTGGGGTGGCCGTTGTAACTAGATACTGAGATACTGAGATCTTAGAACTTATATCTCAAGGTGGGTGGCGCATTTACGTTGTAGATGTCTATGGGCTCCAGTAACCACTTAACACCAGGTGGGCTGTGAGCTCGTCCACACATCTAAGCAATAAAAAAATTATTAAAAAAAATGAAAACATATCAGTGGCGTCTGCGTGTAATCTATATTAAAACAAATATTAAGGTTTTTTATGATACTGATAATTTATGATTATGATAATGAGGTTTTTTTGAATTGAGTTTTTTATTTCACTGCCAATCGTACGGATTGTTTTAGGGACTCCAAATTATCATGGCGTTTAGAGCAAGCCGTACTCTCTAAAACTGACCATAAATTATAATCCAGCGGATTAAGATCGGGACTAGACGACGGCCAGTCTTCAGCTCTGATGAAGTCCGAAACGTTCGTTTCCAACCACGACTGCGTAGACCGAGCTTTATGACCTGGCGCCGAGTCTTGCTGGAAGGACCATTCTTGATTATTGAACATGGTGTTGTTAAGGGGCTTCACTACCTTCTCAAGAATGGTATCTTGATACACTTGTGCCGATGTTTTGATACCTTTTTCACAAAAGTATGGCTCAGTCACTCCTTCATAAAAATACGGAGATTTTATTTGTTAAAATGTTGCTCAATTGTAAACATTTTCTCATCCGTAAACAAAAATTTTCCATGACCTCCCTTTGCGTACGTATTTATACCGCGGAGTAGTACCATATATATGAACGTTATATTTTTATACAATTTGCAGATGTTCCGGGTGAAGGCAACTCAAGATCGATAGCCTCCAGTACAGTTGAAAGTCGTATGTCAAAATCATATTTATATTATATTCACGTAGATATAAAATGAACTAGCTGCGATTATTTTTAGAACGAAGTTCCTTATGGGACGATGCGGAAGGGTACCCTAACCGGGAAAAAACGTCCGTAACGTAAGATTTTTATTAGTAATGCACACAGTGTACGACTTAACTTTGTAAATAATGTACAAAAAATAACATATTTTTTTATCTTTCATTGACCGCGATCTCAGAGCGTTCGTTTGCGCAATATACTAACTCTTATGCAAACAACCGTGAATGAAGTGTACCACAATAAGTTCGCACGTTACCGAATGACCGTGGGTTGTTGCGAAACCTCCAGTTTTATTTTCTTTATACCTCGAATAGAACTTAAAATTAATATTTTTATAATAAGGAACTTCGTTCCTATTCGGTGTCCACGACACCACACATCTTTTTTACCTAGTGCCAATAGCCTCAAGGGGCTACTCTGGCTTCACCGGATGTGTAGGCGAGACCACGGCGATCAGCCTAAAAGAATTTGCTAATACTAGCCCTAACAAGAACAGCTCTTCGCTGAATCTACCACCGTAAACTCAGTGGGTTGACTGCGATCGATAATTATCGGAACTTATAGATACAACGTGAACGGGATCAACATTCTTGAGACATGCGGTCGAATAATAATTTGGGTTGGAATTGAATTGCATAAGCTTGTTTCGCAATAACAATGGGCAGGAGAGTTCAGTGCTAGTAACACTGTGTGAATCGAATAGTACTTATATATTGTTCTTTTTGTAAACTTAATAAATATTTACTAACTTATTAAGAAAAAAAGCCGTATACAACACAGTCCATGCAGAGATCGAATAAAATAATGAACGAATCGCTTTCATGAACAACATTATTCACGGGCTTATTACCATCTGGTTCTAATGCAGTAATACTCAAATTGTATCATAATAGTACATGATTAGACTCAATATCGTTCGTTCATTCACAACAGTATTGAATAATGTTTTTCATTTCAGGAAACGGAGACAATAACATGGCACGCAGTATAGCACAATCCTGTAAGTTGAATCTTATAATTGCCATGTAATTACTTAAACAAAAAAAAAGTAAAATACGTCCTTTACCGCTATTTATTTTATGGATAAAACAAACTACTTTCAGATACGTCAGGTAATGGTCAAAATGGAAAAGCATCATCATTAGCATCTGCTGAAACGAGTAAGTGAAATTTATTTCTTTTTAGAATTCAATGGTTACAAGTTCAATTAAAATAAAAGGCAAAGAAATGAAATTTTTCACTGGCGGTAGGACCTCTTGTGAGTCCGCACGGGTAGGTACCACCACCCCGCCTATTTCTGCCGTGAAGCCGTAATGCTTTTCGGTTTGAAGGGTGGGGTGGCCGTTGTAACTAGATACTGAGATACTGAGATCTTAGAACTTATATCTCAAGGTGGGTGGCGCATTTACGTTGTAGATGTCTATGGGCTCCAGTAACCACTTAACACCNTATAAATAGCACGTATAGCTCTTTTCTGCAGAATAAATATCATTTCTACATCGGCCGCATTGCCCCATAGCAAAATGCCATAGGACATGACACTGTGGAAGTAACTAAAGTAAACTAAACGAGCCGTGTCCGCGTTTGTTAACATTCTAATTTTTTTTACTGCGTATGCTGCAGAGCTGAGCTTACTCGCCAATTTATGGATATGAGGTCCCCACTGCAGTTTGGAATCCACTGTTATACCAAGAAATACGGTTGACTCAACAATCTCCAATGATTCCTCAGAAACAATTACATCACTATCCACTTGTCTCACATTTAAAGATGGTTTAATACATTTTAAAGTAAATTTAATACATTTAGTTTTCTTACTATTCAATAATAGGTTATTGATACGGAACCAATGAACCACACACGAACGTTCATTCACAACAGTATTGAATAATGTTTTTCATTTCAGGAAACGGAGACAGTAACATTGCACGCAGTATAGCACAATCCTGTAAGTTAAATCTTATAATTGCCATGTAATTACTTAAACAAAAAAAAAGTAAAATACGTCCTTTACCGCTATTTATTTTATGGATAAAACTAACTACTTTCAGATACGTCAGGTAATGGTCAAAATGGAAAAGCATCATCATTAGCATCTGCTGAAACGAGTAAGTGAAATTTATTTCTTTTTAGAATTCAATGGTTACAAGTTCAATTAAAATAAAAGGCAGAGAAATGAAATTTTTCACTGGCGGTAGGACCTCTTGTGAGTCCGCACGGGTAGGTACCACCACCCCGCCTATTTCTGCCGTGAAGCCGTAATGCTTTTCGGTTTGAAGGGTGGGGTAGCCGTTGTAACTAGATACTGAGATACTGAGATCTTAGAACTTATATCTCAAGGTGGGTGGCGCATTTACGTTGTAGATGTCTATGGGCTCCAGTAACCACTTAACACCAGGTGGGCTGTGAGCTCGTCCACACATCTAAGCAATAAAGAAAATATTAAAAAAAATGAAAACATATCAGTGACGTTTGCGTGTAATCTATATTAAAACAAATATTAAGGTTTTTTATGATACTGATAATTTATGATTATGATAATGAGTTTTTTTACTTCTCATTCGCGTTAGAAAGACATCAGTAAATTAATCATTACATCTGCAGTGACGGCCAAGCAAAATTTTACTGTCTTTTATGTACTTTTCAATAACTTCCAAGGATGTTTGAAGCTGTAATTTTTATTTTTGTTAAATAAAGGAAACTCTGGAAGTGGAGGTCAGCAGGGTCAACAAGGTGGAACTCAACAAGGAGGTAATATAATAAGTCTACGAATTTTGCGAATATCCACTACTACCGGTGCTCATCAAATCAGTTTGCAGGAACTCTGAGTCGCATTTTTACCATAAATAATTAATTCCATCAAGTTTGAATAATTTGAGAGCCACTATTCAAATGTAGTTCTTCTTACTTCGACATATTTTCTTAACTTGTCTGGACATAGTTGTTTGCTTGGAAATGCATTACGTTACGAACGTCATATATAAAATATGTATATTCATTCCTAGATCTACCTGTAATTATTATTTGTGTTAAATATTGGATCCCCTGGTAATTGAGGTCAGCAGGGTCAACAAGGTGGAAATCAGCAAGGAGGTAATGTAATGAGGTTGCAAATTTTCCGAATTTCTACAACCACCAATGTTCATCATGAGTTTGCATCGGTTGGTAACTCTGAATCGCATTTCTTCCATACAGAAGTTATTTAATCTAGGTTGTAGAATTAATTAGCCTTCCTTCTGAGGTAGTTTTTGTTACTTATACATATTTTATTTACTAGTCTATACTAAGTGATCGCTTAGAAATGCACTTCATATCGCAGCCCTCACTCCTCCTATTAATAAAGTTTAATTACATTACAAACTTCATAAATAACACATTCCTAGACCTATCGTAGACCTAGCACCAAAACCCATCACTATGGTTTAAAATTTATCCTAGTGTAGTTTCTATACAATTTTCAAAAAATAATTGTAAACTAAATTGGCATTTTTATAATCCTAGCTATTTTTTCAAAGTTTTTATGAATTTTGCGAATGCCTCCGCTACATTAAACTCAAGATGACAGATTGACAAAAAATAATTAATTGTTTTCCTGTATCTCCATTGTCGCTTTCCTATTCTTACTCACAAACGAATTCGCAGTAGTGAAGTATACAGTCTCACTACATCTTGGGTGTAAAATTTATATTGCTGCTATGGCTTTTATTATTGTTTATTTTAAATAAAGGAACCCCTGGAAATGGAAGTCAGCAGGGTAAACAAGGTCAACAAGGTGGAAATCAACAAGGAGGTAATGTAATGAGTTTTAAAGTTTTGCGAATTTCCACAACCGCCCGTGCTGATTATGAGTTTACATCGGTGATAACTCTGAATCCCGTTTCTTACCAAACAGAAGTAATTCAGTCTAGTTTGTAGAATTAGTTAACTTTCCTTCCAAGGCAGTTTTTGATATTTATATATTTTTTCTTTAGTGGTCGACATTTAAGTGGTCACTTAAAAATGCACTTCATATTGCAGCCTTCACTCGTCCTATTAATAATGTTGGTAGTATAAGTATATTTTAATTACGTTACAAACGTCATAAATAATACACACCTAGACCTATCGTAGACCTGGCATATATATTTTTATAATCCTAGATACTTTTTAAAAGTTTTTTTTTTTTTCAAATAATTAGGTAATGAAATTTGTGAATGGCTCAACCTGCACAAAATTCAATATGGCAGAAGAGCTGTCAACTCACTTGATAAAAAATAGACTAATGGTTTTCTTCTATCTGTATTGTCGCTTTCCGTTTTTTACACTTATGTATATTTTTTTACAACCTACTTACTTTTTTCCTCGTTTAAAATATTATTTTTTTGCTTGTGAAATATGTTATAAAATTATTTATACTACTTCTGTGAATCTATCAACCAACAACTTTATCAAACTATTGTATTACTAAACAAATTATTTTGAGTCTAATTTATAAACTCGTGATTAAATTATCGCGAAAAGATACCATTATAAACACAGATCAGCTGATAGAGGCAAGTCTGGCTGTTCTTCAGTCTAGTATAATCAAAACTTCGAATACATTCCTCAAGATCGTTGATATCATGGCTCGCCGCTCATATTTAGTTTTTTTATTAACGACATTCCTCGGTCGCCGCCGACCCAGTTAGTCTTATTCGCCGACGACATGACCGTTTACTACTCGATTAGAAACAACTCCCTAATCGTGAGGAAACTCCAGAGCGCAGTCGTAACCTGAGGACAGTGGTTCCGAAAATGGCACATAGACATCAACCCAGCGAAAAGCAAAGCGGTGCTATTTCAAAGCGGAAACTCCACACGGATTCCCTCCCGGATTAGGAGGAGAAATCTCACACCCCCGATCTTCAGCCATACACTGGGCCAGGAAGGTCAAGTACCTGGGTGTCACCCTGGATACATCCATGTCATTCCACCTCCGTATAAAATCAGTCCGCGACCGTGCCGCGTTTCTTTACGGCAGGCTCTACCCCGTGATCTGTAAACGGAGTAAAATGTCCCTTCGGAACAAGGTGACACTTTACAATACTTGTATAAGGCCCGTCATGACTGACGCGAGTGTGGTGTTCACTCACGTGGCCCGCACACACATAGACACCCTCCAATCCCTACAATCCCGCTATTGCAGGCTAGCCGTCGGAGCTCCGTAGTTCGTGAGGAACGTTGACCTACACGACGACCTGGGCCACGAATCAATCCGGAAACACATGAAGTCAGCGGCGAACCGGTACTTCAATAAAGCTGTGTGTCATGATAGTCGCTTCATCGTTGCCGCCGCTGACTACTCCCCGACTCCTGCTCACGCAGGAGCCAGTCACCGTCGACGCCCTAGACACGTCTTTACGGATCCATCAGATCCAATAACCCTTGCATTAGACGCTTTTAGCTCTAACACTAGGATAGGGACTCCGGTAACTGTACTCGTGTAATTCGGCAAAGAGCTCGACGTGCAATCTAACCAAAACATCAGCCCGCTGAGTTTCTCGCCGGATCTTCTCAGCGGGTCGCGATTCCGATCCGGTAGTAGATTCATTCGCGAAGCAGCTACTCTTGAGTTGTTAGGTCTCCTTTGAAGTCGCGCGGGTAGTTCATCATCATCATCATCATCATCAACAGCCCACAGACGTCCACTGCTGGACATAGGCCTCTCCCAATCCACACCACTGAGCACGGTCTGCGGCTCTCCTCATCCACTTCTTGCCGGGTAGTTAGTTGTTAGCAAATTACAACCTTCCTGGCTGAGCCCGGTAAAACTGGAAAGGCCTCCGGGCCATCAGTAATCTCTCAAACATAATTTTTTTTATATCGTAGTGCCGGTAGAATTCTGTAAGAGTTTAAGACCGACAGTCTATTATTTCATCTACTCTTCGCTTCTATGTACTAATAAAATAATACTCAAAATGTATCATAGCAGTGCATGTTTAGACTCAATATCGGTCGTTCATGCACAACAGTATTAAATAATATTTTTCACTCCAGGAAACGGAAACAATAACATTGCAAGGAGTATAGCACAAGCCTGTAAGTTAAATCTTATAATTGCCATGTAATTACTTAAACAAAAAAAGTAATTAAAATACGTCCTATACCACAGTTTAATGGATAAAACTAACTACTTTCAGATACGTCAGGTAATGGTCAAAATGGAAAAGCATCATCATCAGCTTATGCTGAAACAAGTAAGTGATATTTGTTTCATTTTAGAATTCAGATTGGTTACAAGTTAATTTAAAATAAAAGGCAAGCAAATGAAAATATATCAGTGGCGACTGCGTATAATCTATATTACATCGAATTCAAACAAATCTCAATTTTACATAAAGCCCATCTTAATGTATTTGATCTTCACATATGAAATTTCCGTTTAGTATAAAGTGTGCTGGATACCAAGTTTCAAGTCAATCGGATGCATGGTTCAGTAATTATAACAGAACATCCGTAAAAACCACTGTAGATTTATATATTAGTATAGATTTATTTATATCAATCAAAATATGCACCTATGTGTTGATGCGTCTCTGACAGCGATGCAGCGTTTCTTCAGTTTTCTTCGTCACGACGTCAGGTGTTCGCAAGCCGACAAACTCTCTTAAGTCATTTTGTGCTGCCTCTCAGGTCTTAATATTATTCACTGCCAAGAAGCTTCCTAAATTTTGGCAAAAGTATAATTCTATTGGCGCAAGGTCTAGTGGGTACGGTAGATGACGAAAAAATTTGCACAGAGACTGTCTGTTGTGACGTAAGAGGTCGAGAATTGTAGTGTAGGAGCAGCTGGAATAAGCGGTTGACTAAGGCTAACCGGAGATTCGCGAATCATTCTCCATTATGGCACAATAGTGTCCAGTTCCTCACAGTATACATCCGCAGTAATGATGGTGCCATTAGATAAAAAGCTGTAATGAATTACAGTTCAAAAGTAGCGATAACAAAACACTAATCAATGAAGTAATTAATGACTGATTAGAATTCTAACTCTTTATCTTTAAGCTTTCCCAAGCTTAGAGGGGCGTAATGTCATCATGTGTAGTTTAAAATAAAAATATTTTTGTAAACCTGGTGATCTTTACCTAGTTTACGTTCCCAAACATTTTTTTTATTAATTAAGCAGTTAAAACTACTGAAGAACCAGGTATGGTTGTAGATAGATAGATTGTATGCATGTTTATAGAAAATAATAAAAATTAACAACAAAATTATAAAAAGAAAAAAGTGATGTCATAATTTACAGTTACAAAAGATAAAACTTAAACAAAAAACTATGTAAAAAAAACATCAGTGAGTTAATCTTATCATCTACAGTAACGACCAAGCAAAATTTTACTGTTTTTTATGTACTTTTCAATAAATTTCAACGATGTTTGAAGCTGTAATTATTATTTTGGTTAAATAAAGGAACCTCTGGAAATGGAGGTCAGCAGGGTCAACAAGGTGGAAATCAACAAGGAGGTAATGTAATAAGTTTTAAATATTTTAGATTACATAATTAGATAAATAATAAGATATTTAAATAATTAGATAATGAATATTGTGAATGGTGTTGCTACACTATATTGATTAACATTAATATTTGTGTTAAATAAAGACTCCCCTGGAAAAGGAGGTCAGCAAGGTCAACAAAGTCAACAAGACCAACAAGGAGGTAATGTAATAAGTTTTAAATATTTTAGATTACATAATTAGATAAATAATAAGATATTTAAATAATTAGATAATGAATATTGTGAATGGTGTTGCTACACTATATTGATTAACATTAATATTTGTGTTAAATAAAGACTCCCCTGGAAAAGGAGGTCAGCAAGGTCAACAAAGTCAACAAGACCAACAAGGAGGTAATGTAATAAGTTTTAAATATTTTAGATTACATAATTAGATAAATAATAAGATATTTAAATAATTAGATAATGAATATTGTGAATGGTGTTGCTACACTATATTGATTAACATTAATATTTGTGTTAAATAAAGACTCCCCTGGAAAAGGAGGTCAGCAAGGTCAACAAAGTCAACAAGACCAACAAGGAGGTAATGTAATAAGTTTTAAATATTTTAGATTACATAATTAGATAAATAATAAGATATTTAAATAATTAGATAATGAATATTGTGAATGGTGNACAATAACATTGCACGCAGTATAGCACAATCCTGTAAGTTAAATCTTATAATTGCCATGTAATTACTTAAACAAAAAAAGTAATTAAAATACGTCCTTTACCGCAGTTTTATGGATAAAACTAACTACTTTCAGATACGTCAGGTAATGGTCAAAATGGAAAAGCATCATCATCAGCTTATGCTGAAACAAGTAAGTGATATTTGTTTCATCTTAGAATTCAGATTGGTTACAAGTTAATTTAAAATAAAAGGCAAGCAAATGAAAATATATCAGTGGCGACTACGTATAATCTATATTACATCGAATTCAAACAAATCTCAATTTTACATAAAGCCCATCTTAATGTATTTGATCTTCACATATGAAAGGAGAAACCCCATTTTGGGCCTAAGCGTTACACGAATGGGATATGTACCAAAAAATTCGTCTATTTTGCTTGATTAACCTATTGAAATCTTAGCTTCATTGACAATGGCCAAGTGTAGAAAATAAGTTAAATTCAATTTTTTTGTTTTAAACAATCTTTGTAAACATCTGCAACACTTATTTCAATATACGTAACTAGCTCCACAAACGTGCGTGCGTTAATACTCTTTTGCTTTAGGATAAATGAGTCGACTATTATCAAAGCCGGCAATGTGACTTTTGGACAATTATTGGTAAATCAGAAAAACGAATTATTGACTTTGTATTCCATTGGCAGTCACAAAACTCTTCTGAACGACATCTTAGATAAATAACAGGTTAAGTTAATACTTTATTTAATGCAGGTTTTGAACCGTATTCTTTGAAGGAGACGATTATATTCAAATCAATCTGTATTGACATATCAATAACNGCTTATACATATTTTCTTTACTGGTCGACACTTAAGTGGTCGTTTAAAAATGCACTTCATATCGCAGCCGTCACTTGCCCTATTAATAATGTTGGTACATAGTATAAGTACATTTTAATTACGTTACAAACGTCATAAATAATATACACACATTCCTAGACCTATCGTAGACCTGGCACCGTAATCCATCACTATGGTATAAAATTTATCTTAAGGTAGTTTATATACAATTTAAAAAAGTCTTAACTAAATAGCTATTTTTATAAACTAGGTTTATATTTAGTTATTAATTATTTCTTAAAAGTTTTTTCAATTAGATAGTGAAATTTGTGAATGATTCAACCCACATAAAATTCAAGATGACAGAAGAGCTGTCAACTCGCTTGCCAAAAAATAGATTAATTGTTTTCTTGTATTTAATTTTGTATTGTCGCTTTCCAAACGCATCACAAACGAACTAGCAGTATGCAATCTCGACACGTCTTGCGTGTAATATTTGAATAGCTGCAATTATAATTTGTGTTAAATAAAGGAACCCCTGGTGAATTTTCGCATTTACAGGTGCTTATATAGAGTATACATCGATTCATAACTCTGAGCTGCATTTTTAACATTAAGAAGTCATTCTGTCTGGTTTATAGAATTAATTAGACTTCATTCCAATATAGTTATTGTTACTTTCACTTTTTTTTACTCGTCTAGAGTTAAGTGGTCGCTTGATAATGCATTTCATATCGAAGCCGTCAGTCGTACTATTCATAATATTGGTACCTACTATTCGTACATTTTAACCCATTACGTAAGGAACGTACAAAATAAAAGTATAAACCTTAACATTAAACACTCATAAATGTTTTTTTTCTTTCTTCTACGGATTCAACGGATATAGGGCAAACAGGTGACTCAGGTGATGATACTGTGGGGTCAAGCAAAAGGAGATCCATGCCCTACGATTCATCTGGTAAATTTTATTAATGTTACATAAGCAGATACTTACGTTTTTTTTTTCCTACCTAAGCTGATACCCTTGAGAGGCTATTTCAGCGTAACCTTAACAAGTAGGTGAGCTCACGGGGCTTAAACCAGAGTGATGCTAACACTGGCCCTAGCAAGAGCAGTGCTTCGCAGAATCTACCACCGGATCGGAAACGCGACCCACTGAGAAGATCCAGCGAGAAACTCAGTGGGCTGTGTCTATGGGTTAATTCGCTCGTCGAGCCCTTCGTCGCAAGCGACGAGTTCGACGAGGACTGTGACCGGTGCTTGTGGTGTACTTATGTTAAATATTACCACTTATGTTATACTACTTATGCTAATGAGCGGCGACAGAACAGCTACACATTAAAAAACTGGAAACACTGACCGAGTCGAAGCAAAGCTTTGTCTCGTGCTATTTTTAAATAGCGAGTGTGTTTTGAATATATAAATCCACATTACTCAGTACAACGCGAAGTATAACAAAATATAGTCTATGTTGTTGAAAAATAAGTTGAAAAGTAAAGTTGAAAAATAAGTTGAAGATACTATTAGCTTTGAAAAGGCTACCCAACGGCAACAATATTTTTTTTATTAATTTTTTTTTGCTTAGTTGAGTGGACGAGCTCACAGTCCACCTGGTGTTAAGTGGTTACTGGAGCCCATAGACATCTACAACATAAATGCGCCACACACCTTGAGATATAAACCTTCAAACCCTTCAAACCGAAACGCATTACTGCTTCACGGTAAAAATAGGTGGGATGTTGGTACTTACCCGTGTGGACTCACAAGAGGTCCTACCACCAGTAACAGTAAGTATTTCAGTATTATGAGACCTAAATTTTGGGCATGCTGTAAGTACAAACTATCTGTAGGTGCCTACTTCTGCCGCAGAGCAATAATGCTTTCGGGATTGAGGGGTTAAGCCGTTACTCAATATAATTAAAACTTCGGTCTTGTGCGGTGGGTTGTGCATTAGCGTCGTTAGTATTATGGACTGCGATGACCACCGGTGACACATTTCACCAGTTGCGCCGTGAGATCGCTTACCTTATCTACCGATATATTATACAATAATAAATAAAAATACCACTCTTGATTAAAAACGATTATAAATCTTTGACGTCTTGTTGCTTTGGGGATATGTGGTACCAATATAGACTTAACTTAAACTTAAGATATGAAGTTGAAGTCGAACTGCATTTAAGTGACAACACGCCCTGCCACGTAGTAAACTAACTGCACCCCAACAAGTAGTATCCTTTTAAAACATAATAATCAAAGAAGATAAATAAAAAAATAAGATTACTAATTAATTCCATTTTTTCATTCATGAAAAGGTGAGAATTTTGCTGCCGCATATGCTAAGTCCGGTAAGTTGAACTTAGGTTTAGAGTAACTGTAAGTCACGCGATTTAAAAAAGGAAATATAAGTCCATTCAGATACACAGTGCAAAACAAAGTACCATAGATTATTTTATCACAATCAATACAGGGTATGTACATAATAGTAATATAATAGTTCCCGAAACTGACAAAGCAAATAAATAAAATACCCCAATAATATAACGAAACATGAATTTACAAATTGATCATCAATAATGGCGATTTAGTGTTAGTGTATATGAAGTTTTTAAAACCGGAATGTATAGATACGTACGCGAGGGTAGTTGTTGGACGTCACCTGTCTTCGCTTGAGACTGAACCGCTCATGTGTGTATTCATTTTTTAAATGTGGTTCATTGCGGGAGATGCATAAGTGTTAGTGATGTTTCAATCGCTATATTCTCAAAATTATTTTTTTTATCTGAGAAATCTTCAAGACATCTATACTAATATTATAAAGAGGAAAGATTTGTTTGTTTGTTTGTTTCGAATAGGCTCCGAAACTACTGGACCGATTTGAAAAATTCTTTTTCCATTAGAAGCCGACATTGTCCCTGATGAACATAGGCTACTTTTTTTATTTTATTTTTTTGGTTTCATGTGTGTTTTAATGTTTCCGAAGCGAAGCGAGGGCGGGTCGCTAGTTCCTTTATAATATTACATTTATTTTATACAGTAGGTATTTTATATTATACAGTAGGTTAATGACCCCAAAATTTAAAGTATGAGCCTAAATACACATATCTTTAAATTAGAAATGATCTTAGACTACTAGTACGGCAATTTTTATTTATATTTAACGTATAATGTAATCCTGGAGTGAAAACAATCTTAGCGGTGCTAGCTTAGCTTAACTTAGCTTAGCTCATAATACCACCAGCTTAAATTATCTGTGGCCTCATATTCGCATTGAGTGATCTGACTCTTCTGAGTCGCAATTAGTACCATATTTTCCAAATTTTACAATCCAGATTTGAGCTCATGTTTTAAGATAGGTGGTCGCATTCACGATTTGTCTACGGGCCCCGGTGTAGCACTTAACTATAAGTGGGCCGTGACCTTCATCACTCACCTATGCAATAAACATAAAGCTTCTAGGGTACATTGTGAGCCCGCACGCAAATGACCGACCAACCTATCTATTTATACCGCGGAGTAGTACCATATATATGAACGTTATATTTTTATACAATTTGCAGATGTTTCGGGTGAAGGCAACTCAAGATCGATAGCCTCCAGTACAGTTGAAAGTCGTATGTCAAAATCATATATAAATAGTATTACATAGATAAGAAATGAACTAGCTGCGATAATTTTTACAATATAGACGCTACTCTGGCTTCACCGGATGTGTGAGCGAGACCACGGCGATCAGCCTGAAAGAATTTGCTAATATTAGGTCCTTACATAATAATATGAAATTGCCGTTTTGTACGGGAGGAATATAAAGTTTTTTTTTTATATGTTATATAATCAAAGTATGCACCGTTGTTATCTATGCACTTTTGCCATCTCATAGGTAGTTAGTGCATTGATCCCTTTACTAAAAAAAACCATGGGAGCGAGAATCAATAAGCTCTTTGAAGGTGATTTGGGCTGTCGTATCAGAGTTGAATTTTTTTCCCTGTTAGAAGTTGTCCAAATTCCGGAAAAAATGGATAGAAATCTGTTGGAGCAACGTACGGCGGATGTCGCAGATATTCCAATTGCAACTCATCCAACTTATTGTTGTGCAGTGTGTGGTCTTGCGTTGTCATAAAGCAGCAGTGGCCTAGAGCGATTGACCAATCTCGGTTGCTTAGCAGCTAGTTCTTCCTTCATGGTTTGCAGTTCCTGACAATAGATATCTGCCGTCATCGTTTGGCCAGGTTTTAGAAAGCTGTAGTGAATGACACCGGCGCTAGTCCACCAAACACTCGCAAGTAAATTTTTCTAGTCAATTTTCGTTTAGGGTAGGATTTGGCTGGGTCTCCAGGATTCAGCCATTGCGACGAACGCTTCGATTATCGTAGAGTATCCACTTTTTATCACAAGTAATGATTCGATTTAAAATCCCTTCATTATTGTATCGGTTGAGCAAAGTTGAGCACAGCAGTCGACGCGTGTTTGCAAGTCCGATTACCTCAATTCATGAGGTACTCATCGTTCTAGTTTTATTACTCTCCCGATTTGATTCAAGTGGATTAATACAGCTTTATCACTTAACCCGAAGCCTGCAGCTATCTCTGAAGTGCTTTGTTTTTGGATCCGCTTCCACGATAGCCTTTACTTCATTTTCCACTTTGGTCTCCGGCCGTCCACGGGATTGGTTCTGAAGGTCGACATTTCCAGAACGAAAACGTTGAAACCAGAAACGTAGCGTGCTTTCTTTTGCGACACCTGCGCCGTACACATCATTAATCCTTCAAACTGTTTCTGCAGCACTGGTACCACAGTAGAACTCGTACTCGTAAATATTCCGATATTTCATGTTTTCCATTGTGCGGTAATAAGCGACGCCAAAGAAAAAAAAATGAGAAAAAAACAATTGAATGACTGATATCAAAACTCAAATGTACCAGCTAAATGAATTTATAAATTTAAATTTGTAATTCTTAACCAAAGAGGAGATGTTTCAAAGCAAAGTGGTCAGTACGACATAACCAGCCCTAACAAGAGCAGTGCTACGCTGAATCTACCACCGTAAGCTCAGTGGGTTGACTGCAATGGATAATTAGCGGAACTTATAGATACAACGTGAATGGGATCAACATCCTTGAGAAATGCGGTCAAACAATAATTTGTCTTGGAATTAAATTGAATAAGATTGTTTCGCAATAACAATGAGCAGGAGAGCACTGTGCTAGTAACACTGTATAGAATAATACTAATGTATTGTTCTTTTTGTAAACTTAATAACTATGTACTAACCTATTAAGAAAAGAGGTGCTGGAGAAAAATGCTGCAAATATCGTGGATGGAGTTCAGAACGAATCAGTCAATTCTACAGGAACTTGGCATCAAGCAGCGACTATCCTCCATCGTTCAGGGTCGCATTCTCACTTTCTTCGGACATGTGTCGCGGCGGGGTGACGGCTCATTTGAGCGCCTTGCAGTGCAGGGCATGATAGAGGGTACAAGACCGCGCGGCAGATGACCGTTACGATGGACCGACCAAACAAAGGCAACTCTAAACGGTACCGAAAACGAGTGCACAAGAAGGGCCGCGGTACGCAAGGAATGGCGACGTCTGGTGAAGCGCACCACCACCCGAAGTGATGACCACGACCACTCTGCCAAGAGTGCATGCGACTGAGAAGAAGAATTAAGAAAAAAGCCGTATACAACAAAGTTTATGCAGAGATCGTACAAACTAAAGAACGAATCGCTTTCACGACACAAAATTATTCACGGGTTTATTACCATCTGGTTCTATTAGGAAAAATACACTCTCCACATTTATGTATATTTTTTTACAACCTAGTTACTTTTTTCCTCGATTAAAGTAGTTAGCCATTTATACTATCGCTTTGAACCTATCAATCGACAACGTTATCAAGGCTAGGTTGGCTGTTAGTCTAGTACAATCAAAACTTTGAATACATTCCTCAAGATCGTTGACATCGTGATGCCGGTGGAATTAGCTTAAGACCGACAGTCTATTAGCTCAACTGCTCTTCGCGAAGTACTACACAATATGTCTCATAGCAGTTACATGATTAGATTCAATATCGTTCGTTCATTCACAACAGTATTGAATAATATTTTTCATTTCAGGAAACGGAGACAATAACATTGCACGCAGTATAGCACAATCCTGTAAGTTAAATCTTATAATTGCCATGTAATTACTTAAACAAAAAAAGTAATTAAAATACGTCCTTTACCGCAGTTTTATGGATAAAACTAACTACTTTCAGATACGTCAGGTAATGGTCAAAATGGAAAAGCATCATCATCAGCTTATGCTGAAACAAGTAAGTGATATTTGTTTCNAATATCGTTTTTATTAAAATATCTCGAACAATAAACATAACCTAAAATGTAAACATTGTCTGATTTTACCAATTTGGCCATTGCTGGGAGACCTGAAAATTGGGCTCATGAAACCTTCTTAGGTATTGTAACTTATGCCCAAATTCTAGCACTGTAACGCCAGGCCCAAGTTTGTATGGATTTCGGGTTTGTCCTTTCCGTTTAGTATAAAGTGTGCTGGATACCAAGTTTCAAGTCAATCGGATTCATGGTTCAGTAATTATAACAGAACATCCGTAAAAACCACTGTAGATTTATATATTAGTATAGATTTATTTATATCAATCAAAATATGCACCTATGTGTTGATGCGTCTCTGACAGCGATGCAGCGTTTCTTCAGTTTTCTTCGTGGTTGCGCTGGTTTAAAACTTAGTTAGTTTTAGGTTTCGAAAAATAGCAACATTTTAATTTGGTTTGCAAATCCTGTCCCATCCCTTTCCGGCACTTTACCTACAGACGCGTGCGAGCGAGATCGTGTGGTGACATCGAGACGAAAAAATATGGTTGAACAACCGCGCGCGCGCTTCGTGTCTTTGTTATGTTAAATACGTAAATAAGTGAAATCGTTGGTGTTTCTCATCGCGAAGTGGTACGAGTCTGCAGCAAGGACTACATAAAGGTATTGTGCATCCTTCCTTTAACGCAGAACTGCCGCTTCTTATCGNATGCTCATTATGAGTTTGCATCGGTTGATAACTCTGAGTCGCGTTCATTCCAAACAAAAGCTATTCAGTCTAGTTTGTAGAATTAGTTAGCCTTCCTTTCAAGGCAGTTTTTGGTGCTTATACATATTTTCTTTACTGGTCGACACTTAAGTGGTCGCTTAAAAATGCACTTCATATCGCAGCCGTCACTTGCCCTATTGATAATGTCTTTACGCTATACATATTATAATAATATATAAAACACATATATATAAATGCAAGGGATACAGTGAACAAATAAAGACTTTGGCAATTTTGAAGACTTAAATCAAATATAAAAAACTTCAGAGGTGTCAAGGGACACCCGGATGGAACGAAGTTCCTTTCGATTAATTAGTGAAGGAATTGTAATTTTTTTTTTAAATATAATTTTTCGTAAGAATTTATAGCAAAAAGTGTCGTGACAACTTTTCGTAAGAATTTATAGCAAAAAGTGTCGTGACAACTTTTCGTAAGAATTTATAGCAAAAATTGTCGTGACAACTTTTCGTAAGAATTTATAGCAAAAAGTGTCGTGACAACTATTCGTAAGAATTTTTCCGTCTAGCCCCCTTTCACAACGCGCGATAAGGAACTTCGTTCCAATAATCCACACATTGGCTTGGCAAGCAATTTTTCTAAGAAAATAATAAAAATCTTGCTGCGCTCTAGCTTATTACAAAAATATAAACTATAGTGTAATTGTTATATTTCTAGGAAATGGAAATCAACCGGGGGGCTCAGGTTCTGGTATTGTTTGCCATCCTGATACAAGCAGCCAGCCAGGCTCCGCACAAAAGCAAGCTAGTGCTATTAATTTAGTCATTTACGAAAAACGCATCTTGAAATATTTAGAAAGGTACTTAAAACAAAAGAAAAAGCTACCTGCATGGATCGCATATTACAGTCCTTTAGCTAGAGGTAAAGATTTTCTGACAATTAATACTATGATAAGCTTTGATACAGTTCAACTAATAATTTGTATTAGAAGATGGGGAAACTTCAGCCGCGTATTAATTTACCAACTTACCGCTGATATATTTCTTAACACGTTGTAAATACTTTATTTGGTCAGTCAGTTTGCATATAAATTGACAGTATGGAAAACTCAATTCAAGTGAAAATGGTGATCATAGAGCGTTATGACACGATACTACTACTTGTTCTGCCTATTTCTGTCTATGGACCGGACCTCATGTTTGACGATATGCGTGGAATTCAAGTAAAAGTTTCATCAAACACGCAGATCAATGTCGTTACTGTTTGTTATTGTTAAAGTGGACACATTTGCCTTATTTCACAAAAACGTTAATAAAAGATACGTTGCGTAATGGATGTTGAGTAATGGATACTTTTTGATTTGCCCTAAAGGTCACAGAGGCGGTCATAACAAACATAAGTCACTCTATCCTAAGCTCTGTCTTTGCAAAAATCAAAGTCAAAGGGATACCGTCATTTTTCCGGTATGTATTTTGTTTTCTGAACATTTTGGTTTAATAAATTCTTAAACTTATTATTCTTGCTGGTAGTACCTCTTGTAAGTTCGCGCGTGTAGGTACCACCACCCTGCCTATTTCTGGCGTGAAGCAGTAATGCGTTTCGGTCTGAAGGGTGGGGCAGCCGTTGTAACTATACTGAGACCTTAGAACTCATATCACGAGGTAGGTGGCGTAGGAGCCTGTAGCTGTCTATGGGCTCCGGTAACCGCTTAACACCAGGAGGGCCGTGAGCTCGTCCACCCAGACAAGCAATAAAAAAAATCCTATGATTAAAAATTTTATTGAGATTATGAATGCGTTTAAGGTGAGCCTAAAACGCATTAGTGTTTATCCACTTATTTATAGCTTGTATTTTTTTTTGTGTTTCATAAGCTACTTTATTGGGTTAACAATTTAAAACTTCTTTTAGATATTGTCAAACTAATGGCGAACTCCCAAGGTCAAGACAGCGAAGAAAAAGTGTAGTTTATAAATAGTTTTTTCATTTTGAGGTGGAGGGTAGTTTTTAGGGAAGCTTTGATCCAACGAACTTGGCAATGAAAATGGACTTCGAGATTTTTAGAAACTGTTGTATTTTTCAATTTTAAATTGGTGGTGGGATTATTCAATTAAATATATTATTGAGCAAGCATAACTGTGACTTTATTTAAAACCTAATAAAACGTTTTCCTTTATTCAGTAGAAGATAAGATAGACAACCCTAATAAATAACTCCTAATGCACAAACAAATATATGTTAAAAATGTAAAAACAACATTAGCCTGCTAATTACTTATTTATTTACAGTTAAAACACAAAAAGTGATTTAAACTTTCTAGACTAAATAGGCATACAGGAAACATTTTAAGCTTATAACAAATTTCCATTTTTCTCATGTATTACTGACGCGCTTTGAGGGCACACCGCTGTGCCTTTTTCATTAGAATAACAGATTCAGTCAGAATTTCACTATGCCGAATACAAAGAAAGGAGATGATAGGCTATATTCGATACGAAATTTAATTTAAAACAGCCCCTTTGTAACATAATAGTTGGTCATGGTAGGTTTTTTGTTCTGAATAATATTGTGTATAATATTGTAATATTCTTTTAAAAAGTCTTAGGTGAAGAAAAACAGTATTCCTTTCATAAAATTAAGATTTATCAGTCATTATTTTGCGTCGTCGTGGCCTAAAGGATAAGACACCTGATGCATTCATATCGAGCGATACCACTGGGCCAATATGTGTAAAGTGATCACCCTGCCAATGAAAACTACAGATCAATTAAAGATTACTGCCGTACCTTGTCATGGCCTAAAGTATAGGACGCCCGGTGAACTCGTATCAAGCGTTGCGATTATCCCAGTGTTAAAATCGTGCAAGCAGGTACCAGTTTTTACAAAGATACGTCGTGCCTAATTAATTAAAATTAACAAACGACTTTCACGATTAAGAAGTGGCATCGTATTATAAAAATAAAAGAAAATTATTTGTAATATTGGGATTTTTTTTGTGTTAAATTCACATAGGTAACACTTAGGCTACATAGGTCCACTTCTCGGTGAGCTGGCTGTGTCAAACCACATGCACCTTCGCGAACAATCCAGCAAATAATATTGTCATCCTAGTTCTAGTCTTCTTTTGAAATTCTTCTTCTTCTCAATCGTGTCACTCTTGACAGAGTGGTGACGTGATCGTCATATAGTGTTGTCATGTAGTCTTGAACTACGAGTATACATTACGTGTCATTCTCAACGATGTGTTACACACCCCTCGTTGGTGTCTAAATCGACAAATTGATAGGTGTAGGAGATGGTCAAAGTCCGTCCTGCTTCTGCCTTATGCCAAATAAGGCAGAAGCAGGACTCAGGACGCAGGAAGCAGGACAGGACAAGAGGAAGCGGATATATTAAATTAATTTGCAATTTAACAGCGCCCGACTTGATGGCCAGGACTTTAATCTCTATCTAAGCTTTAGACGAGGAAAAGAATACGACTGAAGATATCTGAAACGTTCCTTGTCCGAAATATCTAAATCACTCTGTTTGTTTAATAGGAGCCCTTGAACAAAGGACCAAGCTCTTGACAAGACAAAACATATCTTGTTCTCCTCGAAACTCCAATCTTGAATTAATTTCCGTGCGTATTTGCATTGGCTTCACTACCCAAATTAAGATACTAATGGTAAAGCAAAAATTATGGCTGCGAAGTGCTTAATCTGTCAACCCCTTTAATGTACCTAAACAGATATTCTTCGAAGCTCCTGGTAGAATATTCAAGAATTCATAATTACAAAGAACTGTATCAACAATTACCAATCACTTACCATTAGATCGTTGAATTTTATACAAATTAGTCTTAAAAGAAATCTATTACCAAATATTATGGACACCCCAGGCAAGGTAACATTTCGTTTATATGAGAAAAAGATGCATAAGATTCGCTTTGAATGGCTGCTCACTACATCGAGGGGGCGGTAAATTGAATTTTTCACATCTTATATGATAGACCATCTGTTGAAAAACCTAAAACTTCCATTAAAATAAGAACTTCTAACTTGCAGTCATTTTGTTGAGACTACATAATTTATTACCAAAACCGAATCAGAGGATCCTAATGATAATAGCATCTCCAGCTATAAATCAAAAGAGATGAATAGGCGATCGCGGCTTTCTCGAGCTCTTGCAACCACATCCCTATGATCCCTCCGCAGTAGAGTTATCTTGACCTATACTCAATCTAAACTTCTAATACCTAACTTCCGTAATTTCTATCTTTGGTGCAGGTAATGGATCATATAACACCGCACAGATGCGTACCAACACTGTTTCCATAATGTAGGTATTGTAGCACATAGATTCGGAATAAAGACTTTATAACAATTTAACTGAGATTTCGGTTTTCAATTTGTGATGTTTGAAAACTTCTACAGCTAGGTCCTCCTTGCATCGTTCTCCTCATTACTGAGGGTCGAGCTCCCTCGTTGTATCAATCACTCTTGTACGATTGTTCTCCATTGGGACATTTTTTCTTTTGTTTATAATCCGATTGTAAACCGATCATCATCATCATTCCCCTGTCCTTCTCCCAGTTACCTGGGGTCGGCGCAACATGTTTTTTCCTTCCACACTCTTCTATCACATACCATTTCTTCGCTCACTCTCCTCTTACCCATATCGTCTTTCACGCAATCCATCCATTTCTTCTTAGGTCTACCTCTTCCTCTATATCCTTCCACATTCATAGTTAACATTTTCTTACCAACCTCATTTTCATTTCGTCTCATCACATGTCCATACCATCCCAAATGCGCACTTCTCGGCTTCTCTGTAATCGATTGTAAACCGATATCAGTTCATTTTTAGTTAGTAGCAGCTTGCGCGAACTTACGATCACATGGTTCGGTTTTTTGAGTAGATCTTATGTAGTTTTTTTTTGTGTTGCTTAGATAGTTAGACGAGCTCACAACCCACCTAGTGTTAAGTGTTTAGCCCAAATATATCCACAACGTAAATGCCAACATGAGTTCTAAGGTCTCAGTTTTAACACCTAACGCCGCATTACTGCTTCACGGCAAAAGTAGGCAAGGTAATGTTATCTATCCGTGCGGACTCACAAGACGTCCTACGACCAGTAATTCCGCAAATTATAATTTTGCGAATTTGGTTTTTATAATTCGACTAGCCGTACTCGCCCGCTTCGCTGGGCATTTAAAATTAACATTATTATTTATTTTCATTATTATTAAGGAGTCCAACACTCATATAAATATTAGCCTATCCATTAATTACATGTATTTTCTACATACTTAGTCTGGCCATAAATACTGTACAAAGGAAAACAAAAAAATTCTATGGCAAATAACATTTATTACTTTTACAGTGTGTTAGTTTAATGCATAAATATAAAACAATTTAAAGTATAAAAAGCTTATTCGAAGTGGTCTCCATTGGCTGCACTATAGTCCTTTAAACGTTGAGGCCAGTTATCAATAGAAGCACGCACTCTTTCCATGGGAAAATTTTTCACTGCCAATCGTACGGATTGTTTTAGGGACTCCAAATTATCATGGCGTTTAGAGCAAGCCGTACTCTCTAAAACTGACCATAAATTAACATAATAATCCAGCGGATTAAGATCGGGACTAGACGACGGCCAGTCTTCAGCTCTGATGAAGTCCGAAACGTTCGTTTCCAATCACGACTGCGTAGACCGAGCTTTATGACCTGGCGCCGAGTCTTGCTGGAAGGACCATTCTTGATTATTGAACATGGTGTTGTTAAGGGGCTTCACTACCTTCTCAAGAATGGTATCTTGATACACTTGTGCCGATGTTTTGATACCTTTTTCACAAAAGTATGGCTCAGTCACTCCTTCATAGCTAATACCCCACCAAACCATCACTGAAGTCGGATAGTGCCCACGTTGCACTCTGTCGACTAATTGGGAAGCTTCCTTAGAGCTTTGAGCATAAATACGGTCATTTTGTTTGTTAAAATGTTGCTCAATTGTAAAAAATTTCTCATCCGTAAACAAAATTTTTCTATGACCTCCCTTTGCGTACCGCTTCAGTAGTTGTTTCGATTTTACCACCCTATTCTCTTTTAAATTATCAGTTAAGAAATGACCAGTACGTCTCTTATAGGCTGCAAGTCCTAAGTCATCTTTTAAAATACGCGACATGGTTCTAGGTGCTATCTTCATCTCCCGAGATAAAATCTTTTGCTTTCGGACAGGATTTCTTCGAATTCTTTCCCTTACTGCTTTGACCACCTTTTTCGTACGAACACTACGTGGACGGCCAGATCTTTTTCTGTCACAAACAGAGGAGGTCTCATTGCACCTATTAATAGCCCGGTACACAAACATTTCACTAATACCAAGCGTATGGAGAGTTTTAAAAATTGCATTTGGCTCCATACCTACTTTGTGTAATGCAATCACAGCGATTCGGTTCTCTTTATCACCCCACTCCATTTTAATATCGCAAAATATTGTACAATGTATTGGCGCCAAAATGAGAAAACTCAATGAGCAATCATATAAAAATGACAGATTCCAAATTCAAATGTAATATTTTGTTTATTTTTAATTGTAACAGTATTTATGGCCAGACTAAGTAGATACCAAGTTTCAAGTCAATCGGATGCATGGCTCAGTAGTTATAACGGAAAATCCTTAAAAATCACCGTAGATTTATATATTAGCATAGAAGTATAGATGTTATTCCAAGTGCCAATTCCATGGAAGTCAATCGTGAACATTTGTAAAATAAGTGTTTCATATGAAAAATCAGTATCTGCCTGCGGTATCGGAATACAGTTGCATCGCTTGATAAGAATTCACCGGGCATTTTCATTAATTATAATATTTCTAAGATAAGGGTTACAAATAAACCGTGCGCGAATCTGTCCAGAATTATCCTTGTAGAACGAATACTTCAGTTTCTGTGGCGACTCGGTCGCCTTTCTTCACCTCTTGACAAATCTCGGAGACGTGATCTCGGTTATCGCAAAACACATTGCATTTCGCGATTATGCATACGTATAACATATGATTACTTATTTACTCATTACATGTATAAAATAGTATTCAATTCTATAAGCAGATTTTTTAGCGATTATATTTTTCACCTAATTATGGCGGTACCTAATTTTACATTTGTTACAAAATTTTATATTATACAGCGGTCACAAATAGGATTTATAGGTAGGTAAGCTGTTTGCAAAGTTGTAACTAGATGGCGTTACCAATAGCGCTTTAGTGTTTACCTGTTTACTTTTTGGAACCAATGAACTTTTTTCTGAAGTTAAACATCTTTAGGCGCGTTATGAAAAATTGATGAGAGTGAAATTTTACGATGCGCACGCACCGTGACACAAAATTAACAGAATGAAGTTGCCCACTAAATCGCTCATTACAATACGACCGACGTAACTTGGCGAGTCTGAATATAGCCGCAGGGGAACTTTCCGAACCGTACCGAGAATTGCCGAATTTATACGATGTCAAGAAAAGGGATGTCCATTAAGCGTGTTTGAGGATGTTGTTTAGTCGACTTTTTCAAATTGATTATTAAAATTTAAATATTTTTCTAAGATGGGCGAAGGAGCTCACGGTCCACCTAGTGTTAAGTGGTCACCGGAGCCCACAAATCAAATCAAACTTTTTCACTACAACGGGTGCTCTACTCTTCAAACCAAAAGGCATTATTACTTTACGTCAGAGACAGACAGTGTAGTGGTACTTACCACCAGAAATAAACAAAGTTTTTTTTTTTTTTAAATCAAAGATATTGGCACCGTGCATGTTGACAAACAGCAGACTTGTATATACAGTTAATCTTGATATTCGTAACGTGCTCCTTAAATTTAACGAAAATTTGTCTCTTAAGCTCTCCCATGTATGAAAGTCCGCAGTCACTTGCAAAGATATCGATATTAGGTACTGGCTCAGGATGGCTTAGTTCTTGTATAGTCTATAAAATGATTTGTAGACGCATGCCTAAATATGTTGCCAAGATTGTCTGAAGCCCCCTTTTTTAAATCTATGGTGACGACGAGAGGGAACTCGTCCCATTTGACTCCATTTGACTCCATACAGAGGAGGGCCGTTCGGATTGTCGATAATCCCATTCTCTCGGATCGTTTGGAGCCTCTGGGTCTACGGAGGGACTTCGGTTCCCTCTGTATTTTGTACCGTATGTTCCATGGGGAGTGCTCTGAGGAATTGTTCGAGATGATACCAGCATCTCGTTTTTACCATCGCACCGCCCGCCACCGGAGTAGAGTTCATCCATACTACCTGGAGCCACTGCGGTCATCCACAGTGCGTTTCCAGAGATCTTTTTTGCCACGTACCATCCGGCTATGGAATGAGCTCCCCTCCACGGTGTTTCCCGAGCGCTATGACATGTCCTTCTTCAAACGAGGCTTATGGAGAGTATTAAGCGGTAGGCAGCGGCTTGGCTCTGCCCCTGGCATTGCTGAAGTCCATGGGCGACGGTAACCACTCACCATCAGGTGGGCCGTATGCCCGTCTGCCTACAAAGGAAATAAAAAAAAAAAAACTTCTAACTGGTTTGATTTAAAACGTGTTCCACATGTTCATTATAATTTCTTGTTTGACTTTTATTAACACAGAAGAATACGAAATTTTAATTATAATAAATGTGACCGAGGGTGGGCATTAAGTCCGGTGGTAGATTCTGCGAAGCACTGCTCTTGCTAGAGCCAGTGTTAACAACACCCTCGGTTTGAGCCCCGTGAGCTCACTTACTAGCTCGGTGAATCTAGAATAATCTCGAGGTTAATAGAATTGGTAGGGGGAAAAAAGGGCATTAAGATTTTAAACATTTTAAAATTTTTGATTTTTAATTAGAATATAAATGATTTATAGCCCAATGCAGCTCAGCCCATTAAAACACATATCATGAAAAATAAACAAAAGGAATATGTAATCAACTTAATTGAATTACACAATACAAAAATCTAATCAAAACATCGATTGCCTTGTTAAAATATCATTTATTCGTTCTAATTCATTCAATCATAAAATTATTTACAACGTACACAATTGAAATAGTAATCAAACAATAATAACGAAATGGTAACGTTTACAGTACTGTTACGAAACACATTTATTCATGTAACTAAAGCGATATCACAGATTTTAAAATATTATTATTACACACATTGTTTTATATTAATAAATAAAAAATCGCACTGCTGTTTAAACTATTTGAGGCTAATAATCGTTCTGTACAATTCTTAGGGAAATAAAAAAAAATTAACTAATCGCAATGTTTTCATCTAAAATAAAGTTTTCGATAAACAAATCTTGGCACAGCAGGTCCTGAAAAAAAAACCTAGGTATAATAAGTACAGATATAACCGATTCTTTTTATTGGCATTTGAAAAATTTAGCGAAGAACCATCCCCATCCCCGTCTCTTCCCATCCCATTCCATCGGTTATGCACGAAATTCGTCTATAAGCAAATAATTTGTCACCACCACCACCACCAGCCCGCGTAAAAATAACATCGGATGCTTTAACTAATTATAACTTACGAAAAAAATTCTTGTTTATATAGGTAAAGTTATTCTCGACTATTGCTAGGGCAAGGTAAATCTTTGATATGAAACATAAAAATATTTTAAAAATAAATTTAGTTCGATTTCACGCTCGAATACTCAAACAATTTAAAAAACGAATAGTTTAAAAAAAAAAAATTAATATTACTTCAATATTCGATATTATCCTTGGCCTGGTTACTTTGTCTCGAACGCTGCAAACCGAAGGTTCAGTTTCCGCTGGAGAACTATGCGTTCGTACTGTTTAACTAAGGCCCTTACTTATGAATGAATCGTTTCAAACGTTTTCAACAAATACATAACAATGATAAATTAGCTAAACCATGAAATAACGATTGAAAAACTAAGCAGTGCTACTACATAAAACGCACGTTTTTGTAATGATTTTTAGCATTTAAAAACAACGAAACTAAATAACCGCGATCATAGACTTATATGAGCTGACGAGTATTCTAGAATTGATCACATAGAACAATAGCATTTATGGCTACAGGATATGGTGTAAAGTCCTTTGTGACGTCAACGCGCCGGATTTCACGCTCGCCGGTCCGGAAATGCACAAAGTTTCCTTTTGTGGCATTTCTCATAACTTGATTTGTGACGGCACAACCCTTCAGCCGGGTTCCGTCGTGGCGCCGCAGTGGCGAGACGCGTCACTTCCGGCGAATAACGTATCTTCAGTGATAAGAGGAAGCGTTCTTAATTTAAATCGACCAATACAACGTTTATCTGCACTTTTGAACTTTTTTTTAGACTCTTTATTTTATTTTTATTAATCAACCCATGGACGTCCACTGCTGGACATAGGCCTCCCCCAAGCTTCGTCACAAAGACCGGTCCTGCGCTGCCTGCATCCAGCGGATTGAAGTGGCAGTGGGCAGGACACATTGCTCGCAGAACGGATAGCCGTTGGGGCCAGAAGGTTCTTGAGTAGCGACCGCGTACTGGAAGACGTATCGTGGGTAGGCCTCCCACAAGGTGGGCCGACGACCTATTGAGGTTCGCGAGGATCCGCTGGATTTTTAGACTCACGTAATTGCAAACTCAATTTTATTAATCAGATAAAATTACCGATATTTAAATACTTCGCTTTATTATATTTCATCATTGATTATTTTAAATCTTATAGCTAATTTTAATTACATTATTTATATTAGTTATATTATAATTATTATATTATAATTTACATTATTTACTTTCCTATTATAAAATTAATAATTAAGTTTAAAATTAAAGAAATATTGCGCTGTCAATAGATTCTTTTTGATATGATCAATAAAAAAAGTATTACTTACATTAAATCAAAGGGATAAATAGCATCTCTTATGGTTTGCACTGTATCAAACATAAAAAGGAATGCAATTTACAAAGATTTGTAAAGGCTAAAGTCAAGCCGGCTTCATTTTAAATTAAGAATAATAGTCAAACGAACATTTCTTTTAGCATCTCATTTAGGAACTCACACATTTAATTTAGGTACTCGTAAATTAATTAGCTTTTATAAAGGTTTCAATTCTCATATTAACATAAATTCTGAATGCTATCGAGTGGTCTAAGATTTTCAGAACTGATCTTACAGTAATAATTACTATTAGAGCAGGGCTTCCTATAATTCTATAAACAGCGACATTATTCCAATTGTATACATTTGTATACATTATTCCAGTTGTTGTCGTACCCCCAAGGCGGTAATTACCTCCACGTCTGAAACTTATTAAAGACTTCGATAATCTAAGCTGGAACTGAGGAGACGCTGTCAATAGCAACGATGATAAGGACAAGACCAAATTACACTTGCAAACAAACACAATCGTACGCGATCCGCAATTTTACTGCCTCAGTCGCAGCATGACATGTAACATGTCAGAACGTAATTAAAGCCTTTAGCCCTGAATAGTCTATCCGGCTATAAGTATGTAAATAAATAAAAATATGTATAAAAACACACATACAAATAAAAAGAATGCAAAGTGTACAGAGACAGAGAGTTGTACTGTTGGTAGGACCTCTTGTGAGTCCGCGCGGGTAGGTACCACCGCCCTACCTATTTCTGTCGTGAAGCAGTAATGCGTTTCGGTTTGAAGGGTGGGGCAGCCGTTGTAACTTTATTTGAGACCTTAGAACTTATATCTCAAGGTGGGTGGCCCATTTACGCTGTGGATGACTATGGGCTCCAGTAACCACTTAACACCTACCTCTAGGCCCTACGTCTAGGCAGTATGAGAGGTATGAGCTCAGGTATATCCTCGTATCATCGCCTCACCGTAAATTCATATTTCGGCGTCCCTTGCATTCCGTCTAAACCAATATATGCCATAAACTTACTATTTTATGATATCCCGATTATCCCTTCACTATTTTATTATAGCCGACATGTGAAGTGATTATTTGTCGAATAAATACGATGAACAATGTCATTTCTTAAGCTGAACGTATGTATATCTGCTATTACCGTGACGCTTTTGTAAGTAGGTTATACACTAATTCGCGGTAATAAGATATTTTTTTATTGCTTAGATGAGTGGACAGCACACAGCTCACTTGATTTTGTTACCGGAGCCCATAGACATCTACAACGTAAATGGGCCACCCACCTTGAGATACAAGTTCTAAGGTCTCAGTATAGTTACAACGGCTGCGCCACTCTTCAAACCGAAATGCATTACTCCTTCACGGCAGAAATAGCCAGAGTGGTGATACCTACCCGTGCGGACTCACAAGAGGTCCTACCACCAGTAATAAGAGGTACGAAAAAGAAACAGTTCTCTTATGAAACTAGGCTTCAAGTGTACGTAATTTCTAAGCTGCCGAAACAGAAAAAACCTAATGAAACAGTCTATTGAAAGCTGCACGAAACTTCTACAAAACAAAGAAAATCACTTTCAAGTCTAGAATATAAAAAAATCTATGTGCAATTTAAGCAAAAAGTCGTTAGAGCGTAACGTTATTTATTCAAAAACGTTAAATGAAGGGTCCGAAAACGTGAATTAATTAAACAAACACACACGACGACACTCCCTTTGTATTTTTGAACGGGCAAACATATAAATATGCAATGGATAAATATCGGAAAGGTCCACTAGGAGGCCGTGTAGTGTTTCAATTAATTTTAAGTCCGAAACTCTTTTATTAAATTATAAAACACGGGCATTTCTGCTAACGCTCTGCCTTTTCCGGGTCCGGCGATATGTCAATTTCATAATTAAAGTGCGCTTGACCGTGGCGCTGAGGGCTCGGAGATTATGAAGGCATCGCTTCGGGCCGACAATATCCCGAAATACAAATGAACTCATCTGGCAACGTCAAACACAATTAAAAAGGTTCATGCTTCGGCAGTCATGTGTGAATATTTCTTAATTTTTGCTCAATATGACGCTTGATTCATTTATCGTGCGAGAGTGTGTTTTAGATTATATTTGCAGCTTGTTTGTGTATTTACGTTTATCATCATCATCATCAACAGCCCACAGTCGTCCACTACTGGACATAGGCCTCTCCCAATCTACACCACTGAGCCCGGTCTGCGGCTCTCCTCATCCACTTCTTGCCGTATACGTTATTGCTAGTGAAAATATGACTTTTATAAGTGCCTGTAAAGTCAAACTGCCTATTTTTACCGGGAAGCAGTAATGCGTTTCGGTTTGAAGGGTGTGGCAGCCGTTGTAACTATACTGAGACCTTAGAACTTATATCTCAAGGTGGGTGACGCATTTACGTTGTAGATGTCTATGGGCTCCAGTACCCACTTAACACCAGATGGGCTGCGAGCTCGTCCACCCATCTGAGCAATAAAAAAATAAAAATAAAACTAAAATCGAAACGCATCACTGCTTCACGGCAGAAATAGGTTGGGTGGTGGTACCTACCCGTGCGGACTTACAAGAGGTCCTACCATCAGTAATAATAATAATAATAGTTGCAGCTTGTTTGTGTATTTACATTATTGTTGGTGAAAACATGACTTTTATAAGTGCCTGAAAAGTCATACTTTATTGAAATCAATTTGATTGATTGATACCTGTAAAGTCATACTTTATTAAAATCAATTTGATTGATGTTGATTTAGCGGGCTTCGTTGATGGTAGTGTTTAAATTTTTGTGCGCCTGCCAACCGAATTTTATCCCTTTTCTCTCTAAACTCATCGCCGCCACTGTTGTCTCTATTTCTGCCACGATGCAGGTAAAAGTTGCGATTTGAAGGCGCCGTCAAGTAATGCAATTGTAACTTAATTATTTTATAAGCCGTAAAACTAGTTTTAATTACGTTTCTAACTCGCGAAAACAGAAGAAAGTACTAGATTGAAACTCCTTCCTCGTGTCTCAAGGTGGGTAGGAGCGGCATTCTCGTTATGATGTCTATGAGCTCCGTTAACCACTTAATACTAAATCTGGATACAGCTATGAGCTTTTTTATCCAACTATGATATTTTGTAACAAAATATATTAAGTGATTTGGAAGAAGCTGGAGGAGGCCTTTACCCGAGAAGGGGTTCCGATCATTGGTACAGAAGAAAGCAACGTTAGCGAATAAAAGAAAATTAAAGAAATTCTACCCTAGTATATTTAGATATTAAATCGCATGTAATATATTATCGTTATGGATTGGAAATAAACAGGCTTTATTATTATTATTATTATGATATTTTTTAAACTTAAGCTTTAAGTCGAAAACGAATCTCAAGATAAGAAGAATGTTATAAAGTGTTATTCAAAATCAATGACAGGTATTTTTTTAACTGACTTTAAAAGCTCCGATAACTCATTTCAAATAAGAGTATTAATAAACAAAAGTATAATGTAATTATTAATTGCCACTAAAGATTAATTTACGATCCAAAAAATAGGCGGATCAAGCAATCGATTCCAATCCCTGAGCTCTCCGTACTTTATCTATTCAAATCTGAATACCTTTTTAAAAACATTTCAATGATGATTAGATTCGTCAATTAACATCCAGCATTAAAATAAACAGATACATATGTTATTAATAAAAAATATCTTACTTACAATCTTATCGACTAGGAAGTGAATATAAAATATAATTAATTAGAGTGCGTTCTAAATAGCTGCGTCAAAAATAACTTCCTGCATCCCGATAAAATATGAATTATTATTGAACCAACTTTAATTTTTGTACAAACACCAAAATAAAACTAAGTGTTAATTTTGTTCCATGTTTATCTAGGCTGTTTAGCTAGCTTAGACCCTCTCGACAATTCAATAGTTAGCACCCCTAACTGGGGTTAGCGCAGGAGTTATGGATTCGATAAATCGGGTAAACGTTTGGGTGGCGAATAGGTTCTTTTTCTCTCTTTCCGTTGTTGATTTGAACGTGTGCATATGAGTTTCTGGTGCAGACCATGAATAGGATCTAGTCTGCTCCCAAATTAAGATACCCGTAGTGCTCCCATACTCCAGGTTATTACTCTAAGAGTGTAGCTTGCTCCCGATTATTTATTTAACATGACATAGTTTACATGTGTGTTCCTATTCAATGCTGGATATAGTAAAGGTATATTAAGGAAAGCATTTTCTTTTATTAGTTTCAATGGAAAAAATATTATGTAGAAGTCGAGATTTTTAAAAAGAAATACACGTTTTCACGTAAAATATATTTTTGCAAAAGATAAGATAAACAAATGCTTCTGGTATATACCTATAATTGAGCACTGCAGACACACAATACTTAATTTTAATATATATGTATAAATGAATATTGTCTCACTACCTTAATTTGTTTGTCCGTTCGTTTCGGTCACTATGCGTGATATCCAATGACCTTCACCAATGAACCAGACCGTTTCCCTGTGCTTATTTTATTTCGTAACCTATTGTCATGGTGATCACGTTTTTAACATTGACAACGAATTACTTTGGACTTTTTTAATTTATGTTAAGTTTCCCCTGTTATTTTATGTAATGCTTGAACAGTAGTTCAGCGGGTGTCCCAATTTGTTTTATTACAATTTATGTATTTGTATAAATTGGCGGATATAATGCTTAAGGCATTCTTATCTGTATCGGTCGCCCAAAGGTAATTCAGGTAAAATAATGGTATATGTATTGACACGCAAACATATTCCAATATACACATATTCCAATAAAAACAGTAAATATAGGTACGAAATATATACATACTATATATAGGTGCAGGTATTAAAATTTTGCAAAAAAAATTGTTTTAGATTAGAACCGAAGTCTTACATTTCATAACGCATTACGGCATATACCTTGGGACTTAAAAATGAAATTCGGCATGATTGTGATAGTTATCCGTGCGGCCTCGCAAAACCACATAAGGATTTAGGGAGTAGGTTTGGTTAGTAAATAAGGTCAATAAAAATTCGCGTGGAATATAAGATACTAAAAACTCGATTTGGTTTTTATTTTATAGTTTATTGATGCAGTGACCTACGAGAACCACTTAGCCCGTGTCCAGTATGAGAACGTCAGAGAATAGCTTTAAAAAAATTTAAGATGCAAATTATCTATTAGATTTTTAAAAATTAAATTATGTTCCCAAAACTTAATAACACACATTTAAAAATAATATACACACGCACATTTAAAAATAATATATATTTGAAGTATGAACTTTTTGGCGGGAAAGCGAAGCGCGAAATTGTGTGAATTCTTTTGTTAATTTAACGTATCTACAAGTTTAAATGTGTAATAACGGTTTATTAACTATTTAGTATCTGTGAAAGTGCACGAATGTGAGAAAATGAAACAATACCAGTGGACGTGGCTTCTCGGGCTCTTCCAAAAAGTCCAATAAAACAGTCTCAATAACTAACCACCATTTTACTCAGAATTTATTTCATCCAAACTCATTTCGTTCCATTTAATTTCATCCCAATTCATTAAAATCTCAAAATAATCAATATGTAATATTTATTTAATTATTGAAGATTTTTATAAACTTGACACCGGCAACAATGGCGTCGCAAGAAACCAATTGCCATAATTAAAAAAATGAAAGAAGGATGATAGAAAGATCCTTACTCTATAAAGACGAGAGCGCAGCCCATATAGCAACGATACTAATGTTGCGCTATCGGATAATTCGCTAAAGTAAATATATCACGCATTCTCCTTACAAGCTATACATTACTGTTGCGGACACACAATACCACCAGTAAATAAGCTTAACTTTCCAATGCGCGAGTGCTGGATGTACGAACGAACTGACAGTCCGCGTGGTATTCACGAGTTATAAAGGGTGTTTCAGAATGTTTTTCGTTTTTGAATTGACTACTCGTTACTGCCATATGATCCGGACCTTTTTGGATACAGAAATGCAAAACCAGTATGGCTGCAACCGCAACACCTTTTTCCAGCAAGATAGAGCCACTTTTCATGTTACAAATGACTCATTAACTGCTCTTCAAGACTTATTCCCTGGAAGAGTGATAAGTCGCCGAGGATACATCAACTGGCCACCGAGGAGCCCTGATGTAACGCCTGCTGATTTTTTCCTATGGAGCTACCTAAAAGTTACAGTAAAGTTTACAATCCATTGCCACCCAACCTGAATACTTTGAAGCAAAGAATCACGGAAGAAATCAACTCTTTTTCCAAGAGCGATGCTCCAGCGAGTGATTGAAAATTTTAGCTCAATTTTAAATGAGTGTGAACAAGTGAATGGTGCGCATTTGCAAACGGTTGTTTGTCATAAAATAAACTTCAAGAACTGCTCTTTAATTTAACAATAAATAACACGAGTTTTAATAAATATTGTTGTTTTTTATTTAACATCTAAAAACGAAAAACATTCTGAGACACCCGTTAGAAGCCCATAGGCATCACAAAGAGAATGCCACCGCCCGCTTCGTAAAATAAGGTCTCAATCTTATTATATACCGGCCACCCGACCTCTAGGCTTAAATTCTTGGTGATAGAAATAGGAAATATGATGAAACCTAGTAATACAAGCTTAGAGCACGCCCACCGTGGCTGTTTACGGACCACGCTCACTACTGTATCTCGATGTATCTTAGAATAATTATAAATTTCAAAATATCCGCTTTGTTTTCCCTTTTTTTATTGCTTAGATGGGTGGACGAGCTCACAGCCCACCTGTTGTTAAGTGGTTACTGGAGCCCATAGACATCTACAACGTAAATGCGCCACCCACCTTGAGATATAAGTTCTAAGATATCAGTATAGTTACAACGGCTGCCCTACCCTTCAGACCGAAACGCATTACTGCTTCACGGTAGAAATAGGTAAGGCGGTGGTACCTACCCGCGCGGACTCACAAGAGGTCCTACCACCAGGATACACTGGTTTATTCATTTTTATGTACTACCTATGATGCTTAGATTAATTAAACGATTAGAGAACTAAGATAAGATATTGGAACAACAACTAACTTATCCATCTAACCTCAGGATTGTTTCACGGCAGATCTCAACCGGATGGTTGTACCGATGCAGGCTCACAACATACACAGCACACAGCGGGTGGGTACCACCACCCTGCCTATTTCTGCCGTGAAGCAGTAATGTGTTTCGGTTTGAAGCGTAGGGCGGCCGTTGTAACTATACTGAGACCTTAGAACTTATATCTCAAGGTGGGTGGCGCGTTTACGTTGTGGATGATCTAGTAACCACTGGGTGGGCCACCAGGTGGGCTGTGAGCTCGTCCACCCATCTAAGCAATAAAAAAATAATAAAAAACAAACCCTAGCCACGAGAGCTTACAACAGAAACTCGATTCGATTATTTCTATTTAGCTGTGTGATGTAAGAACAGCAGCGTCCCATTTCATCTCATAGGTTCGTAAAAGACGACTAAGGAATTAATCGGAGAATACGAACACATTTACCGGTGGTATGGTCTACAGTATATTTTTATTGCTTAAACGGATGGAAGAGCTCACGGCGCACCTGGTGTTAAGTAGTTATAAGAGCTTATAGACATCAACAATGTAAATGCCAACATCCACCTTAAAGAACTATTTAACTAGACTATTATGATGCAATATATTCTCATACACATCTCGTGGCTCTATTAGAAAAAACTTATTTAAGTGGCCCTTCAGAGACAATAACAGTTTCATTGATTTTTTTTATATATATTTTTGTTACTCTCTTTCGTTGCACAATGGAGTGACATATACACTAGGTGAATAATCTCCTTAAATAAAGATATAAAAAAACACTTTTTTAAGAAAAAAACGTATTGTTTTTACTAAATTTTGAAGTGAAACATCTATAGCCGCACGTAAAACCGATTTCTGGCGTGGCGACGCAAGCCGTGGCGATGCGTCGCCACGCTATATGATGGTATATATATACAGTCTATATGCAGTAGTGTGTACGGTGTGGCGACGCGTCGCCATGCGCAATCGACTGTGCAATTTGTTTGTGTGTAGTGTATACAGTGTTGTTTACTACAGTACACATAACCTGTGTTTTACTTGAAAACAAATTATTTTTTCGCAATATTTTATTTTATCAATCTGTTCTTTTCTGCATGTTACTTTTACAAAATAATGTCGATGTTTCACATCTGCCAGGCGTCCCGTGACGGCTCACATTTTTTTTATATTAAAATCCATAGGGTTTTTTTTCTGTGTGTGTACATAAAAATGCAAGTCGCATTTGTTTGTGTTAGTTGTGTTGTAGCCGTAACTTCTTAAACTATCCGTATATATGAGTCGACTATTATCAAAGCCGGCAATGTGACTTTTGGACAATTATTGGTAAATCAGAAAAACGAATTATTGACTTTGTATTCCATTGGCAATCACAAAACTCTTCTGAACGACATCTTAGATAAATAACAGGTTAAGTATTAACCTTTATTTAATGCAGGTTTTGAACCGTATTCTTTGAAGGAGACGATTATATTCAAATCAATCTGTATTTACCTATCAATAACATTTTTTTGTCCAAATGCACAGATTGCCACTTTTGATAGATAATAGACGACTCATATGTGCGAGCATGCAAAATGCTGTGCGAGTTAATACGGGAAACAAATAAAACAATTTCATTTAGTTTCATTTATTGTTTTTTTTTTTAAATTATTAAATAACATCGGCCCTATTTACAGTTTTACAACAAAATAAAAACATTACATACAGCGTTAATATTCGCAAACAATGTCTACAATATACATTAATTTATATATATTTTTTTCGTATACGTACACAGAGTTCGGTCGATTGGATTCAATCGAGCGAAGTCTGTCTCGTGAACAATTTGTTAAAAAACCTTATCCGTGGAACTTAATTCGGGGGTCCATGCAAACTACCCATGCATCAAAAAACTGCAACTACTGAGTTAACAAAAGAATAATAATTTACTATCAACATGTTACTCCACCGTTAATTAGTAAAGTAACACATTCAAATTATATCTATTAAAATAAGACTACACGTGCTGTAAACTAAAAGAGTTGAACTGATAATTAGGCAAACAAATCGATTTCGAAAAATCTATACAGAATTACAACAAAAATACTAGCTAATTCAACGTGCAAACAAAAAAATAAATACAAACATTGCAATTCTAGTTTAGCAAGAAATTATAACTATTTTTGTATTAAGAAGAACAGTTCACTGTTACAGCACGTGTAGAGAGATTAGTTCTAACTACAATTTGACTAGGCCATTCATCGTCCGTAGGCTTTACCTTGGGAGCCGGGGGGCACGAACCCATATCCGGAAGCACCGACCACCACTCCGCTTGTCTGCGAGGGGTCACCGGCCGGCGAGGGGGGAAACAGCACCGGACCTGAAATTTCAAAGCCGGCGATCAGAATGCGTCATTATCTTATCTTATATCTTTAAACGAGCAATTCTTGTATATAAATTTATATATATATATATAATTTTTTTTATTTTTTATTTATTTATATATTTATAAATTTATATAATCTGAATCTCCGAAACGGCTCCAACGATTTTCATAAAATTTTGTATACAGGGGATTTCGGGAGCCCGGGATAACTCTATCTAGCTACGATTAATTTTCAGAAAATGTTGTTTTATTGGTGTTTTCAATAAAAAACTTTATCGATAATTTTGATTTTTTCTTTAAATAACCAGTTCATATTTTTTTTATTATTCTGTCGGTAAGATCGAAAAATATTATTCATATTTCATTGTTTTATCAGTATTTAATTCGTATTTAAATATAAATTAAAAAAAAACAGATTCTGGGCATTATCTAGTTTATGATAAATATTAAATCTCAACCCTTTGCTCTCATATCGTTGTGAGTAGATTCTTAAAATAATTGAAGGCAGCTTTAGCAGCTCCAAGTCCGTTTTGTTGTAGGCTTAGAAGATAATATATTATTATTAATTCTATTATAAGTCATCGTTTTTCATAACATTCTTCCCGGAAAACTTTGATATAACCTACAAAGCCGCCTGTGTACTCATAATTACTGTATAAACTACATGCTTATGTATGTTGGTTTATTTGTTTATAATTAAATTGTCAAATTTTCACAGAACTTAAAACACCGCGAATCGCGAAGCCTCTCAAAGAATAAAACCTTGACGATTTTTTTTTATAATTTCTCATCTTAAATATAATATTCAAGATTTTAAATATTATTTATTTTAATAAAATTTAAACCAATTGTACCAGTCTTTAAAAATGATATATTTATTATGTACAAATCACCGTACAGTTTTGTTGTATTCATTATTATTAATCATAACTATCAATTAATAAAATTGATTTTCCTTTAAATACTAAAGCTTAAAAAGACAAATTAGAATATTAGATTATTAATGTCAATAAAATTTGAAAATTTTTATTATTTAAAAATCTTTTAATTGTATCTTTGAAGAAAAAAATTCGATATTAGTTAATAATCACATGTACATAAATATCAAGATTGTCATCAGTTATCACGTCATTTGAAATAAAGAATAGTCACTTTTTGACATTGCTTAGTTAACGACTACGTGACTAATGTTCAAACTATTAATCAGATCAATTGAACGCGGTGGGCCAGAGGTTAACAGCTACTGAACATAAAATAGAATATCAAATTCGAACTTTAAATTTTAATACACGATCGATAAGATGAATTCCAGAAGTTTTTCCGAAAAGCTTTTGATGTTAGTTCACGTGTGAATATAATTTTTTTTCATTACACGTATTTTTTCCTTTACTTTTTACCGCATAAAAACATCCTTATGTTATTTTTTTAATACATTCACATTAAATTAATTTATTTTATGTAGTCATCTATACATTGCATGGTAAAATAATCATAATGTTTTCGTTTACAGTATAATTTTAAATAAAATTAAACTTTTATATTTTCGAACGATCCAGACAAAAAAAAAAATGAGAAACACCACTAATAGATACTTGTCTCCAAAATGTAATTTGGCAATACTAATTTGTTGCGAATCAGATCAAATTACGTAACACGAAACGCATTATTAAAGCTAAAAAAAAAAACAAACAATAAAAATACTTTCATAACGACCTTCGCAAAATATCAATTAATTATTAGGACATTAAGTTATGTAGGCTGTTTCAAATGTAGGTTCGACGAATTAAGATTGTGCACGTTGAATTAGGTTTGCGAAATTGTATTATGACAAACGTTCGATAAATTTAGTTAAACATTATTAATGAGTATGTAATTTACTTGATGACAGCTTCGATTATTTAACTCGAAAAACGTTTAACTATGAATGACACATGACTCCTGATCATTAGAATTTATATATATACTAATATTATAAAGCTGAAGAGTTTGTTTGTTTGAACGCGCTAATCTCAGGAACTACTGGTCCAATTTGAAAAATTATTTCAATATTAGATAGCCCATTTATTGAGGAACGCTATAGGCTATATAATATCACGGTAAGACCAATACAAGTGGAGCACCAATAAAGAAAATTTCAAAATAGGGGTTAAAATAGCTCCTTAACATATTTTCACTTTCTACGTAAATGAATTGGGGGGTAGAATTTAGCGTTATGCCAAAGTAACTATTCCACCCGGACGTAGTCGCGGGCAAAAACTAGTTCTATTATATTATAGCTTCGTTTGTGTGCACAATAACCAAGATGTTACATAGCAGACTAATGGGTCGAATAACTGGATAATAATTACACTACATTGCTTCGAGATTCAAGGATATTTGAACAACAAAACGAATACCGGACTAACAAATTGTTTATAATTAAAACTAGTTATTTTTTTTTTATTACTTAGTTGGGTGGACGAGCTCACAGCCCAACTGGTGTTAAGTGGTTACTGGAGCCCATAGACATCTACAACGTAGACGCGCCACCCACCTTGAGATATAAGTTCTAAAGTCTCAGTATAGTTACAACGGCTACCTCACCCTTCAAACCGAAACGCATTACTGCTTCACGGCAGAAATAGGCAGGGCGGTGGTACCTATCCGCGCGGACTCACAAGTGGTCCTACCACCAGTAAAAAAGCAAAGTTTTTATTAGTTTAACAATATCAATATCAAAGGAATCCATATTCGTTATTTCTATTAGTCGTGTTTGCTGAAGACTTCGCGTAAAAGTTGACCGATTTTGCCGCAATATTTAGAATTTGAGATCGATTATTGTACTTACAGAAGAAATGTTGAATGTGTACGGGGATTCATTCCTAAAGGGTCCACATTGGCAAATCATTTTGAGCATTCAATAATTTCAAGGCTTTTTAAGAAGATTTTAAGCGAATTTACTTTGATTATTAACATGTCACTTTATATGATATGCCGTAAACAGATTTTATGAAGGCCACGCATCTTTTAATGGAAGTGCTAGTTTCTTACCATGTATATAAATAAAAATTGTTTCAGATATGTATATACATATATAAAAATCAAGAAAACACACATTGTTCTTCTTAATTTCGATAACGTGTGTAACGATTTTAAAGCAATGAACTAACTAGCTCTATAAAATCGATTACCGTGAGTATACAAAGCAGGTAATTGTGAAAGACAGGCGCCTTTATTGCGTTTCGCAACGTTGTTGTACTTAAAGTCCTTTTACTTCCGTCTCGGACCTGCTAACCAACAAGCTGGCCAAGCTATTGCATTACAAAACAATTATTGTAACACGATCTTCTATGTGTAAGAATAATACGACCAAAAACAAAACTACCGCAAAGTGTGAAGTGTCACTTCACGTGTCTAAGAAGATTACGACCTTAATACCGATGCAGTTCAATTGTCTGCATTATATGACATGTTGTTCTTTAAACAAACATTGCAGAGATTCTTATAAGCAACATAGCTGCCTCTTTGGTATTTTTTAAGTCGACAGCTGACGGTGAGCACTTATCATCAGGGGGATTGGATTCTCGTCTATTCGAAGGCAAAAAAAATGTCTGAAAGCGAACTTCGGTTACTTATGAGATTAGAAATTAGACGCACGGGTAGTATGAATTGCTTGTACTTACAAAATCGTGCGTAAATATTCGTTCTTAAAGAAAAATATAAAAGGACAAATAATGTGACATTTCAAAAAGTAAAATCTTATCTTTCGTTCCTTTTATTCTAAATCAATTAACAAAATACTAATGAACAATCATTGACTAAAATTACAAAGCTTCAACAACATTACGTAAGTTGTTTAAACCATACAATTCGCATTCACGCTACTGTTTTTTTTTTATATAGCAACTTGCATGTTTACTATCCGTTACACACATCAATAATCATAACATTTACAAATTATTCAGTCGATGGAGCCTTCGCCGGCGTTTTACGATCTAGTCGGCCTTGTCTTTATTGTATGTTGCTATGCAACTATCAGAAGGAAGCCTGAACACACATATTTCATTCAAACAAGTCGTTTTTAAGATTTACAAAGTAAATAAACACAATTACTTATATCATGTGTCGCGTATGTCAGGTTTACTTGATAAAGAAGTTAATACTACCATTTACCCAACGTCTGTTGTAAAGTTTACTATTGTCAAAAAAAAGACTTACATCTGTGTGCTTAGTTCGAGCTTTTTAACGTTGTCGATAGCGTAAAAGTTAACTCATATATGTATGGAATGGGATCGTTTGCGTACGTATGCCGCTAGGGGCGCTGTTCTAACTGCATACAAAATTGGGTTAACTTTTACGCTATCGAGAACGTTAAGAAGCTCGCACTAAGCACACAGATAGACAACAAGAAGATTGTTACGTTTATGTAGATATGAAATAAGGGACATCATAAAAAAATTAAGTCTTCATTAAAGTTTATAATGATAAAAAAGCAATATCAATACTTAAAGAACAAAATTATTTTCTCTCGTTGTGTAAGAAAATTTACGCACTAATAACATTGCCATGACATTGCGAACAAAACAGACCAAAACATGCATCGTTGCAATCGCGCAGCCAAAGGTTTTACAACTTCCACGTACATTTTAAATGAAACACCAGCTACGTTAATTAAGTGATTTTTATCTCAGTTGTTTTGAAACGGCCGCTGATCTCACTGACAATTTATTATTTGAAAGTACTTAATCCGAAAGAGGTGTTATGAAAACAGTAATTTTAGACAAGAGCTACCTACAAACTTTGCAAGCAACGTATTGAGCTGTAATTTATAAGTAATTTTAAGTTAGGCTTCGACTTATGTAGTATATACTATTCACATGTAAATATACAGGGGATACAAGTCATTTTTGGAAATATGTATTCTCACTACATACCTGTTTCAATAAAAACCAAGGTATTTAATTCCACATTCGATAGAACCAAAAAAAGTGTCAAAGAATGTTGTTTTTATTAAATTCACTGAATCAAGCGACGGGAAACTTCTTAAAATAACCGTATTTAAATTGAAGGACACGTCGGTTTACTGAATGAAAATAAATTGTGAAATTTATCATCTGTGGTCGAAAATCAGCCAGTTTGAACAGAAAAAAAGGTTCTGTTTTTTAACTTGTACTCCATTAATGGTAACAAAGGACTTTTTGGCGGCAACCCGAGGAGAAAAGTTCTGTGAATTGTTTTTTTTGTTTTTTTTTATTCAGGTATTATTTAAGTATTTTTTCAGGTTTCATAGTGTATTAACGGTTATATATTAACTGTTTAGCTACTGTCAAAGTGCACAAATGTGAGTAAATGAAACAAAGCCACCGGACTTAGCTTTTCGAGTCCTTAAAAAAGTTCACTGAAAAGTCTCGGTAAATAACCACAATTTTACTACCATTTTATTTCATCCCATCTCAGCTCAGCTCATTTAACTTCAATTAAATAAAATTCATTTAATTATTTCAATGAATTGAAACCTTTTGCAGGCGATTTAGTTTTTTCATGGCCCTGATTAATTACTAGATTACTAGAGCCTATTAAAATCACAATGCGAAAAAATCGCCATAACCACTCAAGGTGAGTGAAGATATTCACATTCTGTTGTTTATATACCCGCTTAACACCAATTGACCATCTATATTATACTAGAGGTCCCGCAGTAGTCGAAATTCGACTATAATTAATTGGAATTGTAAGTTTGTACACTATTATGATTGTATTTTATACTTCTATAATCACAAATTTCGCCAAGGCTACACTATAAAAATATTAACAAAGGCAAACAATATTTAATCTCAATTTGACAACAGACGTCAAGAACAAAAGTTTGACAATAAATAGTATGCATGCGTGTGTGCGTCAAATACATGGTATGTAGTGTGTGTAAGTTTTTCTTTATTGATTTAATGTGTCTTTTATGCATTATTTAAAAAAAATATTAGCATTGTGCACTTCTTCCCTATATTCTCTATAAGTGTGGAAAATTTCATACTCCTCCGTCCGCGCAATTTTCGTAAAAGGGGATACAAAGTTTTTGCTTCACGTATTAATATATAGATTGTATAAATTTAAAACAAGATAACAGAAAAAAATTCCCACGGACAAAATAAGTCGCTTAATATATTGACGCAACAGAATTATTTATATTACCTAATATTAAAATCGATGTCGGAGTAAGCAGTTGAGTAATTAATTCCGATTGAGGGCTGCTGTGATCTGCGTCCTCGGTTTTTGCTCAACCAAGCGCGATTGTGTCATCAAATGGTACTCTGCGATCGAACCCTAAAGGTTGATGCGTGTGCGTATAAATTAAATATAAGTTGGATGTTGGTAATAGTAATAATATAGCTGGAAACGCTTTTGCACAGATACCATATTGCGGTAGGCAGCGGCTTGGCTCGGCCCCTGGCATGGCTGAAGTCCATGGGCGACGGTAACCATTCACCATCAGGTGAGCCGTATGCTCGTTTGCCTACAAGGGCAATAAAAAAAAAAAGAAGAAGATCTGTGTATATACATATTATATCTATACATGCATATTCGTACATAAGAACGTATATGTATATTATGTGTAACCGTCTTCCGAAAGAGGGAAGGGCAAATTGTTTTTGAGCGCATATTTGTACGAACATATTTGTATGATATGCTCTTCTCACTATTTTAAATGAAAACCAGTACAAGCACCACATTTAAAGTTGAAGCGGAAAAATTGATTGAATTGTTTCGACAGTTTTTTTTTTCATTCTTGAAGTTTCAAACTTTGTTCTACATATTTACGTTGTGTATCTTTTGCACTGTCCTTACTTCCTTAGAACACTGCACGTAGCTTTGTTGCTAACTGTACCAATTCAAGTCAAATCATAACGAACTCATATTAAGTTTCAGAACAAATAGTGTCTGTCAGAGCTTTCGATGTCTTCATTCTCTCTCCACTTCTATTTTCTTTTCTCTTTTATATGTGAAGTAAATGAAAACATTGTATCTGAAAATTGCTTTGAAATTCTTTACATGCAAAGCTATTTGGGGCCAAATCAAACTATAAAATAACAATGAATTATACTCTAACTTTTAAGCGCGGCTTATAGTAAGGAATATTTGTTCTATCTCTATAAATTTGTAATAGTTTCTGGATTTGGTCTAGAATAGCACAAACCTATCTATCTCCTCCCGGGTGTGTCGTAAAAGGCGACAAAGGTATTCTCCGGAGAATTGAAATCATCATTCTCTGAGTTATTATATATGCACACTGGGATCGTTAACTGGCACATTGACTGTCTATTGTAAGCCCGCAAGATGCGTTCTGATTTGATGTGTGGGATGGCCAATTACACAGCATAATTGAGGATTCGACCTCAAGACTCAAGAATGGAGGCATTCACGTTATTACGTATATATGGGCTCCAATAACCAGTTTAGCTCTAGTGGGCCGTGAGCTTCGTTGCTCTACACAATGGTATAAATTAAAAAAAAAACTCACAAAAGAATATCATTGAGCAACTAACAAGCTTGCTACAGCGACCAATAATAGTATAATTTATTGATTAATCTGCTAACCGTACAAACATTTGTGTAACGGCCATTTCATACAATTTATTACAAGCAACAGACTCGGATCGTTACATTAAAAGGAATGAATAATTAAGATGGATTGTTTTTTATTGATTAATTAATGCGTAAAAATGTTGCAGAACCCGTGTATTGTTTGAAAGATCCGTTGCGACTCCTACAGATACGAAGTCATAGTTAGCAATAAAACGTGGTGAGTAAACTTCTGAAATGTTAACCGAAATGTTAATTTTTTGTTTACGCTTTAACTCGACTTTTTGATTTAGTAATCTGTGACGTTAGTATTGTGTGTATTTAGCTCTTGTTTTCATGTTGTTTTCAAATATACTTTTTTGTCGTACTGTTAACATTTAAATTAAGCCTATTTTTCCGCTGTTTGTAAAATTGCTGTAACATGTCATAGTTTGTTATAAGAGATTGCTGTACATGCCTGTAACTGGCTTACATACCAGTGCTTAATTTTATACATGTTAATTTTAAGCTTGAATGTTTTGTGTGTATTGCTGTTGGTGTGTCTAAATAAATAAATAAACTCCAATTATTGATTTTGGAATGTAAACATTCAAAAGGCACAATCAATACATTTAAAATCAATAAGGTTGATCTGTGGATATTTTTTTGTAAAATAACATGAACTCGAAATAATCATTATTTAATTTTCGTTATCGCCCACGTCAGCAAACCACAAGGCGGATCAAACGCATCCACAATACAACCTACGCTTATACAATTACAAATTCCTATCCATACCCTACATATTCAATTACTATACTTTATAACATTACTAGCTGATCCGGCAGACTTCGTAGTGCCTCAATCGATAAATAAAAGACACATCAAGGGGACACATCAAAGGAAAAACAAAATTGTTTGTTTTTATGTAATTCCGAGCTTTTTTATATTTTCTCACCTTTTAAACCTTCCCTGGACTTCCACGAATAATTCAAAACCAAAATTAGCCAAATCGGTCCAGCCGTTCTCGAGTTTTAGCGAGACTAACAAACAGCAATTCATTTTTATATATAGAGATTACCTAATAAGACCACTACTTCTTAAGAGTGTCAACTAACACACATACGGAAATTACATCGAAATGTGGAATCGATATGAAACCGAATACGTCCCTGCGTTAATACTTCCACATATACATTATTTAACAGCGTAAATAATTATAAATAAGAGTAGTAAAATTAACAATAGACATGGGTGGGTATAAAAATCATCTCATTTTCCCAGATCCCCAAATAAAATAATTTTTATTTTTATTAACGGATAGTCAGGAAGTTGTAATAGAAGATCGAATAAATAGTCTGTTATTACTTCAGGTAATCAAAACTCTAAAAAGCATTTAATTATTTTCTATGATATTTATACTACGCTCTGGCTAGAGGTTTAGATGTAAATAAAACTTAAACAGTAAAACTTATATAGATGTAATTGGGAATTACATAAGCAGTATTCTTCATTTAATTCGGGTGTTTTCTGGTCTCAAACAAGAAAATCAAAAAATAATAATAAAATTGTTGTTTCTGTTTGTAATCTCAAAATAACAGCTTTTTAATAAATTCCTTTATGAAAGTAAATAAGGTAGGCACTGTTAGCAAAAACATTTTCTTTTGTTTTTAATTGTTTCGGATGGTCTCCGTAATAGCGGAACTGATTTTTACGAGACTTATAGATATCAGAGTTATCTGATAGCCGATATTATAAGGAATAACCTAAGCTTCTTAAACATACTTTATATTTGTAAATAGACATGCTTTAACAAAAACCGACTTCAAGTAGAAAAAAAGATATTCCAAAACAAATTAATATACACTAAAAACAATAATCATCGAAATCGGTTGGCGTAATATTGAGTTATTCATAAATTTTCGCGCAGGTACTTAATGCAAATTTAAGCCTTATATAGTTTTGTCATGGATGCCATTATCAGAACTGGACGAAATGGGACCACACGGGAAGCGTCAGCTTTCTAATAAAAAAAGAATCATCAAAATCGTTTCACCCAGTCAAAAGTTATGAAGTAACAAACATAAAAAAACATACAGACGAATTGAGAACCTCCTCCTTTTTTGAAGTCGGCTAAAACAAGAAACCGGTTTTAGCACCAAAAAAAAACAATAAAATTTTGATTAAAATTTGATTCAAATAGGAAGTTATTAATAACAGGCAAAGCCACAGTAAAGCGTGGCCGGATTTAGTTACACATAAATAAAATTTATATTGAAATTCCAAATCATTTTGTAATACAATAATAAATACCAGTTATGCTACATTTCAGCAACTGAATGAATTATTTCCTTTAACAAGTTAAATATTGGTTTCGCTTTTCTTGGTTATCTGAGCACCTCCCAGATTACTTATGGTAGTGAAATTTAAAATTTTCGCAATTAATATTAATGTAAATGTAATTAATGTAAATGATACAAAAAATTAAGTGTGTGAGTTTTTACTAAATATACAATAAAACACGGGCTTTGTCCGGTTCAACTCCGATATGTCCACCCACCACCACAAAGCCGTGGGGTTTCCTACTGACCCAAAAAAAAACCCGCACAATGATACATTACAGTAACAAATCCATAGCCAAATAGTCGGAAATAACAATAATACATAAGTTTACCAGGTTTGTATTATATTTACAATAACATTTTATGTTGGTCTCTGCGGCTATGCACGCTAATCATCAAAAAGCATCAAGAGGCCTGTATTAACAGGTTGCTAAGAAGATCCTAAGTTGTTAAGTTAAGTTGAGTTGCTAAGAAGATAAGAGGGTTTGATTTTTATTACACGATGTTATTCTTTCACCGTAGAAGTTCTTCTTATCAGTGGAAGTTAATCGTGAACATTTGTTGAGTACGTATTTCATTAGAAAAATTGATACCCGCCTGAGATTCGAACAACGGTGCATCGATCAACACGAATGCACCGGACGTTTTATCCTTTAGGCCACGACGACTACCAGGACCACTAAATAACTACTACCGACTACCAAGAGTACTAAATAAAAGAAACCTAATGTTTGAGCCGTGGGCTCTTTGATGAAACGAAAATCTAAATTCAAATGTTATGTTACTCATTGCGAATACTTATCTAAATCTCAAACTATGTCAGTAATAGTGAATTTAAATAAAATGTGATGTGAATTAACTAGTTCCCAAGGCTCTGCAAATACTTTATGCTAGAAACGTATGGAAACAACCTTAGTTATGAACTCTGAGGTATTTGTTTTCGCAACTCACATAAACTGTGAGATAAGAGCTATGCAATTGTTCGTCAACCTTCAAATTCTGGTCATGAATAAAATAAAAATGCGTTGACGGTTGGGTGACTTGTGTCAACAATTATGTGGTCATGACTCTGTATTTCAAATTAAAAGCTACTTAAATTTATCTTTTGCATATCTGTTTGTTCAAACAACAATAAACTACAGCCAAATATAAAAAGGTTACCAAAACCGTCGAAACGTAACTGCGCATGCGAATTTCAATCTTATACCTTTAAACGAGCAATTCTTGTATATTAATATATACAATAATCTGAATCTCGGAAACGGCTCCAACGATTTTCATAAAATTTAAGTATACAAGGGATTTCGGGGGCGATAAATCGATCTAGCTACGATTTATTTTCAGAAAATGTTGTTTTATTCGTGTTTTCAATAATCAACTCTTCCCGTGTCTTTTGGCGAATAATAATACAATTTTTCTTAATTGAGGGCAATCAACCACTTTAAAGACACAACAAGATGGCGTTATCAACAAAAATCATCTAGTCATAATCTAATTATATTAAAGTGTCAAGAAAACGGAAATAGAACGGTAAGATTATATAACTAATCAACTATTTTACGATTTTACTCAACAATTTAATAGTTTACCAGGATTCGCCCTCGGATCTCTGGCAGCGGCCGAAAGGTAGTTGAAGTTACCACCAAAACTACTGCCGAAGTCTGCAAAGCCTCCGTAGCCGAACTGGGCTGAGGTAAGCGCTACATAGGCGCACAATACAAGAGCCTGAAACAAAGAGAAGTATTAAAACATATATTTATTTAAATACCTCCTGATACTTTAACGGTGCTTTTAGGTACCACAAGCACCGGTCCTCATCGAACCCGTCGCTTGCGACGAAGGGCTCGACGAGCGAATTAACCCATAGATACAGCCCACTGAGTTTCTCGCCGGATCTTCTCAGTGGGTCGCGTTTCCGATCCGGTGGTAGATTCTGCGAAGCACTGCTCTTGCTAGGGCCAGTGTTAGCAACACTTCCGGTTTGAGCCCCGTGAGCACACCTACATTTTAGGGTGAAGCTGAAATAGCCTCTCAAGGCTATCAGTATAGGTAGAAGAAAAAAAATTAAATCATTATTAATAATTTCAAACAAAGCAGCAACTCTCGAATTTCTTCAATAACAATGATAAAACGATACAAACATATTACACGCAATCAAACACCTATACCTAATAAATTCAGCCAGTCTCTTTGCGGCATTATAAATGTATGTAACACCCACCTAATTAGAAATAAAAACTTTAACATTATAACGTACACGGAGTTTCGGGTCATTTAAGTCAAAGAAACTGATAATCTAATTTTGATTGTATCGCATTATTTATAAGCAAGGTCGGAATTACAACGATGTAATTTTTAGACCATTAGATATGAAATTGCCCCACTTATAGTATATCACGTAGACATTTAGTACTTTACATACACACGAATTGAGATATAAGTCAAATCGAAGCTTAATCGAGAGAACAAAGAGCGTTTTAATCAGATTAATACTTAAGTAAGCCGTCATGTTATCTGTAATTCGATCTGCTTCTATCGATCAAACGCAAAATACAAATACATTTCACAGCGGTGGGTCTTCCGCGACCTTGTCACTTTCAAAATGTATTCTTGATCTCGTTACGTGTGTTCTAAATTCGATAAATCAATATGAACATTTAGGACAATCGTTGTAATGTGACATTCGTGACGTATGCGATAAAAACGGTCTCACACTAATTTGCTTTGAATGTCAATGTCTCAATGAATTCTATTGTAAATCACAGTTATAATTTAGTGTGAACTAGAGGTCCCGCAGTAGTCGAAATTCGACTATAATTAATTGGAATTGTAAGTTTGTACACTATTATGATTGTATTTTATACTTCTATAATCACAAATTTTGACTATACTATAAAAAATATTAACAAAGACAAAGAATATTTAATCTATTCTCAATGTGACAACAGACGTCAAGAACAAAAGTTTGACAATAAATAGTATGCATGCGTGTGTGCGTCAAATACATGGTATGTAGTGTGTGTAATGTTTTCTTTACTGATTTAATGTATCTTTTATGCATTATTTAAAAAAAATATTAGCATTGTGCACTTCTTCTCTATATTCTCTATAAGTTTGGAAAATTTCATACTCCTCCGTCCACGCAATTTTCGTAAAAAGGGATACAAAGTTTTTGCTTCACGTATTAATATATAGATATATGTTAACAATCATAATAATAGAACGTTTTTAAATGCTACTCTGTATATAAGCCTTGTCCTTGATCAAAGTACTTATTTAATGTCAAAACAGCTAATTTACGAAACTTATTGCAAACTAGGAAAGGATCTCACACGGAAACGTAACTAGAATGTTACGTAAGCAAAATAATACGCACATTTCGATGGCGGCTAACAGGTTTAACGACGGAACAAGTATGTGAACTTGATATGTGACCTCATACGAGGCCCGTGCCCGAGGTATGAACTCAAATATCAGCTGTGAGAACACGTGTGTTTGTACAAACGAGCGCTATGAACGCGCGTCTGTAAATTCACGCAATATAATCGAACATTTCCGACACTTAAAAAGTCATGATTGACAAGGTCAACCGGCAGGCCTATGTAATTTTAGACAGTCGTTATACTAGAAATAAATAACATGCATTTAAATAAATGTATACTATTTGTGCAGGTTCGTTATCGTAGTACTTAAAAGTCATTATAAAATTTGAAATAACTGTACTAGAAAACAGTAGGAATGTAATAACAGCTACTGGGTAATTTAAAGTAGCTTTGACGTAAATAATGTTTATCGCGCGTTCGATCTGTATAAAGTAGACGTAAATTTAAATAGGCATAGTATTACAACATGATCTCATTCGCGGCAGTTTGTACGCTCGTCTATGCAGGTTTACTACGCAATGCGACTATCGCCATTTATAACGTACATTGCAACTGCAATCAAGTCTGAATATGGAAATTAGTTCACTGTTTGTCAACACTTATTGTACGAAATGTAGTTAACTGGGCACTGATGTAATGTTTATTGTAAGATAATAAAGATCATTTTACGATAGTAATTACATGAAACGAATGAAACTACTAATAAATAATATATCGAAAGTGAAGCGTTTCAAAGGCTAAATATGAGTCGTCTATTATCAAAGGCGGCAATCTGTACATTTGGACAAAAAATTTTTATTGATATGTCAATACAGATTTATTTGAATATAATCGTCTCCTTCAAAGAATACGGTTCAAAACCTGCATTAAATAAAGGTTAATAGTTAACCTGTTATTTATCTAAGATGTCGTTCCGAAGAGTTTTGTGACTGCCAATGGAATACAAAGTCAATAATTCGTTTTTCTTATTTACCAATCATTGTCCAAAAGTCAGATTGCCGCCTTTGATAATAGTCGACTCATATATTGTTTTATGGTAAATATGATTTCGACATAAGACTCAATCAAGGTAGACGACATGTTTCGATTTGTGATCTCTATTCGTTCCAATAACTGCATTACGTCATGTAGATCGTGGCATCCTTGTACCTATATGCACTAATCGTCTTGTTTTATTCCGTCTGTTTAGTCAATGAAATATCGATTCTGTCGAACATAAAAAGAAAATTATCGAATCGATTTTACGATGCCTTTTGTTTTTTAGGTGGAATTCATAGGTACCTCATCAAGATAACAAAGAGGACAGGTACCAACACCCTGCCTATTTCTGTCGTGAGGCAGTTTTTTTTTTTTTCCTACCTAAGCTGAGAGCCTTGAGAGGCTATTTCAGCGTAACCCTAACGTTTGTAGGTGAGCTCACGGGGCTCAAACCTGATGACGTTGTTAACACGAACCCTAGCAAGAGCCGTGCTTCGCAGAATCTACCACCGGATCGGAAACGCGACCCACTGAGAAGATCCGGCGAGAAACTCAGTGGGCCGTGAGGCAGTAATGCGTTTAGATTGGAAAAGTAGGGCAGCCGTTGTACTGTAAAAATGTAGATCTTAGAACTCATGTCTTGGGGTGGCGGTATTTACGTTGTAGATGTCTATGGGCTCCGGTAACCGCTTAACACCAGGTGGGCCGTGAGCTCGTCCTCCCATCTAATCAATAAAAAAAATTAAAAATGTAACTGCCACACACATTTTTAATTTAATAAAACACCAATGCTATTAGGTGAGTTGTTATTTCAAGTACGTCAATTTTTCATAATTACTGTCGATGGAAGACGCGCATAAGCACGCCAACGCGTTAACAAGGTTGCGATAAATGTCTACCCACATTTATATATTAAAATCCAGTCATGATACTCTCATATACATTAAAAATTGTCGGGAAAATACAAACCTGTACGATTAATATTTAAGCCATAATCTCTGTATATAAAAATGAATTGCTGTTTGTTAGTCTCACTAAAACTCGAGAACGGCTGAACCGATTTGGCTAATTTTGATCTTGAATTATTTGTGGAAGTCCAGAGAAAGTTTAAAAGGTGAAAAAATATAAAAAAGCTTTTTGTTTTTCCTTTGATGTGTCCCCTTGATGTGTCTTTTATTTATCGATTGGGGCACTACGAAGTCTGCCGGGTCAGCTAGTCATCAATAAAATAACGCGTATACTAAAAATGGTTCCCGGTTTTTTTCTTCCTTTTTCATTAAATTGGTCTATCAGGTACAAACGCATCCGGATCCCAAGTGAAATAAATACATCAAACATATTTAACCTTAAAGCGGCGACTGAAAACCAGTAAAACATTTTAAAGTACCAACAAGTTTAAATGCAGTCTAGGAAGTTTTGCCGGTATTGATGAAACAAGTCGCGGTAAAATTGAAACTAAAACTTTTCTATTAGCTAGCTCCCACCAACGTAACGTGAATACTAAATAGTCACTCAACTATGTGCGAACAAAATACAATCTCCTTAATATGCTAATCCTAAATATTTAATAAATAATTTAGAAATATTATAGGTTTACCTAAAGTAAATAACAAGGTGTATCCTATTCCTTATAAAAGAAATTTTGCTGAAAAATTTGGATAACCTAACAATTTAGCTACTTTATCATTTTGTTCACTTCTGATATATAAGTTAATGAGTGAAGTCTTCGTGGCCTAAAGGATAAGACGTCCGGTGCATTCGTATCTAGCGATGAACCGGTGTTCGAATCCCGCAGGCGGGTACCAATTTTTGTAATGAAATACGTGCTTAACAAATGTTCACAACTGACTTCCACGGTGAAGGAATAACATCGTGTAATAAAAATCAAACCCGCAAAATTATAATTTGCGTAATTACTGGTGGTAGGACCTCTTGTGAGTCCGCACCGGTAGGTAGGTACCACCGCCCCTCCTGTTTCCGCCGTGAAGCAGTAATGCGTTTCGGTTTGAAGGGTGGGGAAGCCGTTGTAACTATACTGAGACCTTAGAACTTATATCTCAAGGTATGTGGCGCATTTACGTTGTAGATGTCTATGGGCTCCAGTAACCACTTAACACCAGGTGGGCTGTGAGCTCGTCCACCCATCTAAGCAATAAAAATAAAAAAAGAATAATAGTTTGTTTAGCCAAATAAATAAAAATACGTACATTAAAATATGTTCTACGAAGATAAAACATTTGCGATTACAATTTTAATTAACGCATTAATCATACAAGAATCATTAAAGCAACATACATATATCCAGTTATTTCTCGATAGAAGAGGCAGAATATCGTCTGATATCCGTGATACCAAAATTTCAAATTGGCAGCTGTTATATTATTATCCCACTCAATGAATTATTGCAAATCATGTGAATGGCGCGGTATTTTCGGCCCCATATTTAATAATGTCTCAATAAGCATACGACCAAGTGGTCCACCTATCGGTATGTGATCACGGTCGCTCATCGACATCAGCAACACAATCTTACGTCAAATAACTTAAAATCGTTTTTTTTTTTTTTAATATGTTTTATTGTATAATAATTTTAATATATACATTATTATTTTTATTTATATCCCTTATAAGAAACTGTGGAATACAATTATCAACATTGTCAAATCTAATGTCTTCGTATGAAATGTTTTGACCATTGTTGAACACAGTACATTACAATACCTCTTACATGGAGAGAAAAGTATAGATATGGAACCTTTATTAAAGATCTTTTTTTTTCTACACATTAATAAACATATTCTTGTTTCGTATACGGTACATTGGCTAACCGTTGAGTTAACAGAGCGTTTACAGTTGCATTGTGATTAGTTTATTCACTACAATAAATTTTATAATGAATATTGCTTAATATTTTTATCCACGTGTGTACCATACTGATACGTTGGAAAATTTGATTGTGTTGGGATTTTTTTATTTATTGCTTAGGTGGTTGGACGAGCTCATAGCCCACCTGGTGTTAAGTGGTTACTGGAGCCCTACAACGTAAATGCCGCTACCCACCTTGAGATATAAGTTCTAAGGTCTCAGTATAGTTACAACGGCTGCCCCAACCTTCAAACTGAAACGCACTACTGCTTTACGGCAGAAGTAAGCAGGGCAGTGGTACCTGCCCGTGCGGACTCACAAGAGGTCCTACCACCAGTAAATACATAATACATATAGGGATACATATAGGACAATATGAACTTGTAGTTTGGCATATTTTGAGCAAGTACATGTACCTCTATATTAAAGCAAAGACTTAATGCCTTCAGGCTTAGACACAATTCAGACGTCCTCATATCTCCTAGTAGCTGAAACTATTAACGTTTTGATATCTACTGGTTTCATTAATCTTTTAAGGCCAGTGAATCGGGAGCTCGTCCGCCCCGCTACAGTATAAAAATCAACGGTCTCCATCAAGATGAACTAAATTAGCAAACATTATGGAATCGTCTTCGCGTAAGCAAATTCAGATCTGCGTAATTTGTACGCAAGATTGTCGCATTAAGGTCAGTTAGACTAGGCATAGTTGCGGTCGAGAATTCACAATCACGAACACGCGTGCCAAAGAAACCGAGTCAAGTGTGAACGTGCCGTTTCAAAACTCTGACGCAAGTTTGGTCACCATTGTTTCTTGAGCTGGAAAACTTGTTTGTGTTTCTAGGCCCTAAAATAGGTAGGACATTTTATAACGATACGTAGAAAACTTTTCATGTTCGTGAGCTTTTTAACTGGAGGTAGTACCACCCTGCCTATTTCTGCCGTGAAGCAGTAATGCGTTTCGGTTTGAAGGGTGGGGCAGCCGTTGTAACTATACTTGAGACTTTAGACCTTATATCTCAAGGTGGGTGGCGCATTTACGTTGTAGATGTCTATGGGCTCCAGTAACCACTTAACACCAGGTGGGAGGTGAGCTCGTCCATTCATTAAAAAAAAAAGCTTATAGCATAAAAGATTTCGAATTTCTTTCTATAAGTGAAATACCGACCCTCCTTTTTTATTGGAACAACAACTACCTTTTAATAACTACAATTAAATAAATAATATTAAAGAATATCTTCTGCTTTGAAACACTTTGTTATTGTTAATCTTTTGTATTCATCTAGAATGCTTAGCGTAATCATAATCTCGAAAACTTCCATATTTTCACCCGAGATTCAGAAGCCATTTGAAAGTAAAAATAGACGTTATGCCAATATTTTAAGATTTTTTAAAATGTTAGCATTTTTTTTTCTTTTTCTATTTCGTGTGATCTCTCAAAACGTAAGGTAAGGCGGAAATAGAAAATATCTCTACTGCACCACAAACACCGGATACTCCTCACGGCCAAGTGTTAAATACTTAAAATTGTTATCAACACGCATTGGGGTTTCACCAATTAACCTATCATCTAGTAGGAAATGGGATTTTGAGCGCATTATCGCACTTAGCTGCACGTTTTTCATAAATGAAGATAATATTTTGCAAAAGAAACAATAGTGGATCATAACAATTGAATTCTCACATTGGTTCTTGACTATAAAATGACTAATGATAAATTCTAACTTCCTTACTACTTTATTAACACTAAAAGCTATTACTATTAAACGGTGTTTCTGAAAACTTTGTTGATTTATTTAAATAAATAAGATAATTTATATTAAAACAATAGCTGACCCGGCAGACTTCATAATGCCTCAATCAATAAATAAAAGACGTAAACTTTTGTATAAAAGAAACTTAAAACAAACAAAAGGAACCCATCCGACGGGGGGGACACATCAAAGGAAAAACAAAATTGTTATTTTTATTTAATTCCAAACATTTTCATATTTATCTACCTTTTAAACCTTCTCTGGACTTCCACAAATAATTCAAGACCCAAATTAACCAAATCGCTCCAGCTGCTCTCGAGTTTTAGCGAGACTAACGAACAGCAATTCATTTTTATATATATAGATTGTTTAAGCTGACGCATAAACAAGCAAACGGCCGGTCGTAAAACTCAGGACAAATTCCTATGCAGCATAATTAGAAGACATGTTGCGCCGACGCTACGTATAGTTGTTTTTTTTTTCTTAGATGTGTGGACGAACTCACGGCCCACCTGGTGTTAATTAGTTATCGGTAAATGCTGCCACCCACCTCAAAACATGAGTTCTAAGTCTCAGTTTTTACAGTACAACGACTACCCTACCCTTCAAACCGAAACGCATTACTACTTCACGACAGAAATAGGCAGGGTGATGGTACCTACCCGTGAGGACTCACAAGACGTCCTGCTACCGGTAATTACGCAAATTATTATTTTGCGGGTTTGATTTTTAATACACGATGTTATTCCTTCACCGTGGAAGTAAATCATGAACATTTGCTTAACACGTATTTCATTTAAAAAAATGTTACCGGCGAGATTCGGACACCGCTGCATCGCTAGATACTAATGCACCAGACGTCTTATTCTTTAGGCCACGACGACTTCGAATCTATGACGACGATGAAGCATTGAATAAAAACAAGAAGTAAGAAGCACCTCTAGTAGGTACCTCTCACCTCTGGTAGGACCTCTTGTGAGTCCGCACGGGTAGGTACCACCGCCCCGCCTATATCTGCCGTGAAGCAATAATGCGTTTCGGTTTGAAGGGTGGGGCAGCCGTTGTAACTATACTGAGATCTTAGAACTTATATCTCTAGGTGTGTGGCGCATTTACGCTGTAGATTTCTATGGGCTCCAGTAACCACCTAACACCAGGTGGGCTGTGAGCTCGTCCACACATCTAAGCAATAAAAAAAAAAAAAAGAACTACAAAATGACACATAAATGTTAACATACATTTATCATACGTTTTATATGATTGATTAAAATACACGCAAAACCAGTACATAATAGTGCGCAAAAATGAAGAGGTATTGAACTATTAAGCTATAATATAATACTTTTTTTGTTTTTTGAAGTTATACTTCTTTATTCGCGTTATGAAATATTGATGAGAGTGAAATTTTACGATGCGCGCGCACCGTGACACAAAATTAACAGAATGAAGTTGCCCACTAAGTCGCTCATTACAATACGACCGACGTAACTTGGCGAGTCTGAATATAGCCGCAGGTGAACTTTCGCGCATGTAGACGCGTAAAAAAAAGTGTTATTAGCATTCGTTTTTTAGTAATATAAGTGACAAAATTATTATTTAATATAATTTATACTAAACATTATTAAATTATTAACGTTAAATATTTATTATTAATTATTTAATATTAAAAAAAAAAGAAATAAATTTAATAAAAATAAAGTATAACTTCTTACGCGCGTACATAAGTACACGCACCCTTTTTTTTTTCATACAGCTGATTCAATAATAGCTATGTCAGTCAAATACTAGTTCACGTGAATTAATTATTCCTGTGATCAAAACGTGACCTTAATTCGGCAACCTTTCAACAAAACAAAGAGTAATTCTGAACGATTAAATGAGGTGTTACAGTGTATTATTAAATATTATGATGTGATTTTAGTTCGTTATTAACACTTTAATTAAACTGTGAACAAGTAATAATGACCTTTTGTTGTTTAATAATCATTAACGTGTCTTTGAGATCAATTTAACAGAACTACAAATGTTTTTGTGAATGATCGACTGTTGAAAACGTGTAGTTTAAGCTGATAAACGCGGATAATTCAAATTGTAGCGGTGTACGCCGGTCGACCCCACGACTGCCGTGTAGACATAGTGTGCTTCGTTTTAAGAAGATATAACCGTTATTCCTCAACTCATTCAGACCTTATGGCCCAAGATGACAAGTGGCATTCTTTTGAGCCTTAAGTTCATCGGTCCATACAGCACACGGAGAGCGATAATGTTTGTTTATAAGTACATCTTTTAAATTCACAATGATAGCACCTAGTGTTTACTTACTAGGTATATTATCTATTTTGTTACTAATCATTTCGTAATAGTAAGTATGATGTATAGAAATGATAGTGCAAGGTAGAGGGGGAAGACGTCGACCGAAGAAGACATGGATGGAGTGTGTGAATGACGATATGAGAGAGAGAGAGGAGTGAGTGTTGAGATGACGGCTGATAGAAGAGAATGGAAGAGAAAAATTCGCCGGATCTTCTCAGTGGGTCGCGATTCCGATCCGGTGGTAGATTCCGCGAACTATTGCTATTTCTAGGGGTTGTATTCGCAAATTCTCTTGGGTTGAGCCCGTCAGCTTACCGAGCAGTCTGCGCGTAGCTGGCCTTGGTTGATTCCTTAAGCTACCAGCAAATAGCTTAGAAAAAATAAATATAAATTTTTGGTATTCGGAATCTCGATTGGTCCGTCTCGTGTAGCCACAACACAATAAAATTGAAGCATGAAAATTGAGTAATTGAAATATAGTTTTTTTTTGTAACTAGTCGATCTAGGTAAGTACGTTTTTAGAAACAAATAGGTACTTCATGCAGATGTTTTTTTAGCTATACAATTATTAATGAAGTAATATTTTATTTCATAAATAGTTTTAATGTAGAAGTTTCTAAACAGTAAACATGTGGAAAAATGATTAACGATGTAAATAAATTAATGCAAATTAGTTGCCAAATGGCAAATCCAAAAATAACGAAGTATCATAGGAAGGTCACTCTAAGACTTCCTTGTTTGTGTTCAAGAAACCATGACATTCCGAAAATATTATTGAACAGAATCAAACATTATCTAACTGAAAATACTTGTTATGTATTCTGGCTTATTATTTATTTATATTGTCAATAACAGCTTCATGTTATTAAATATACCGTCAGTTCAGTTACTCGTAAATGCCGTAAGAGTAAAATTATGCCGAATTTTTTTTTAAATATAATTAATCTTATCTTATCTTATATCTTTAAACGAGCAATTCTTGTATATAAATACATATAAATATAATCTGAATCTCGGAAACGGCTACAACGATTTTAATAAAATTTAGTACACAGGGGATTTCGGGGGCGATAAATCGATCTGGTTACGATTTATTTTCAGAAAATGTTGTTTTATTCGTATTTTCAATAATCAACTTTATCGATAATTTTGATTTTTTTCTTTAAATACCTAGTTCATATTTTTTTATTATTTTGTCGATAAGATCGAAATATATTATTCATATTTCATCATTTTATCAATATGTAATTCGTATTTAAATATAATTTCTAAAAAACACAATTTATCAAATAAAATAAAAACTTAGGGTACATAAAACAAAAAGCCATATATTCAACCTTGTAATTGAATAAAACTAGCTTCTTTTTTTCTAAAAACGGACTTACCTAGTTCGACCAGTTAACAAAAAACAACTATAGTTCAATTACTCAATTTTCATGCTTCCATTTTCTTATGTTGCTACATGATACGAACAAATACCAAATATTTATATTTATTTTTTCTAAACTATTTGCTGGTAGCCTAGGGGATATTTCGAGCTATGCGCGGACTGGTAGGTATGATGACGGGCTCAACTTGAGAAATTTTATTCTTATTTTTTATTGCTTAGATGGGTAGGCGAGCTCACAGCCCAACTGGTGTTAAGTGGTCACTGGAGCCCATAGACATCTACAACGCAAATGCGCCACCCACCTTGAGATATAAGTTCTAAGGTCTCAAGTATACCTATAGTTACAACGGCTGCCCCACTCTTCAAACCGAAACGCATTACTGCTTCTCGGTAGAAATAGGCAGGGTGGTGGTACCTACCTCACAAGAGGTCCTACCACCAGTAAACACTAGCCCTAGCAAGAGCAGTGCTTCGCAGAATCTACCACCGGATCGGAAACGCGACCCACTGAGAAGATCCGACGAGAAACTCAGTGGACTGTGTCTATGGATTAGAGCCGCGTATTTAGATTTCAGAGCAATGAATGAATAGAAACACACGTCTAGCATTAGTTACATTCGACCTTCACCCGTATCTTGTTTGCATCATATTATATTCGTAACGTAATATAGTGTTTTCGGAAGTGTTTTCCCGTTAGAGCATCGTATAAGACAGCATAGTTTTAGCTGTCACCTACACACAAGGTCGCACAAGTACACAGTGATCGAAGTGACCACGATCGACAACGCAATGCCACGCCTAGACAAATCGAAACATAACAGTTATAAAGCAATTGAAAGTTACATTGCAACAATGTACTGATAAAATTGCCTACACTCAGCGAAAGAGCTTTAAAGCTGCCGTCTAAGTTTAAGTGTTTTAACCGACTTTAAAAAAACGAGAAGGTTCTCAATTCGTTCAGAACTTGAGAACGTTTTTAAGCGATCTTTTCCAGGCTTTTTTTTTATTGCTTAAACGTGTGAACGAGCTCACAGCCCACCTGGTGTTAAGTGGTTACTGAAGCCCATAGACATCTACAACGTAAATGCGCCACACACCTTGAGATATAAGTTCTAAGGTCTCAGTATAGTCACAACGGCTGCCCCGCCCTTCAGACCGAAACGCATTACTGCTTCACGGCAGAAATAGGCAGGGTGGTGGTACCTACCCGTGCGGACTCACAAGAGGTCCTACCACCAGTATATAAGCTACCGTTTAATTTACGGAAATTCTGAAGATAGAGCAGGTATGTTTCGATGTACTATTAATAGGAAATTATTAAAGAAAATACATACACAAAACAAATACATATCAAAATATATCGTTTACATATAATATGAAATTGGTATATGATAGTGATATATCATATGATATGCTCATTTTATTTTGTTGAAGCCGGTTATCTTTTTTGATATTTTTTGTGTGATCAAATTTTTATGGACTCAACTGTATTGTTACGATAAATTTTCTAATATTGTCACGCCAAACATTATTTTTCAACATTAATGTAACGACGAATTCCTAATTCCTCAACAAACGAAATTGATTTCTGGCTTATGTTAAAAAAATACTTTCCAATTACCAATAGCATAATACCATAACATAATTACACCGTAATAGACTTCATAACTATATATAAAAGTCGCGAAGACCCTATAAAATACTGCTAGCAGTTTATCATATCTAACAATTTAAATTATAACGAATGATTAACATTAATATTCAAAGGCAATCTCATTATAATTTTACGAAAGGTAATGATAGATTGTCGCCGTCGTAAATAAAGCATCCGATTTCACTTGTCTCGCCTCAGGCATTAACATTAAATGAGTGAAAAGCTACCAAATAAACGAACAATGAACTCAGCGTAAAATCACATGATAACGTTAAAAACGATACGTTCGAAATTGCATAAACATTCACAGCTTGTTACATCATTTTAAACCAAGGTTTCAAAACAAGCGGCTTAAATTTCGATTCTGGAGTCTATAGTTATTTTTAAAATATTTTTTTTTTAATTTATAACATTTATCTTTTTAAATAGGGTATTTATTTAGTGATAAATACAGACAAACGAGGCCACGGACAAAACTAAGTGTCGTAGTCGTTCGTATTATTTCTTCGCACTGAAACGCTCAATTGGTTTGCTGGAGAAGTTGGTAAACGCGAGATTGGGATAGTAATTAATGAAAGTGAATACTCAGTGGTTTAGAAGCGATTTCACTAAATTTATTAGAAAATATGTAAAAATTGTTTGAGGGGCAGATTAGGATTTCCTTTCGTATTTTGGAGTATCAATAAAACGTGACAAAATCCCACTGTGACTAATTTACATGAATATTAAATTCTTTGAATAAACCCGCTGCGACCATGACCTCATCCTGTGTTGTAAAAAGCTTAACATCCATGAATGGAAGTACGTACATGCACAGCGGGAAGCGTAGCACTCTGCGCGTACGCAAGTACATACGTACCAGGGTAACCAAACTTTATCGATTTAATGCGATCTTTACGTATGAATTTATTTTATTAGAATCTTTTTCGATACCATTTCTAATATAGTTTTAAAACTATACTCTTTCTCGATTTATTGTTTTTTAATACATTCCAATGAGAACAACGTCAGTTAACATAAAAAGAAAACGATATGTCTTAATTGGATATATAAAAAAATATGGTGGCCCTACATCATACATGTCATGACCGGCCCGGCCCGCGTCGGACCGGTCGCTTATGAACTTCCGCCTTCCGACATGTGCCGACATGTATATGTGATATAAATAAAGACATGTTCTTTTTTGTAATCATTATGGAGAAAAACAAACGTTAAAGTACTATTCAGCGGTAGTCGTGTGGTTCGAGAGTCATGTAAAGCAATATAATAAACCCAATTAAACTTTAGACGATCTACTTTCATAATATACTAAAACTTGGAAACAAACAAAACTATTAACTTTGAAGAATTACGCTAAATAATTTTAAAGCCATATAGTTTAGAAATTCTTAAATTTCCGGCCAGTTACTGATGTTAAGGCATATTTGTAAATCCGCACTACATAATAGCAACGACCTGTCTATTTCCCCTAAAAACAGCAGCTGTTATTATTTGATAAAGTTGAAACTTCGGTCTTATGTCTCACTGTACCTACAGGCTTCGCACTTTACATCAAGTAGCTCGTGAGCTCGTTCGCTCATCTAAGCTATATTGATACTAAAAAAGATGCAGTTTCAAATATCCAATATATTATTATATAGCATTGTTTAACATAGTATAATATAAAGCAGTATCACCTTTTTTTTATAATAAATATGCTAAAAAGTGTGATGAATCATTTTACAATGGAATTTAGGACTTCGTCTCCGTCCATTTTAGGCTTCCCGCGCACTAGGCAGCCTGGCTGCGCAGCTAGGCTGCGGCAACCAAAATATTTGAGCAGCCAGTCATAGCAGCCAATCGACGATAATCCTTTCGTCGAGCGATTTTATCTCGTAAAAAAACGCAAAACAGGCCTGCAGGCAAAAGCCAGGCTGCCTAGCGCGCGGGGAGCCTTAGATGAAATGAAAATAAACCTTAATCACGTGACATAGCAAACGTTAAAACCTGTCGTGGATCCTTAATTCGAAACGATCAAAAAATAATATCGAGCTCTCACTTCTCGGACACACGTAATTTGTTACGTATTATTAAAAAAAATTCTCTACTTATACTCTCGTTTTATATAAGAAATTCTCAAATATTTCGCATGGGATTACGATCAAAATATGTACTGTCCGATTGCGTCGATCGACTTGCGAATAAATTTTGAAGAAACTCACATTTTTCTCTCGATGAGAATGCGATATTACCAATTAAGCACTGATTGTATCACCGAGAGACAGAACGGTTACAGAAATTTGTTTGTTGACGAATAAACAAGTTATGTTTGTAAACAAATGGAATGCTAATTCGAAATGGAAGGATAGTGAATAGCCTCAAATGCAGAAAACATTATTCACAAAGGAAATCATAGCACCTGTAAGCTTCTAAACGACACATGTAGTACACATTCGCGTTACTGAATGATTTCAATGAAAATATCAAATTGAAGTCGGATGAAAGCAATGGTGATGACGGTGGTAGGGTAGGTACCACCCTACCTATTTCTGCCGTGAAACAGTAATGCGTTTCGGTTTGAAAGGTGGGGCAGCCGTTTTACTGTAAAAACTGAGATCTGATATCGCAAGATAGGTGGCAGCTTTTACGTTCTAGATGTCCATGGGCTCCGGCAACGATTTAACATCAAGATCGCCGTGAGATCGTCCACCCACCTGTGCAATAAAAACAAACTGCAGATCGTATGCGAGGTCATCGATTATGTAAATAAATACAATGACAAGGCCTCAATAGGCATTAAAACTACACAAAGTATACGTTTAGATTCACCTTGACTCGTTTACGAGTCAGAGGCCGAAATACTTGAATCGTAAAGGAAGTCTGGTCATCCACAATGGAAATTTTAACAATCCACAATTACACGAAGTTGTCGTCAAGGTGGCAATTGTTTTGAAGGCTTGCTAGTGTCGATGTACTCTGAGGTCGAACATAAATTGTAGAAAACTTAATAAAACATATCTTAAAAAAAAACGGACATTGCACTGATTTTACAAATTCGATTCGTTAACAGAAATAAGCAAGTTCTAATTTCATACATCCGCGCCATGTTAATTACGATAAACGCAATTAATCACTAATCAATGAAAGCAAATCGCAAATGTAATCGTCTTCGTTAAATAAAATTATTGCCAAATGCTAATTGGCATTTGTTAATCTAGTTCAAATGTCAAATGAAGATAAATACTTTAAAATAACACTCGTAGCCATCGTGAGTGTAAACAATAATTTAACACCAATTTTATAAAGCAACCTTCGAAGAGGATGTTAGAGAACACTAAAATGTCACTTGTTTTTAAATAAAAGAGTTGATAGCATAATTATACTGTACGAAAAACGTAACGACTTGTAGAATATTTTAAAAACGATGCAGAATCGATTATAAACTAATCTAGATATTTATGGATATTAGTGGTAAAAATGGAGAAAAATTTAATAGTGATGTTAATTTCAAGTCCACTTTAAAATCGAAAATAAACTTAATGTCATTCACGAATAAGTAAGTTGGAATATTTTGCAATTTTGCGACGAGGTAATGATTAAATAACAAATAGATACGCGCATTGTCACGTATGACTAACGTGACGAGACGTCCCGTTTTGAACAGGACTGTCCCTTTTTATAATTACGAGTCCCGGTGTCCCCGAAATGAACTCTGGAACATAAACATCTTAAGTATATATTATGTTCTTTATTTCGTAATTTGCAAGCTAACTTTTCCAAATAATAACTTAAAAAACTACTGTTTTTCTACATTATGTACCTGTATGTTATGTATGTATGTTATGTCACGTTACGTATGACGCTATAGCCAAAGACAGCAAGCAGTACATGTCTATAGAATCCCATTCCCATCTTAACAATATTGATGCCGGACTACAAGAAATTTCGATACTGATTCCTCAATAACTTTTTTCATCGTATTCTCTTAACGATAATAAAAACGATAATCCTTATTAACATACAATCAACAATTTCACTTTCTTCGTATAAAATATGAATCGTTCGAACTTTCGGTATTACACAATTTTGTTACAACACTAAACACATGATTTGTTTTATTAAAACGTCATTATATCGGGTACGCTGTACTGTTAGACGAATTACATTATTTTCTAAAAGTAATCTATTTTATTTGTTTATTGCTTAGATGGGTGGACGAGCTCACAGACCACCTGGTGTTAAGTGGTTACTGGAGCCCATAGACATGTACAACGTAAAAGCTGCAAAAGTTTTACAGTGAAACGCGTTGCTGCTTCACTGCAGAAATAGGTAGGGTGGTGGTACCTACGCGTGCGGGCTCACAAGAGGTCCTACCACCAGTGACCTAACTAATTGAACTTACATCTTTTTCTGTACAATGTATGGTTCAATTACCACTAATAAATTTTATCAAAACATATTGTGGTCATTTTTTTATAAGTCGCTGCTGGCGTTTAAATACAACAACAACAACAAAAGTGAGCGCACTCGGAAACACAGTCACACACACATACGTTTACGAACGTGAAAATATTCAGACATTCTAAACTTACGTTAACGCCAAAGGGCTTTACAATGTTAACGAAACAGGTCGTTCACCTACGTGCGGTTGGCGAAGGTCAGTTTTCGCATAACGCGGTCACGATGCTCATCATACGAACGTGAACACGAGGACCGGGCTGCCGATTATGAGCTGATCATTATTCGGCACGCACCACCTTGGCCGTAATTAATCAAATCGTACCGGAGATCCGCTGTATCAAATTTTGTTCAATTTTGGAATATCGTCGTTGTTAAACCAAAATCTGCTATGTGCACTTTTTGAGATTTTTACTTTTTGACCTTTTCGTATAGTTCACAGCCCTATCTACCGTATAAAAAAAAACTGTTATGTGTCTGTAGCTTTAGTATTTATCTATAGCTTTCATTTGATATAGTTTTTAAAAATTCACCTTCATATAAAATTTTATACGAAAATGATTTTTACTCATTAATTCAAAATAGAGTTTTTGCACATAGCAGATTTTAGTTTGACAGCGACGATATATCTATATATTAATACGTGAAGCAAAAACTTTGTATCCCTTTTTACGAAAATTGCGTGGACGGAGGAGTATGAAATTTTCCACACTTATAGAGAATATAGAGAAGAAGTGCACAATGCTAATATTTTTTTTAAATAATGCATAAAAGATACATTAAATCAATAAAGAAAACATTACACACACTACATACCATGTATTTGAACNAATTTCAGCGATTCTAAACGATAAGATTTTTTCATAAAGAGAGTTATTAAAAATATTAAAATTACTAAAAAAGCCACCTGGTGGGGGGTAGGGAGACTAATAATCGATCGTAGCGACGCCTGCTGGACCGGGCTTTAACTAAAGCAAAAATAAAAATGAGAGTTGCGCATCTATCTCGTATATATTAAGTGTATAATCTATGGATTAAATATTGTTTGCCTTTGTTAATATTTTTTATAGTGCAGTCTTGGCGAAATTTGTGATTATAGAAGTATAAAATACAATCATAATAGTGTACAAACTTACAATTTCAATTAATTATAGTCGAATTTCGGACTTCAGCGGGAGCTCTAGTTCCTTTTAAAATATTAGTTTTGTACTTTTTTAACAGACGATAAATTGTCAATCATTAAAATAAACTGTCAAGTATTCTATGACACAATTATCACTTGTAGCCACTGAAGTATGAAACCTAGTGTTGAATGGAGTCATGAGTCTAGAGAGTCATCGACAGAGCGACTAAATAATATTTATCTATTTCGAATATGATCAGACAATTTCCTTCACCTTTTCTGCTCACTATAGTAGAACGTAATCATTTTGTCCTGTGCATTTGTATTTTTGAACACCATTTTAATTGTAAAGGAAAATATTCAGGAACATAATAAATCACCTATTAAAATAATATTTCATTCACAATCGCTTTTGATGACGTCATCCGCGTTATTTCGATCGGTTCAGAAATCCAAATCGACCTAACCAGTCTCAAAATACTCTTGACTCTAAGACATAGTGCACTAAAAAATTTTTTTATCGGATATGGTTTTATCATGAAGATTTTAATCAAATTCGAAGCTAACTGACAGTGCGAAATCTCTAAAGCTATTTCTCGAATAAATTAAAAAAAGAGTAGAAGAAAATATGATACAGAACCTTCTTCAAATCAAAACTCAAAGCTGTTTGAATGCATTTCGGTTGATTTATATGACAACATATTAAATGTATTGAGATACATATTAATGGTATCACTATTTAATTGTCTGATCGAGCACATCATTACATAACGAGGAAGCGCGTTGCGTGCATAGATAACTGACGTAACTCTGCTTTAGATACATTTGCCATTAATATTTGTAACAATTAATCTTCTTACGATGAGCTAAGAACGTACTTTATAATAGTGAACCCATTTACAATATTAAAACAGGATCTGTCTCAAAGTTGATAGCAATGAAATTGGCATTGTTGGACGTTTAGTTTTTTTTTGGAAAATAGGTATTTACAAGTAGGCGTAATTAATTACCTAGTGCATTTTTTATTATTAGATGAGGTAATCGTGTGTCAGTCGTGAGCTTTGCCTGATTAGTCGCACCCAAATTAGTAAATCTTGATGAGACCAATGTACTTCTGATTAGGCCTTCTCTTAAATCCCGTAGAGAGATACCTACTAATTTCTTTAAAAAAAATATGTACCTAGCCCGTAATAATGGAATAATATCGCATAAAATAAAAATCAAACATGTAAAATTTGCATAATTGATGGTAGGACATTTTACGAGCTCGCAAAACTGGACCAGGTAATTTTTAGTACACATTCTAACTACATATACAATATAAATAAAATTTAATGTTTCTTTTTTGTGTGTTCATTAATCACGCATCCGATCGTGATAGATAAATAGATGCTCTTTACAGAACGACCGATAGTAACAAATGAGTGTGATTAGGTCTACTAATCTATAGGTACATACAAGTCGAAGTGTGTTGTTCCCTATAGACTCTAAAACAACTGGAAGGATTTGGATGAAATTTTCAGGAAATCTTCAGATTGGCTTGGCAGGTGATCAAACCTGTGAAGTTTCATAGCGATTGGATCGAAGTCAGAATAGCAAAGAGGGCCGGACTTGACTTATTATTCTTATCTCATCTGCTTCTTATAATCAACGAAATTGCTATCTTCATCCCGCAAATAATTTAAACAGATGACAATAGGAAGCGCATGAATTTAGACTTCCGACTTTCTGAATCAGTTAGTACTTAGGCAAAAACTGGTTAGAGATGCAGTCGAGAAAAGATACAGTTACAAAAGCATCATGCTCGACTTGTTCTCAATGAAAATGAATGTAAATTTTACGATCAGGAAATCCGTAATGCCAAAATCGAATAATGAATCAGACACGTGACCGGTTTGGTTGGTAAAAAAAGCCACTATGACCCAATGCAACAGAACATGAAAAGGATTTCAAATGTTTAACTTTAAGTCATATTCAAATGTAAGCTTATCAAATGCAGAAAAAAGATTGTTATTAAGATATTAAAATCAATCAATATGCATTTTTATTATAAAGCTCATAAACGAATTACCTAGCTTTATTAATAATCTAATTCGAGACAAATCAATTTTGTTTAAGACAACAAAGTAACAAGAGTCTATTCACTTCTTGTGTGTAATTTGGTTTGTTTCAATTGTTCGTCTATTGCAATTTGTTGCAAATCAACTTCCTATCACAATTCTCTTTCAGTAATACTTTACAATTGGAACACTTTGACACATTTTGAAACTAATTAAATAATGAATTTCATTCTGTAAGCAGGTATTCAATTATATAAAATTTCGCCATGCGAATCCGTCTGCTATCAAGACATTTTTATCAATAAACTTGACATGGTTTTATGAGAAAATAAACTGTTTTACATTGGAGTAATTACCTGTATGTCTTTGTTTGTCGTACCATTATTTTAAGGCATTGTTTCAAATGAAGTATCTTAATAATTATGTCCGTCCCGAATTCGCACTACACGAAAGAATGTTATTATAGTTAACGCACATAATTTATGCAAACATTAATCTAATAGATTATTTTTATACAAAATTGCACGGATGGACTTGAATAAGAACTCACTGCAGAAACAGACAAAGAATTCTAAAACATTTTAATTGTACACACGAGTTTAATAACATCGTAAATTTTGTAATGTTCATAAAAAACATGATAGATTTCTTTAAGATTTATGTCGATTAAGTTTATTAAAATATAAGTTATATACTTACGATTTTCACGTATGAATTCATGTTGCGTGTTTTAGGTGCTTGGACACTGACACAGTTTCACTTGAGGTGCGCACGCGCTATGGCCGAGCGGTGGATGCGCTAACTGACTGACGCCGATCTGGAAAACTGCCCACTCCGGCTGCAACACCAAACGTACGATAGTCGGTGGGGTTATACAATTATATACCGCATCACTATGCCATGTACAAACAGCTCGATATCGATTAAATAGAGCACGTATCTCGATTAATTATCAAAATCGGATCACGGGAACTTGGAAACGGTTTCGCAAAACTTAACTCGACCTTGTCTGCTGCCAAGCGATACGATTCGATAGCAATTTTAATGAAGGTTTCGTAAACTTTTAATTTTCATTTACGTACAATGTGTTGAGTGGCGGGTGGATGTTTGCGGCGTGCGAGTAGGTCGGGTTGTAAGCGGTAAAGCAACGTGTTCACATTATATAGGACAGTGCGCGACCTCCGACACGCGAGGGAAGTGCGCCGATGCCGACAATGTGCTCCTTGCTTTATCGTCTCCTCCACTGGATTAACGTGGCGTCCTCACAAAATATATATTTTTTTTTTTCATTAAACACTGTTGGCATGAGACTATCTTGTTTGCTGAAGGGGTTCCTGTGACGAACTACGCGTATTCCTGATTTGAGTCTTCAGCAAAAATTTTTTTTTATTGCTTAGATGGGTGGACGAGCTCACAGCCCACCTGATGTTAAGTGATTACTGGAGCCCATAGACATCTACACCAAATGCGTCACCCACCTTGAAATATAAGTTCTAAGGTCTCAAGTATAGTTACAACGGCTGCCCGCCCTTCAAACCGAAACGTATTACTGCTTCGCGGCAGAAATAGGTAGGGCGGCTCATGTCTCAATATGGGTGGCGATATTCAAGCACGTAAGATCAGGTGGGCCATAACCTCTCCTACCCAACTAAGTAATAAAATATATATAGAGACGAAATAAGCAGCTTTTAAAAGTTAAATTGTTCTATTTAAAAAACTTTACAAAAATTAGCAAATACCATATTGCTGTCTACCTGGGGTGAAACGTAGGGTACTTTTGATTTTAAGCTTTAACGTTTTGGAATAACTAGAGGTCCCGCAGTAGTCGAAATTCGACTATAATTAATTGGATTTGTAAGTTTGTATACTATTATGATTGTATTTTATACTTCTATAATCACAAATTTCGCCAAGACTACACTAAAAATATTAACAGACAAACAATATTTAATCTATTCTCAATCTGACATCGGACGTCAAGAACAAAAGTTTGACAATAAATAGTATGCATGCGTGTGTGCGTCAAATACATGGTATGTAGTGTGTGTAATGTTTTCTTTATTGATTTAATGTATCTTTTATGCATTATTTTAAAAAAATATTAGCATTGTGCACTTCTTCTCTATATTCTCTATAAGTGCGGAAAATTTCATACTCCTCCGTCCGCGCAATTTTCGTAAAAAGGGATACAAAGTTTTTGCTTCACGTATTAATATATAGATAACACAATAATTCCTTGAAGACAGAACACACGTACTTACAAGCAAGTGTTAACTGAATTATTTAATTTATCAATTTACATTTGCGCTATGCGTGTCATTAATTGGTTACGGCACGGGCTGCCGATTATTTAGCGATGCTCGTACATATTTAGTGTAGTTAACGCAGCCAAAACTCCAGTCGGTCACCTAGTTAGTTTTAAATATTAAGCTGATTCAATGACGTAGTGATAACTTGAAGTGGCAAAAAGGTGTATAGTACTTGCAATTACGAAAACCTTCCTTGAGACCTCGGCTACGTGCGTCAAAGGACAACTGCGATACTGACGCAGTATCAGCTTAGCATAGTTCTCATAACCGTTGTACCTAGTTGTATTGTAAGGGTGGGACAGCCGTTGTAACTATACTTGAGACCTTAGAACTTATATCTCAAGGTGGGTGGCGCATTTACGTCGTAGATGTCTATGGGCTCCAGTCACCACTTAACACCAGATGGGCTGTGAGCTCGTCCACCCATCAGAGCAATAAAATAAAAATAAAAAATATTAGGAAACATGGGAATGTGAAAATTGTTATTTCGTTTATTTATATTTATTTATTACAAAAATGAGTAAATAAGATCACCGCTCTCGTGGTGGTCATCAGAGCTCACAGATATCATAACGTGAATACCGTGGACACATGATTTCAGAGTCTCAAGTGTATTGATTGAAAATTGATTATTTTAACGTTTGTTTCTTCTGACTTAAAAAGCAATTTGGCTTTTTTGAGCACTACTGAAATAGGCAGCAGATTTCTCCTTCGTGCTCTATATAAGGAAATTTTAGGGAGATTCGAGTTTCTTAGCATTCACGTGTCTTAGTTTTTTCAGCAGTACGCAACGTCTTGCTCTGGATAAAAGTGAATCGTGAGCAACCCTGGACATCTAATATTAATAAAGAAAGCTACCTATCTTAGCTATTATACCACATTTTATATAACAATTTCTATAAATTTTGTAAACTAGTACCACGTGATGCTTCTATAAACATAAAAATTTACAAAACCGGATTAAATAACAACTACATCAAAATAAGATAATATATTAATATTTTTTTGCATTTCAAATTCACAAAATTAATTCAGTGCGGAATAGCTAATTGAACAAAAACCGTAAACACATAAAATTATCTTGTCTAATACGTAAATGGATTTCTTATGATAGATACCTAATTATTGTAATTACTCAAAGCAACACGTTTTAATAAGACTCGGTTCAGTTATAAGAGATGTTGTTGAACAAAAATATACCAGGAGAAAACCGGTATGAACGATAGATCGGTTGTTGTTTTCATTACAGGATTTGTGGTATATTTCGAACGGATTTTAGTCGCCGAGTCGCCTGGAAGGTAAAGTGAAACTGCCTTTTAAAGTGTTGAGTGGAGTCATGAGTCAGATAAAGACTAAAGAAGAAGAAGAGATGAAGAACGAAGAAAGAAGTCGATCCCACCCATCAACATCAAGCCTGCCTGATACTCCATCCAGCAGCGCATCACCCCTGCCTCAATAGGCAGGGAGTCACATGTCCGCGCAGAGGGGTTTCCCCGAGGCCCGCTCCGCGCCCCCGCAAGGGGACGCGACGGCTCCACGACTGAATCAGGAGTCATCGACAGAGCGACGTGACATTTTACCTCTCATTATTCCTTGATATTTCGAATCTTTCAAAGAAGTCGTCATGGCCTAAAGGATAAGACGTCCGTTGCATTCGTGGTGATCGATGCACCGATGTTCGAATCCCAGGCGGGTACCAATTTTTCTAATGAAATACGTACTCAACAAATGTTCACGATTGACTTCCACAGTGAAGGAACAACATCGTGTAATAAAAATGAAACCCGCAAAAATTATAATTTGTGTAATTACTGGTGGTAGAACCTCTTGTGAGTCCGCGCGGGTAGGTACCACCACCCTGCCTATTTCTGCTGTGAAGCAGTAATGCGTTTCGCTCTGAAGGGCGGGGCAGCCGTTGTAACTATACTGAGATCTTAGAACTTATATCTCAAGGTGGGTGGCGCATTTACATTGTAGATGTGTATGGGCTCCAGTAACCACTTAACACCAGGTGGGCTGTGAGCTCCTCCACCCATCTAAGCAATAAAATAAAAAATAAAAATATCTCATGGATAGTTTTGTACCTCTGTGCTTACGGAGAGATTTTATTCTTCCCTGTAATTGATTTGTACCTTATGTTACAAGAGAATGTCACTGATATTATTCGACATTATTCCAATATCTCATTTTTATCGGAGCAAATTTCTTTCAAACGTTTTAAAACCGCAGTGTTCTTAACTGTGTTTGGCATAAACTTCCATGCAAGATATGGTCTTCTACAAACGAGATTTACAAAATTCTTCTCGGCAAGCAGCGGCTTGGCATAGTTAAGCCTTGCATTGTCAGCCTGGCATTGTCAGAGTCCATCTGCCATAGATACCAATCAACAAATTGTGGACATTCCTAACGTCACGCTTTTTAAAATGGGTAAGAGACTTTAACTTCATATCTTAAGATAGGTAGGATAGAGGCAGTTTGCGACATCTGTAAGTTCTGGTAACCACTTAATACCAGCTGGACAGTAAAACAAAAACTCCTTTCTGTAGATAGAAATATATCACTGTATTCTAAATGTTTCGCATATATCTTTGTTTGTTTTTCGCATTAGGTACGCTCTTTCAAAAAAAAATTAAATTTCAAGGAACTTCCACCGATCATCTTTAATGTCTTGTCTTGAATTTGATCCCAATCAAAATTGCAAATCAAATCGCCAATAAAATTGGATCAAAAATTTGCAAGCGATATAAAAATTATGACGAAGGCATTTATTAATTGGCAAACAAAACGATTGTGTGCGACCTTATTAACAACATAAATGGTGTGGCAATGTCAGAAAATTATAGGTAATGTTGCTAACTAGGTACTGTTGAGTTCTTTTAGTGCATAATTTATTTTAAGAAGGATTAGAAATTTATCTAAGTTGTTGCGTCAAAATGGCATTGCTTAATTCAATGTTTCAGATGTAACTATTATAAAAAAATGTTTACAGTACTATCACAACGATAACAAGTATGTACACCTGATATTAAAACGATGAACTTTGAAACAAACTAAGATAACATTTTCCTAAATAGTACACATTACTTGCACACATGCACACATTACTTGGTGCACATTCCCTATTCCCATTCGATGGCAGATGGGCGTACCTGATTTTAACTAGTCGGCATTGCTTATTGACTTGATTGAGAGGAATTCATTCCAGAGACAGATAATGCGAGTCAAGAACCATCGCTTGAAAAGCTCTAGGAAGAACATAGCGGTAGTGGGAATGTAGCAGGAATGAATTTTGCTTGTGAGGTGAGAGTGAAAAGGAAATGACAAATGCGTTTCTCTGTCAGCTAATTTAAAATATCGACCGACGTCTTTTTGGGTTAGAAAAATAGTGAACTGACCTTGTCAAAATATCGGTAACGTAGGCATGATCTAAGATAATGCACATAAACTAGTTGGCATGATCGTGCTTATTAGCTGAATATTTCTGCTTTTAGCTTTTTTCAGCTGATGATGGGCTCCGTAAGCTATTCGACATTAATTAAGCTGTAAATTAAATTTATATATATTTCTTCTGTACGTGTATTTGTCACTGAACTCCTAAACGGCTGGACGGATATGAATGATTTTTTTGTATGCATTTGGATGGCGTCCTGGATGGTTTAAATTCACAAATCAGCCCAGCAGATGGCGCTACAGTCGGTATATAGGTTATTTATCTTTCCTAGAAATAATTTATATGGCAAAACAACGTTTGCCGGATCAGCTATTATGTATGTAAAATCTCAAGCACTAATACGTTTTTTTTTTCAAATGTGATTAACCATTTTTAAGTATTCAAAGCGTCCTTTATTTTTTAATGTACTTATTTCTTAGCTCTGAACAATCTTGCTGCAACAATGACTTTAGCGGTTAGTTGATGTGTGAATGACACTATAAGGTGATGTCTGGGGACATTTTTTTAAAAATAAAATAAACGTTTCCTAGATCGTATGTGTATAACGTATATTATTAGACCATTAAAGTTCATGCAAAATACATAATTTTTCTTAAAGAACGTTATTTCCAGTTATCGAAAGGAAATATAATATTTTGTTCAGTTGCCGACCCGCGTAAGTCATATACAATAAGTAAAATTATCTATATAACTTGTTTTAACGGTATCTTTTATTTGTCTTCTTTAGTATATTAGTTTAGTGTTCCGGTGGTAGATTCTGATAGCTATTGCTTTTACTAGGGCAAACTCTCTCAGGTCGAGTTCCGTGAGCTCACTTACCAGCCACAGCGTAACTCGAGCCCCTTAAACTACCAGCGAATAGGTAGGGAAATCACGTCATTACGGATCCTCCCGATCCATTAACGGTCCTTTTAAGTACCTCAAGCACCGGTCATCGCCCTCGCCGAACCCGTCGCCTGCTACGAAGGGCTCGACGAATGAATTAACCCATAGACACAGCCAACTGAGTTTCTCTCCGGATCTACTCAGTGGGTCGCGTTTCCTATCCGGTGGTAGATTCTGCGAAGCACTGCTCTTCCTAGGGCCAGTATTGGCAACACTTCCAGTTTGAGTGAGCTCACCTACTAGTTCGCTGAATCCAGAATAACCCTTCGAGGTTACTAGAATAGGTAGAAAAAAAAGTCCATTCAAGTCTTTTACGATGCCCCCTACTAACAATACCCAATATAATTGCAGCAACAAAGTAACACATGTACATTTATAAAAATAAAATTCTCTTAATAAAATAATTATTTTTACATATACTTTCGCTGGATATGATTGAACTTGCCCTTGCCGTCCGAAATTAAACAATAAAATCGAGTTCGGTAAGTGGACCCGTGCTGCTTCCGCGTGTGACTGAATCCGAAGGTGAATGGCCCGCGGCTGGATGCAGGGCAATGCCAGTGAGTGGGAATTCAATAATCCTATTTAGTATTCATTTCACTTCCTGGGCTTCAACCATGAGATAATTGTGAGTTCATAATCTTTTCAATATTTACATTACGAGTATTTCTGTCACCCATGAAAGATTTTCAAGCCATGGACATATTCGATTATATAGATACACTAGCTTTTGCCCGCGACTTCGTCCGCGTGGAATAGTTACTTTAGCATAACGCTACATTTTACAGCATAAAAAACGTTAATTAAACCTTAATATATGCACTTATGCTGTCGCGGAGCATTCTGGGGAACAATTCTGTCTAACATTACCGTTTCGGCAGCGCACCCCAGCGGAAGCTCTCAAAATGGAAAATAACCCAGATTTTGAAACATTCTTGCTCTTATCTTAGCGTGATTTTATATAGCCTATACCCTTTCTCAGTAAATGGACTATCTGACACTGAAATAATTTTTCAAATCGGACCAGTAGTTCCTGAGATTAGCGCGTTCAAACAAACAAACTCTTCAGCTTTATAATATTAGTATAGATTATGCATTTTAATGAGTTCCCCTTGCCCCAATTGAGAATTATCTACCGTGTTATAAGAAACAGTCATGTGAAAAACATAAGTACAGTTTTATTATTTTATTAACGCATTAAATAAACTTCAGAGGGAATCCTGAACCCGGACCTTCATGCTGTGCAGAGTCTCACTAACAGCTCGATCAGTGAACAGATCACATCATCACTACTTTACATATCAAAATGTGTATACTTAAAATAGTTTTTTTTTAAATTCAACTTTACGAGAATACATTCTACTTTCTTACACACTTTTATTAGCTTATTACATATGTTTGTTGCTGTGTAACGAAATCTATGAAATAATTTTCACCGCCCTCAAACTTTATTACCAGCTCGATCAACTTGAAAATTTTCACACACATCAAAGACCGATGACAGTACAGTACAATTTTAGAGCTTTGCTCCAGTATACAGAATATCAACTTGAAGATCAATTTGAAGATTAAAAAAGAAGTTGAAAGGAATTGTTAGTTCGATTTACTATTTAAACGTTTTTTTTTAACTACGTACATTATTAAAAATATAAAATAATCCCTTATCATCAATTTAAACAGTTTTAGAAATATGTTTAGATGTAATTCTAATAATTTTAAAGCCTTCGCATTGAAACATTAAGTTTATATTTCCGATCGAGTTATCATTTTGATTAGCAGCTTAGTCATATCGCTAGCTTATACAATCACCATGAATCATGGTTTTCTACAGGATATACCGTATTATTATTCGTGCTTTATCTTATATGTATACTTACTTCTTCTGTACGTAACTTTGTCAATAAACTCATGAACCACTAAGCCGATTTTGTTCTTTTTTTGTGTGTGTTCGTGTAGGTTTCTTTCTAATTTTGATTTACAGATTTTTAGAGTCTAGATTTTTTTAGTTAAAACATATTAGTTACTGGTGGGTTAAAGCGTTTTTACTGGTGATAGGACGTCTTTACTAGTGGTAAGGCGTCTTGTGAGCTGGCACGGGAAATTACCAAAAGCCTGCCTATTTCTACCGTTTAGGAGTAATGCGCTTTGATTTGAGAGAAGGGGCAGCCGTTTTACTGTAATACTAATACTTAGAACTCATGTCTCAAGGTGGGAGGCAGTGTTTACATTGTTCATGTCTATGAGTCCCAGATACTATTTAACACATGTGGGCCGTGAGCTCATTCAAAAGCATAGGCAATTTAAAAAAATATGTTGGCCGTTTAAGGGAAACGACATGATTGGACCAAGAATGTGGCGCTGCGATCAGATACCAGGATATTTTGCACGTGCTCTGAGCAGGGCAGTAGCTGCGGTACGCGCTATTTCTGTATAACAATTTACACTCATGAAATAAGCACGTAGAAGAGAATAAAAGCAATAATTGGATAATCAAAAATCCCACACACTAACAAACGAAGTGTGATAAATTCAACCCAGTTTTAGGGACTTCTTGCTATTTATTGGTTTACACTAATACAAAATTCGTTATAAAAGTGTTCAACGATTACCTGCGCCAATATAACCCCAAAAAATAGTGAAACAAATGTACCCAGCACATAACCTTTTTTTTTCTTTATTGCTTAAATGGCTGGACTAGCTCACAGCCTACCTGGTGTTAAGTGGTTACTGAAGCCCATAGACATCTACAACGTTAATGCGAAACCCACCTCGACACACGAGTTGTAAGGTCTGTTTTAACAGTAGAATGGCCGCCCCATCCTTCAAACCGAAACGCATTATTGCTTCACGGCAGAAATAGGCAGGATGGTGGTACCTACCCACGCGGACTCACAAGAGGTGCTACCACCAGTAATTACGCAAATTATAATTATGCGGGTTTGATTTTTATTACACGATGTTATTCCTTCACCGTGGAAGTCAATAGTGAACATTTGTTGAGTACGTATTTCATTAGAAAAATTGGTACCCGCCTGCGGGATTCAAACACCGGTGCATCGCTCAATACTAATGCACCGGACGTCTTTATTCTTTACGCCAGGACGACTTCAAAGGAGACTACAGGCCATATTCAATAATATCACGCATGAAGCAAATAGTGTAGCGTAACTCCAACGCAAGTGGTTCAAGGAAGATTAGACAATCAACGCTCTCGCGGCCGAACATCCTTAAGGTGGACAGACTTGATTATGTCATCTACTAAGCGTTCCCTTTCTGAGTGTACACGTACCGCCATAAACAGGGAGAGATGGAGAAGTCTCTCAAAAGCCGCAACCAAGCATTAAGACATACGTAACCACGACCACTCCGCCATGAGTGTACGACCGACAAGAACTCCAACGCAAGTAGGGCTATACTGACACGTAAACCTGCTCGTCCAAATAAAATAATAGCGTTTCATCAAACAATCCAAACTGCACATGATTTTTTTCTGATCTGAACCTCTAATATCCGACTTAATCATAAGTCTCACAAGAACTATGTAAGGACGTATGAGTGTGTCGTTATTTCATCATCTAAAGAAGCGTACGTTGAACTTGAAGATTATTCGACAATGACCTAATTGTCCCATCTATGGTTCAATAAACGAAACCTTTGCAAATGCTTCAGCCGTTCTGCAACAAAAAACTACCACTTCTTGTTTATTCCTTTTTTTTAAGAGAAGCGGTTTTATCGTGACCTTGTTATACGTAATTAACCAAGCTTAGTTATACTCAATACAATGACAATACATTATTTTTTTTCAATAATTTATTTATGACTTGGTTTTGTTCACTGATTGATTTGTAGAAAAGTCAAAATAATAATTTCCATAAAATTAAATATCGCTGCAAAATTGAGTTAGAGTGGATCAAACAATATTATGCTCTAATAGTGTCTCCATGCTTATTTATTTTATTTATTTATATAAAATAATATAATAAATAAATAAATAAATAAATACTCAACATGTCTCACGAAAAAATTAATGCTAATAATAACTAAGAAAAAATCACCCACAGCAACCGGCCCAAATCAAAATTCCTTGTCTTATGAGTACGAGAGACTGACATCCATACTTATTATTATTTTATTCCGGAACGTTTCGAGTACTTTACAATGTTTCTTGATTCAGGCGACTGACAATTGAAAGTGTTCTAACTACAACATAGAGAACATTAAACAGTGTAAACAATAACAGTAATTTCAATTACCATCTACAACGGGTGAAAATAAAAAATACTTTAATAGAATATTGCTAATTTTAAGACTGCGGATGATTTATTTGTCTCTGCTTTTTTTAAGCAACCAATCGATTTTGATTATTATTCTTTCTTTTTCAATCTATACATATAAATAAAATTAGAGTTTCTGTTTGTAGTATTGAAGTAACCGCTTTTTACTTCATGCATATGAATATATAGTTATATACGGTTCATACGCCAAAATAACATTTTTACAATTTTTGTCTGTCTGTCTGTCTGTTTGTTCCGGCTAATCTCTGGAATGGCTGGACCGGTTTTGACGGGACTTTCACTGACAGGTAGCTAATGATATAAGGAGTAACTTAGACTACTTTTTTTAGACTAGTTTCGCCCCGAGGCGTCACCTGCGGTACGACAATAATCGCGGGACTCAACTATCAACAATAAAATTTAATGTTTCCGAAGCGAAGCGAGGGCGGGCCGCTAGTTTTAAATATGAAACATTTAGAATTTAGTTCGCCAAACACTTATAGTTCTGGATTGTAGTAGGTGTCCGAATGTACATATAAATACCATACGTTAAAATAAATACTGCTTAATTCCTGTCACCGTAAAATTTTCGTTTACTATGTATTTGTCTTCACTAAAAACGCGTAGTTCCTGATTCATCAGTACCTACACATACCTCAATTACATTTGAGATCATCTAATTGTTGAAAATGTCGATTGATTGAAAAAAAATGAGCAGTTATTAAATATTGCATTGGTTATCAGAAAAGTCAGTTAACTATGCGATCGGGTTGCACGGTTGCAATTTAATCTGCTGGCTCTCCGTTTGCGACACAGTGTAGACAAAAAGCAGACCTTGGCACAACGGGAACACTTTCTACTCACCGTTCAACTTAACTATAGATATCTATTAGTATAATAGTTACATTTGTGCCTTTGAAAAATTCAAATTCAATTACTGGTGGTAGGACGTCTTGTGAGTCCGCACGGGTAGGTACCACCACCCTGCCTATTTCTGCCGTGAAGCAGTAATGCGTTTCGGTTTGAAGGGTGGGGCAGCCGTTGTAACTATACTTGAGACCTTAGAACTTATATCTCAAGGTGGGTGGCACATTTACGTTATAGATGTCTATGGGCTCCAGTAACCATTTAACACCGAGTGGGCTGTGAGCTCGTCCACCCATCTAAGCAATAAAAAAAATAAAAAAACTTTACAAATGCAGAATAAATTAGTTATTATAAAAGCGAAGTCATAGATTGATTAAGAACTTTTTTTAGATCACATTATCAGTAGTCAACCTCGTTTCCCATTCACCTAAACTGGCTTTTGACTATAAATGAAAGAAAATATGACAACCCCAAACAAATAACGACGATTGATGCCAAAGAAGAAAAGAAAGCCGTCGTGCCCTAAAAGATAAAAGGCCCCGCGTACTCGTTTAGAATGGTGACCAGGAACACGACTCATCTAGTATTAAACACATATATACTAGAGCTCATAGACATTACAACTCAAAAGCCGCCACCCACCTTGAAACAGGAAGTCCCAATCGTACAGTATTACGGCTGTCCCACCCTTCAAACCTGAACCCGTTATTCCGTCGCGGCAAAAATAGGCTCACCTAATACCCTACCGCCAATTGAATATCTTTTGGAAAGTTACCTAACACACGAGTATAACATATCAAATAGCGATTTGCCAGAAATATACTCCCCAAATAAGCGAAACAAAGTAACTATTATTACATATAAAACATATAAATCCCTAATAAGAATCAAAACGCCTAAAATGATAAAACATAAGATTAGGAAAAAAATAAAAGAAAAACGCACACACGAGTTAACTAGAAACGATCAATTCCTTGGAGAACGCAATAATGAACCCATTGATTGATATGTTAATTTCTTAATGCCGCTGTCAATTATTTTATACACAGATCTTGTTACGTCTGCTGCGGAAAGTTCCGTGCATCCAGACGTAGATATTTCCCATATTGGATTTCGTAGTTCGGTAGTCGCAGACATAATTAACGCTACCTTTACGGCTTAATCTCGCATTCATTATTGACATAGACCGTCGTCCGTGACCACGAAAATTGTAAAGTGTCTGAAACATCTGAAATATTAGAATAACAATAATGAACTCGAGATTAAGCGATAAAAGTAATATTGATTATGTTTTTCTCGTAATTGGCCGCATGCACAGCTTCCCATCTTCTTACGCATATTCTTTATTACGAATAGCCCACGTTGCATTGTAATTGAGTTTTTTCTTGACTGCATCTCTCCTCAATTTTTTCCCTAAATTCTTTGCAGGATAAATAAAGAAACCGCCTTGACTGAACATAAGACGTAGTAGAGAAAAGGAGAGTTTAACCAGTCTTGCTTTGCTCTTGATTTGACTTTGTTCCAATCGCTACCAAACTTCACACGATCACTTGCTATGCCAATTTGAAGATCTCCTGAAATGTCATCGGAATCGGCCCAATCGTTTCCAATAGGAAACATACACGCATACGGACATCGACTTTTATATGTATAGACTGCTAATTAATTTTATTGAACCATTAGTAACGTCTTTTTATCGCATGATTTTAGTGCTAAGAAATCTAACTATTAATGTCTATTATGCTTATATAGTCCTGCATACACAGTCATAGATAGTCTTATTGACACATGAAAATATTTATATCTCATAAACGACATAGCAATTAAACATAGTCTTATAAAACCTTCACCAACATTTCCTTCCATTGTTTTGAAAGTTGCCTTTAAATAAGTGTAATTAATATAATACATTATCAAATAAAACAATGTCATTATGTTGAATTAGTGATTTAAATGTTTTGAACGAACAATGGCCTCGTATTTGTTAATTGGCTTTGTTTAAAATTACTCAAATATTTACAAGTTTGAACTCAAATATAATTTAATACTACTATTAAATACACTCCAAATATTCATTCCTTGACAATTTCTAATTCATTCTTATGCACAAACCAAGGCCTCTCGCCCGCATATTGACGACAGGAAATAACAAAATCTCAAATTTTATAGCAAATATCTTTCTGACTGACACTGACCGGATATTGAACCTGGAACTCGTGGCGACGGAGACAAGGTCACAAGCCATCGTTGAGATTAAACATAAAATTGTTATTCAATTCCAACATTCACTTTGAAATTTTGTAGAAAAATATTATTCGAGCAGAAAATAAAACTGTAATTGTATGTCAATGCCGCTATAAAGAGTAATGAATATTTTATAATTGACAAAACCAGCATAGCCGCTGTTTTTTGGTAAAAATGCATTACAGATTCCAAACGAATTGTATTATTACCAACTGATTAATTAGTGCTGCTAAACTGTTGTTATATCTACTTAAGAATCTTAAGATAAGCCGTACAGCCCATTGAGTTTCTCACTGGATCTTCTTGGTGGGTCGCGATTCCGATTCAGCGGTAGATTCTACGAAGCACTGCTCTCCCTAGGGCTAATGTTAGCAAATTCTCTCAGGTTGAAGCCGTGAGCACACCTACCTGGGAATAGCTCATTAGATTACCAGTAAATAGGTAGGGGAAAAGAAGATAAGAAGTAACATAATATTTGTTTTCATTGTAACTTCTGAATACTAACCGTACCGTTATCAATTTACTCTCTTCTATTTCTTATCAATTGAACATACAGCCTTCTTCTGCTAAAACGAATGTATTTTACTAATATTATGTCACTTTATAAATAAAAAGAAATTAGTGCTAAAATTCTAAAAACTAGCTTTTAATAAATGCGTTCATGTATTCTAATATCGAAAAGAAATCTGTATTATCTTATACCTTTAAACGAGCAATTCTTGTATATTAATATATAATATATAATCTGAATCTCGGAAACGGCTCCAACGATTTTCATAAAATTTAGTATACAGGGAATTTCGGGGGCGATAAATCGATCTAGCTACGATTTATTTTCAGAAAATGTTGTTTTATTCGTGTTTTCAATAATCAACTCTTCCCGACATCAATAGATGTCACCAATAGGCGAATAATAATACTATTTTTCTTAATTGAGAGCAACTAACCGCTTTAAAGACACAACAAGATGGCGTTGTCAAAAAGAAAACCGAGCAAAGCTTGGTCATCATCTAGTTACGTATTCACTGACGGCACACTGAAGCTATTGAGAATCAGAGCCTTCACCTTGTCGCGCATCCAAATCAACCGTGACTTGGGTGGCAGAAAGAAAAAAGAACTATTATTACCTAATATCTTGAGTAATATTGGGGCCAAGTTCATCGGGCATGGTGACTTGATTACATGAAATGAATTAACACAATTTTATGAAACTTTAAGACGATAATTCTATCTGATCTAATAAGGTAAATACATACTTGAGACATGAGATCGAAGATCGAATTTTACTGGTGGTCGGGCCTCTTGTGAGTCCGCACGGGTAGGTACCATCACCCCGCCTATTTCTGCCGTGAAGCAGGAATGCGTTTCAGTTTGAAGGGTGGGACAGCCGTTGTAACTATATTAAGACCTTAGAACTTATATCTAAAGGTGGGTGGCGCATTGACGTTGTAGATGTCTATGGGCTCCAGTAACCACTTAACACCAGGTGGGCTGTGAGCTCGTACACCCGTCTAAGCAATAAAAAAATAAAATAATAACCACTATCGACTAATCTACGACCCAAAAAAACCGAAGAAAATAATATAACTTATTTATTTTAATTTAACACTGTTTTATGATACTCTGATCTTTTCCCGACAAACCATTCATTCAAATACAGAATTTGTTACAGACATTACAAAACACAAAAACCCAGAAAAATAACAAAAACCTGTTTATCCCACGTATGTTTAAATATATATAATAAATAATTAAAAAATAAGGCAAAATGCTCCGATACATATACTAATAGCAGTTACGGAACATACGCTAAAAAGGAAAAAAAAAAAAAAAAAAACGTATTTGTAAAATAATTGTGTATATAAAAACGTCTACAAATCAATAGATTAATTATTTACATTGACAGTGAACGTGAACTTAATAATACATAAGATTGCTTAATTTGTTATATATGACCCGTGAAACTTTTTGTAAAATAAGCTATTCGTCTTTTTTTTTCGAAATTCTTTGTTTGGTTTTCAACGGTTATCTTGGAAAAAATCGCACATTGCAAAATGGATGTTCTCATGAATCTGTCCTAAATTTTTATTCAATGAATTATCACACGATTACATTGCAAAAAAAAGCCTTTTAAATTAATCGCATTTATTTTAATATATTTTGAAATATGTTTTCGAAGCCTCTTGAGTATTTGAATTTAAGCTCGATTTACATCAGAATCATATTAGTTTGATTTAAGAAGGATAGTTTTCCTTTTATCGTGGAGTCTCGATTATAATTTTAAGTTTATTATCTGAGGAATATTTAAGAATTTTAGACATTATAAGCCGATGCAGTTTGAAAATTTGAACAGTTTTACTCACGGCAGCCAAAACTAGTTGTCAAAAAGTCGAGATTTCCTATTTAATCGACTAAAATAGTTAATCCTAATGATATATTCCGATCATATCTTTTCAAAAATCCAATCTTCCTTTGAATACTTTAAACATCACTTTTTTTAAATATAGAACAAACATGCATCATTTGGAAAAGATATTTGCAGCCAATTTCTTACAATTAAAACATTTGATTAAATTTCTGTTATATTGATATTCATTTGTAAATTAAGTCCGTTATGACATTGTATACCACATTTGCCTTATGTTTGCAATCTATTGTCATAACATTGTGTGAAAATTTATTAAGAGCATTACTAGACAATCGGATGTAAGAATGCCACGGTAAAGTTCAATGGCGCGCTCTTGAACTTGCTTGAACATTAATTTATTTGTTGTATGAATAAACTGTTGCATAAAAATCAACATTTGTCGAGATTAAATTACGAATGTGACCTAGAATAGGTGAGTCATGAACTTCCTATATCGGCGACCACAGATATGTCATGAAGTATTAGAAAAGTTTGTGTGGAGATTTTAATACATCTAAAGTTGAGTTCAGGCAGGTACAATAACGCCTCATTCCTTTATCAGTCTGCACTGCTTTAAGCAGTAATTTTTTACAAGAAAAATCCTATTAAAACTAATTAATACATATTGAAATAAATTAGATCCCGCCGCCCGACCTAAGAACTTATTTTACCATAAGATACCATAACATAAGTACTTTTTAAATTTTGTTTGAGCCATTTTATTGCACACCCTTCAAGCTAGAACGCATATCTATTTCGCAGCTAAATTAGAACAGTCGAATCAACCCGTGTGGGCGGATTGTGAGATCAGTCGAAAATAAGTTTAATGAAGTCAAAAGTTTTATTAGAGAAAGTATTGCATTATGAATGTATAAAATCAAAAGTTTTAGTGGAGAATTATTATTTTTATAAAACGCAGACTGACCTAGAGTATAGACTTTTTCTGAATGCCTCATCTGTACAGAAGATGCCATGAAAGGGCATGTTTTCAGAACAAACAAATCCCTCTTAACTGAATAATAAAGCTATTTAGATCTAACTAAACATTGCCCATTACCAGCCATAAGTAGGCAATTCCGAATTTGTCGTAAATCTAAAATGGCACGTAACAATCCGAACCAGAGAGTACTCGATTGCAAAATATATAGAATATATATATGCACATATATTGTAAAAGAGATAACTGTATCTAGCGGAAGGAAGGATTGTCTATGTCTGACCTTGCGATCACTTCCTCGTATCGGAACCAATAGCATACATAACGACCTCCTTACACGGCTAATGAAATTCATATGATAAGACATAAATAACTTTAAAAAATTATGTCAATATTTCGAGAAATTGTTAAATGTTACTCGTTTTACTTGAAATATATTTGGTGATTTTATTACAAGGTTTATTAATGTGCATTATTAAGTGTTTAACTGATTTGTGTGACGGTGACAAACACCCAGCTATTTCGGTTTGCAGCAACTTAGTTGAACAGTTTTAGCACCACTAGAGCTTATGTATATAGTATCTAAAAATATTATTTATAATAAGCGTCATAAAAGCTTTTATTGTGTAGACTAATAAACATACTCACGGCCCGTCTATTGTAAAGCGGTTACCGGAGGTTACCGGATCCCGTAGACATAAAGTGAATGTCGTCTATTCCAAAACATGAAGTCAAAATACCAATTACTGTATTGTATGTATAACGGCTATCCCTTCAAACTGAAACTCATGACTGCTTTGCAGCAGAAATAGGTAGGATGGTGGATTCTATCCAGACGAGCTTAAAATTTAAGGATCATTCACGATCATCATATTGTTAAGCTCGAGTAAGAAAAACTTTGAAACCCTTTTAAAATGAATTGCAGTTAAATGACTCTAGGTGTATACCGTGTTTCCACCCGTGTCAAATTTATAACATAGGTATTATAAAATAAATTAAAATGATTTCCTTTCATTATCCGGTGTTAAGTTATTTTGAAAAGAGTTAATTTAAACAGTCGAAATGTGATTTCTTCGTACTTTACTTACTTACTTACTTACTTTTAGTGTGATGTTTGAACAAATAAAAAAGGCGATTTGAGTCAGGTATTCAAATACCATTTCCTAACTTTCTAAAATAACTTATGAAATAGAAATCTTAAATAAGTTGTGTAATCTTCATTAGGTCCGTTTCAATAATGTGATTGAATCACATTAATTATTATTCAGTGCTCAGATAAATTAGTGAATGCTCTAGCTACCTATGAACTGAGTTGTGAACATATTTTAGTAATAAAAATAATTTGATAATGCTTCCGATTTATTACATCGAATTTGTAATAAAGTGATAGGGTCAAGGACATTATACAGCTCACGCTGCTATATATCATTTGTAATTGACCGACTCTTATGGACAGCTTCCTTGTCTTTTCCGTAACCTATTAATATAAGCACGTGAATACATTTATCTAATTGTCTGTTATTGAATAGGATATATCCACATTAATATGTTAATTATTATGTATGATTATACTATGATTAATGGTTTTGCAGTGTGGTTATCGTAAATATCTTATGACATAAAATATATTTGCTATTAGTTTTTATGGCTATTGTGTTTTATAGCTTAAGTTTTTTTGTCCCTTTAATCGTAATACTGTCAAACGTTTATTGACAAAATTGAATAATGTTTTAACATCATAGTTCCGTTTAGAAACCGCTGGATTTGAAAGTTCTAGATGTTAGATCCCCTTTACTTTGAAAATAACCTCACTCAAAGTCACAGTAGACTGGGTGTCTGTTGCCGACCGTGACCACTTACCGTGAGGTTCCTCAAGTAATTTATAATCTAAGCGAAACGCTCGAAATAGAAAAACATATACACAACTTAAAAATTTACTTCAAAAAACATCGCTAAAATCTTATATATTGAGATGATAAATTATTGTCAAAATTAGTAAGATGTTTACGACTAAATATCTCAAGATGATCTCCTTGATATTCTTTTATTAATATGTAAAACCGAAATATATGTTTAACATGAAATTTAAAACTAATATTTTAATTTACGAGTTGTGGCAGTTGGTCATTTTTTTTAATTCGTACATATTAACTTATTTAAATCAAGTTTTCAAACAATTTATTTGACGGCTAAATGTGATGATCCAGATAACGGTATTAATAATGCGAATATAATTGAATACAGCCTTTTTTTAACGAGGGGCTGGGCGCCGGAGCATCGCACGCGTTGGGGCTGTGGGGTGTGGGACCACGAAACAAACCCAACAACGCTTTTCCAGCCGAACAGTACGATTCCCCGGTCATCGTCCTCGTCGAACCCGGCGCTTGCGACGAAGGGCTCGACGAGTAAATTAACTCACAGACACAGCCCACTGAGTTTCTCGCCGGATGGTAGATTCTGCGAAGCACGGCTCTTGCTAGGGTCCGTGTTAGCAACGTCGTCAGATTTGAGCCCCGTGAGCTCACCTACTAGTTAAGGTTACGCAGAAATAGCCTCTCAAGGCTATAAGCTTAGGTAGGAAAAAAATCGGTTGTCTGTAAAGTCGGTTTACTGACGATAGTTGAACGTGACAACGTCATAAGAAAATACTGATGGAATGGTTTCATTTTTCAATTATCGCAATTATCGTTGCTATAAACAATTGACACCACATTCACTTTTCACTGAACTTCATACTTGACGAAAACATGTAAATGTATTATTGTATAGCAGCTGTCCACTCGGATNGTGTTCTGGAGTGGAGACCGCGAACCGGCAAACGTAGTGTAGGACGCCCTCCTGCTAGATGGAGCGACGACCTGCGCAAGGCAGCTGGCAGTAACTGGATGCGTAGAACCGAAGATCGGGTTCAGTGGCGAGCTTTGGGGGAGGCCTATGTCCAGCAGTGGACTGCCGCAGGCTGATGATGATGATGATGATGATGATGATGAAAATGGCGCGAAGTGTGTAAAAAAAACTAAAACATGGTGCCGGTGCAAATACAATAAAATTGTGATTTGTTGATCAATCAGCACATATAACTCTCGCCAGTGAGAAAACTTTAATAGTGCATCAACGAAATACAGAGTGAGTCCTAAAACTTATCCTTTTTCCAGTCCCAAACATCTAAATTCAAAACAGTAACCACTTTCTTACAATTAAAACATTTGATTAAATTCCTGTTATATTGGTATTCATTTGTGAAATAAGTCCGTTATGACATTTATACCACATTTACCTTATGTTTGCAATCTATTGTCATAACATTGTGTGAAAATTTATTAAGAGCATTACTAGACAATCGGATGTAAGCGTGCCACGGTAAAGTTCAATGGCGCGCTCTTGAACTTGCTTGAGCATTAATTTATTTATTGTATGAATAAACTGTTGCATAAAAATCGACATTTGTCGAGATTAAATTACGAATGTGACCTAGAATAGGTGAGTCATGAACTTCCTATATCGGCGACCACAGATATGTCATGAAGTATTAGAAAAGTTTGTGTGGAGATTTTAATACATCTAAAGTTGAGTTCAGGCAGGTACAATAACGCCTCATTCCTTTATCAGTCTGCACTGCTTTAAGCAGCAATTTTTTACAAGAAAAATCCTATTAAAACTAATTAATACATATTGAAATAAATTAGATCCCACCGCCCGACCTAAGAACTTATTTTACCATAAGATACCATAAAATAAGTACTTTTTAAATTTTGTTTGAGCCATTTTATTGCACACCCTTCAAGCTAGAACGCATATCTATTTCGCAGCTAAATTAGAACAGTTGAATCAACCCGTGTGGGCGGATTGTGAGATCAGTCGAAAATAAGTTTAATGATGTCAAAAGTTTTATTGGAGAAAGTATTGCATTATGAATGTATAAAATCAAAAGTTTTAGTGGAGAATTATTATTTTTATAAAACGCAGACTGACCTAGAGTATAGACTTTTTCTGAATGCCTCATCTGTACAGAAGATGGCATGAAAGGGCATGTTTTCAGAACAAACAAATCCCTCTTAACTGAATAATAAAGCTATTTAGATCTACCTAAACATTGCCCATTACCAGCCATAAGTAGGCAATTCCGAATTTGTCGTAAATCTAAAATGGCACGTAACAATCCGAACCAGAGAGTACTCAATTGCAAAACATATAGAATATATATATGCACATATATTGTAAAAGAGATAACTGTATCTAGCGGAAGGAAGGATTGTCTATGTCTGACCTTGCGATCACTTCCTCGTATCGGAACCAATAGCATACATAACGACCTCCTTACACGGCTAATGAAATTCATATGATAAGACATAAATAACTTTAAAAAATAATGTCAATATTTCGAGAAATTGTTAAATGTTACTCGTTTTACTTGAAATATATTTGGTGATTTTATTACAAGGTTTATTAATGTGCATTATTAAGTGTTTAACTGATTTGTGTGACGGTGACAAAGACCCGGCTATTTCGGTTTGCAGCAACTTAGTTGAGCAGTTTTAACACCGCCAGAGTTTATAATATATAAAGATATTCTTTATAATAAGCGTCATAAAACTTTTTATTGTGTAGACTAATAAACATACTCACGGCCCGTCTATTGTAATGCGGTTACCGGATCCCGTAGACATCACAAAGTGAATGCACAACCGCCTATCCCAAAACATGAAGTCAAAATACCAATTACTGTATTGTATGTATAACGGCTGTCCCTTCAAACTGAAACTCATGACTGCTTTGCAGCAGAAATAGGCAGGATGGTGGATTGTATCCAGACGAGCTTAAAATTTAAGGGTCATTCACGATCATCATATTGAGTAGCTCAAGTAAAAAAACGTTGAAACCCTTTTAAAATGAATTGCAGTTAAATGACTCTAGGTGTATACCGTGTTTCCACCCGTGTCAAATTTATAAGATAGGTATTATAATATCGAGCAAGATCGAGGGACTGCTGATCAATAGCCTTTGCAGTAGGCACTCGGAAGGAGAAAAAAAAAATGTAATGGTATAAAATGTATATAATGATTGTTATGTGTTAGATTTTTTAAGTTACTAACATAGATTATAAGTAATTATTACTAACAAAATGTTATGGTTTTAAAAAAAAAAACTGAAATAAAGTATTAATAATAATATAAAATTAATTAAAATGATTTCCTTTCATTAACCGGTGTTAAGTAATTTTGAAAAGAGTTAAAGAGTTTTTAAACAGTCGAAATGTGATTTCTTCGTACTTTACTTATACTTACTTTTAGTGTGATGTTTGAACAAATAAAAAAGGCGATTTGAGTCAGGTATTCAAATACCATTTCCTAGCTTTCTAAAATAACTTATGAAATAGAAATCTTAAATAAGTTGTGTAATCTTCATTAGGTCCGTTTCAATAATGTGATTGAATCACATTAATTATTATTCAGTGCTCAGATAAATTAGTGAATGCTCTAGCTAACTATGAACTGAGTTGTGAATATATTTTAGTAATAAAAATAATTTGATAATGCGTCCGATTTATTACATCGAATTTGTAATAAAGTGATAGGGTCAAGGAAATGATACAGCTCACGCTGTTATATATCATTTGTAATTGACCGACTCTTATGGACAGCTTCCTTGTCTTTTCCGTAACCTATTAATATAAGCACGTGAATACATTTATCTAATTGTCTGTTATTGAATAGGATATATCCACATTAATATGTTAATTATTATGTATGATTATACTATGATTAATGGTTTTGCAGTGTGGTTATCGTAAATATCTTATAACATAAAATATATTTGCTATTAGTTTTTATGGCTATTGTGTTTTATAGCTTAAGTTTTTTTGTCCCTTTAATCGTAGTACTGTCAAACGTTTATTGACAAAATTGAATAATGTTTTAACATCATAGTTCCGTTTAGAAACTGCTGGATTTGAAAGTTCTAGATGTTAGATCCCCTTTACTTTGAAAATAACCTCACTCAAAGTCACAGTAGACTGGGTGTCTGTTGCCGACCGTGACCACTTACCGTGAGGTTCCTCAAGTAATTTATAATCTAAGCGAAACGCTTTAAAAACGCTCGAAATAGAAAAACATATACACAACTTAAAAATTTACTTCAAAAAACTTCGCTAAAATCTTATATATTGAGATGATAAATTATTGTCAAAATTAGTAAGATGTTTACGACTAAATATCTCAAGATGATCTCCTTGATATTCTTTTATTAATATGTAAAACCGAAATATATGTTTAACATGAAATTTAAAACTAATATTTTAATTTACGAGTTGTGGCAGTTGGTCATTTTTTTTAATTCGTACATATTAACTTATTTAAATCAAGTTTTCAAACAATTTATTTGACGGCTAAATGTGATGATCCAGATAACGGTATTAATAATGCGAATATAATTGATTACAGCCTTTTTTTAACGAGGGGCTGGGCGCCGGAGCATCGCACGCGTTGGGGCTGTGGGGTGTGGGACCACGAAACAAACCCAACAACGCTTTTCCAACCGAACAGTACGATTCCCCGGTCATCGTCCTCGTCGAACCCGGCGCTTGCGACGAAAGGCTCGGCGAGTAAATTAACTCACAGACACAGCCCACTGAGTTTCTCGCCGGATCTTCTCAGTGGGTCGCGTTTCCGATCCGGTGGTAGATTCTGCGAAGCACGGCTCTTGCTAGGGTCCGTGTTAGCAACGTCGTCAGGTTTGAGCCCCATAAGCTCACCTACTAGTTAAGGTTACGCAGAAATAGCCTCTCAAGGCTATAAGCTTAGGTAGGAAAAAATCGGTAGTCTGTAAAGTCGGTTTACTGACGATAGTTGAACGTGACAACGTCATAAGAAAATACTGATGGAATGGTTTCATTTTTCAATTATCGTTGCTATAAACAATTGACACCACATTCACTTTTCACTGAACTTCATACTTGACGAAAACATATAAATGTATTATTGTATAGCAGCTAACCATGCGGATGCATCGCTCACTCAAGTAGGAGAGAGACAGATGTCGAACGCTGCCGAACGCGGAGGCCGATTGTGCCTCTTTGTCGCTAATTGCGCGCTCTCGCTTGCACTTCAAGCCTTAAATGGAACGCCTCAAAGCGAGGTAACGCCGCACGCGTCATGTTTTTTCGTGCGTGCAGCCGGATCCATCGAATTATAAGACGTTGTCACGTCAAAAAAGAAAAAGAGGTACGATTCCTGCTTAGACAGAACTCGGAAAGAACAACGCTGGCGAACGCAAATTTCTTCAGTACAGAACATGACACGCTGACTACCTCGTAATAATCGTAAAGACGAATTGAAAGCAACTATAATAACAAAATAAGATTATAGTTTCAAATTTTTGAGAACCCAAAACAGGAACATAATTCTTATGTTGTACAATCTTAATTAAAGGCAATGAATTATAAATAAATAATAAAACGCACTATAAGTTGTTAAAAAAATGTGAATTACATTAATTAATTATTTTATAACAATCCGGTTATGAGGAAGTCATTTAAATAGCTCCAATCTGAAAGTAAACTTAATTTATAATAAATAGACGAATTAAGTCAAATAAATTTTAAATTCCGACATCGTAGCGTCGTCACTACGAGATATTGATAAAAATCTACTCGTTTGTTTTCCTAGGAAAGCGACAACGTTTAGCACTACAAAACAATTACGAAATGAAATGAGAATCACATCCAAAAAGTTCTGAACATATTATACTATTAAATTTACGTTCGTTCATAGCGCAGTCTTAATTCTTGTAATTTAAGTAGATACTAAAAAGCGGATTTCCTTGTTAATATATTACTACGATGAAATTTCAATTGAATATTCATTACGACTGGTAATAAATATAAAATGGATAAAATCATGCCATAGTGCCATCGATTTTAATACATAATTAGTAAATAGAATAAAATTTATTGCTTAAATTAATGGACGAACTCACGGCATATCTAGTATTAAATGGTTACCGAAGCCAAAAGATATCGACAACGTTCTGAGTCGGAGTCCTGAGTTCTGAGTCTCAATTTTTATAGTACAACGGCTGCCCCACTTCTCAAACCGAAACGCAACGGCTTCGCCGAAATCATATTCAGGATGGTGGCCGTCACTATTCGACCGGGCTTGCAACACGCCCTGCCACCAGTCAATAGCAGTGATGATCAAAGTACACTGGTATAATACTAAGATAACTCTTTCACCCATTTTCTGATATATGCCTTTGTCGCCTTATACGAACTCACGCGAAGAGATGGGGCTGTGTGACTATATACATTAAAAACACTACAAATTCAGTCCCAGTGTATCCAGCAATATCGGGAACTCATTAAATATAAAAATCGTGATAAAAACAGTTAACTACTTATACCGTATTTATAACTGGTTTTATTCTAAGCTTCACTGCCAAAGATCCCTTTGTTTCCTACTTGGATATTGATACGCGGAACTGTCTCCTTTAACCTAAATGCATAATACGTAGCCATAAGTTCTGCAAAACAATATAGCAACTAAGAATTCAATATTCTGTTTTACTAAAGCGTTCGAATTCAAGTATTAAGGCTTTTGGTAACTAGTTTGCGTAACGCAGCGATCGTGTTACGACTCACGTAAGCAATAGCCTATAGCTAAACGAATAACCGTTAAAATTGAGTCCATGATCAAGTTCAAGACTATTGATAAATATAACTTTCGTAATTTACATAACGGTTATTAAAAAAAAAATTAAATTGTATACAACTCAAACAAAATAATGGTAACAAGATTAAATTTTTTTGTAAGGTTGTATGTACCTTAAACACTTTTCAAACTGGACTTACTACAAAACTAAAATGATATACTATATTTCACTTCATTTATTTAGTTCTTGGTTTTGATGGACAATCTCACGGCCCCACTGACGTTAAAGCAGTAATGGATCCTGTAGACATCGGGAAGAAGTCGTAATCTTGACTAATAGTATAGTAATTCACTAGTATAGATTATTGACTACACTGTACTTGCAGAAATAAAAAATATAAATCCAAATATAGTCATCCAGCGATATCATATACTTAATCCAATTCACCCATTTCGAGAAAACGGCGCGGCACGAAAACCCTCTTGTCGTGGCCGCCAGAAACTACATACACATTGAATCGTTCGAATATATTAAATTGCAGGAGGATTTCAGTAATGGTGCGGCGACTAAACTAACCCATAGACACAACCACCTAAGTTTCTCGCCGGGTCTTCTCAGTGATATTCGACTATAATTAATTGAAATTGTAAGTTTGTACACTATTATGATTGTATTATCAAAGACTATTATACTTCTATAATCAAGACCAATTCGCCAAGACTACACTATGAAATAATATTAATAAAGACAAACAATATGTAATCTATTCTCAATTTGACCACAGACGTCAAGAACAAAAGTTTGACAATAAATAAATAGTATGCATGCGTGTGCGCGTCAAATACATGGTAGTGTGTATAATGCTTTTTTTATTGATTTAATGTATTTTTAGGCATAATTTAAAAAAAAATAACACTGCATTCCTTCTCTATATTCTTTATAAGTATGGGAAATTTCATACTCCTCCGTCCGCGCAATTTTCGTAAAAAGGGATACAAAGTTTTTCCTTCACGTATTAATATATAGATATTTTAACGTATATATGTAAGAATGTATGTAAGTCTCTGGTACCCATAACACGGGGATTCTTAAATTGAGGGCGGATGACTTTATTTACTTACGAGTAATTAAGTATTCTACAATAAGCTTGATCTTTTATTGGCCGTAATATCTAAACAATTTAAAACAAAATGGAAGAGATTCATCTTTTCGTTCTCTAGAATTATCTATACATGATCAGAGAAGTAGCAGGCCAGAGCATTTAAGGAATTGAAATAAAACACTTCACATTTCTACTGGACACTTTATTGAAATAAAATACATTACATTGATAAGATTACGTTTTTAGTTTAAGTTCACACTAGATTTGATTTAAATTTTTCAAATAACACAAACCAGTAATATCCTAATAAAATCAATGCAAAAATAGTTAGCACAAACAAAGAAAAGGCTTGAAAAAAATAATAATTTTAAAACACGTTAATAATAAAGATAGGCGGTTGTAAATTTTAAATAAACGATACGATCATATTATTTTTCAGATACCAAATATTTCATACATTTATGATTTTTAAATATACTAGTATGATAATAATAATTTGTCATTTATATCTCTATCTTTCCTTCTGATCAATTTCAAATAGTTATAACCGTCTTTCCATATGACGTTGTATGTTTATTATATCCGATACACGGTTATGAGATACATATTAATTCACACTTCGGCAAGCAGTTTTTTTTTTATCGCTTAGATGGTTGGACGAGCTCACAGCCGACCTGTTAAGTGGTTACTGGAACCCATAGACATCTACAACGTAAATGCGCCACACACCTTGAGATATAAGTTTTAAGATCTCAGTATAGTTACAACGGCTGCCCTACCCTTCAAACCGAAACGCATTACTGCTTCATGGCAGAAATAGGCAGGGTGGTGGTACCTACCCGCGCGGACTCACAAGAGGTCCTACCACCAGTAAAAGCAGATGCAAATAATCAGACGAATAAATGCATGTCAAAGCATCAGAACCTGATGAAACGAATCCTAGCGCAAGAGTAAACAATATATACTCCGCAAAACAACACCATATCATATAAGTTGAGAATATGATGATGGTGTAGGGCCTTAACCAAACTCGCACATCTTATCCTGGACCAATTATAATTTAAGTCACTCAATTAGTACAGATGAAACAATTTATATCAGAGTTTATACCTCTGATGTCGAGATACAATATATTATGGTTTTTACATGACAACCGCGAACTAAAAAGCGCTTGAGGCAATTTGAGTCTCACATGCAAATCTATAAAACTAAAAAGTGAAACTTCTTTGGTTTATCTTCTGTATTTTGTGCGAGCGAAACCTACCGGATTAACTCGGTACAAAGAACATTAGTTTTTAAATTTTTCATTAACTCAAAGAAGTTTCCCTTAAAAAAATCATACGTTTTATATTTTCATTAAAAAAAATCTTGATTTTACACAAAAACCTATCTAATTTCTGTCATGAAACAATCATATTTATAGAGTAAGAGACGTGTTTATAATTTTCATTGCAAAAGGCATGGTTATTGATATTAATATAATAAGATTACGAATGAAGTCATTCGTTGTTATACGTGTTTTATTAAATAGTGATTACATATACATTTTTAAAATATCATCTTGTTAGACGAAGAACATACGGCTCTGTTTCAGCATGCTGTCGAGGACCCGGAGACGTTTGGGATTCTTCTCGAGATCGTTATTATTGAATATCTCGCCACTGAAATAAACAAAAATGTTAACACATTCATTCAACGAGGTAACATTTATTAGTGACTAGCGACCCGCCCTCGCTTCGCTTCGAAAACTGTAATTTATTATTGATTTCTGCACTATTTAATGGATGTTATCATACATATAAACCTTTCTCTTTAATCACTCTATCTATTAAAAAAAATGCCGCATCAAAATCCGTTGCGTAGTTTTAAAGATACATGCATACATAGGGATATATGGACAGAGAAGACGATTTTGTTTTATACTATGTAGTGATTAGCGTGATTAGCGTGAGCTCGCGCAGATTACGACAAAATTCCGGTCTGGATAAGGCAAAACAAAAAAACGGTTACAAAGTTTTGAAGTGATAACTTCTTCATCATCAGTCTATAGCAGCCCATTGGACATAAGCCTCTCCAATTGCAAGCCACTGGGCGTTAACTTAATAAATTAACCTCTCATGGGAGGGTAAACCACTTCGTTACGTAACGCGTTACGACGCCTGTCTGGCTTCTCTTTCTCTCATGCATAAAGCAGCGGTACTGAGAATGTATACAACTCCTAACTACTTATAAATCTCTTTCAATTTATGTTACAATTTTCCTTGCATTATCATAATTATTAATCTATACTAATATTATAAAGAGGAAAGATTTGTTTGTTTGTTTGTTTCGAATAGACTCCGAAACTACTGGACCGATTTGAAAAATTCTTTTTCCATTAGAAGCCGACATTGTCCCTGATGAACATAGGCTACTTTTTTTTTATTTTTTTTTATTTATTTTTTTTGGTTTCATGTGTGTTTTAATGTTTCCGAAGCGAAGCGAGGGCGGGTCGCTAGTAATACATAAAATTTAAGTAATAACCTGAGCTTTTCTCAAGGCAAACAATTTCATCATTATGTAGTTCAACTTAGGCGTCCCGAGACGCATATATAATATTTTTTTAAATCATAGCTGTTGCCTTAAGGATGACTAGGGCCTAGCTGCTATTTGCTGTCAGTACGAGCTGGGTTAATACAAGTAAACTGGCGTCTCAAAGATGACTATTGGCTAGCTGTTTTTTACTATCGGTACGGGCTGGGTTAGGTCGTCTCAAGGATGACTTGCGCCTAGCTGCTTTTTGCTGACGGTACGGGCTGGGTTAGGGCAAGTAAAACAAAGATAGTTACTAGGTGAGCGAGCGAGCCCGCAGACAGGCCAAGTGCGCGTAGTAGGTCGGCGCGGGGTATGACACGGCGCGCATACAACGCGCGTACAGATGGCACAGGTAGTACGCGAGGTGCTCCACTTCGTTCTCCGGGATCCTGCCGTCGTTGCAGACGGCGTGGTAGCGCGTCGGACGAGCCGTGCCCTTGATCGCTTGGTGAGACACCTACAAATGCGATTTCGATTATAATTTTAATTTTTTTTATTGCTTAAGTGTGTGAACGAGATCACGGCCCAGCCACCCACCTTGAGATATGAGTTCTAAGGTCTCAGTATAGTTATAGCGGTTGCCCCAAGCTTCAAACCAATACACATTACTGCTTCACGGCAGAAACAGAGAGGGCGGTGGTACCTACCCGTGCGGACTCACAAGAGATCCTACCACCAGTAATTACGCAAATTATAATTTTGCGGATTTGATTTTTATTATACACGATGTTATTCCTTCGCCGTAGAAGTCAATCGTGAACATTTGTTAAGTACGTATTTCATTATTAAATTATAAAAAATTGGTACCCGCCTGCGGGATTCGAACACCGGTACATCGCTAGTAACGTATGCACCGGATGTCTTATCGTTTAGGCCACGACGACTTCAAAACAACACACTGAAGAGTTTAAATCGCGTGAACTTATTTTCGATTGTAATGAAATTTGGTACAGGGCTTCAGTTTCTGACATAGTACCATCAACGCACGACAGGCGGCTCACGAGTAGATTCAACGTGACTTGACCGGATTTCACTTGTTAAATATATAATGTATATCGTTATACTCTATACTTACCAAATAGAAGTCCAATTCACGTGGATGTACTATATCACGGTCGACCACAGTCCCCGGATCGACGTTGAAACGGGCGTTGTTCCCGGGCAGGAAGAATCTAAAACAAATAAATAGTAAAGAATTTCTTGAGGAGCTAATAAGTACGTATTTCGAAATTATATGAATTTACTACCAAGACTTATGTTCCCAATGTTACTATCAGATAATTATAGTATAGTAATAGTATTAGTAATAGAATAGAGAAAGGCAACCAGACCCAAATTGCAAAAAATTTCTAAAACACAGTTAATAAAGTATATTACTGAATTCAAATCACTATTCATTCGTTGATTTTATCTGAAGTTTAGAATCAATCTACAAAATATATATATTTTTAACAGCAATTAACCCTTTTAGTGCTGTTTATTTACACATATTATTTTATTAAATTCCTAATTCGACTATATTTCTTTAACCTTTTTTCAGTGTCTAAATTCGTGTCAACTCACTATGATCTACTTTCTTGTTTTTAATGCCCTTGTAGGCAGACGAGCATATGGTCCGGATGATGAGTAGTTACCGTCGCCCATGGACGTCAGCAATACCAAGAGCACAGCCAAGCCGCTGCCTACAAAACTCAAAGCAAAGAAAAAACCAACGAACCTCGTGTGATGACGTTTTTGTACAAGAATGAACAATACTTCTGGTTTAGCGTTCAATCCCGCGACACGTTGGTAGGCGCGATGCAATCCAGTCAGTTCACTCTTCATTACCTGATTCATAAACAATAATAATGTACAAACAAATATCTTAAATTCTATATATTTATTGTTATAAATGAAACAGAGATAGTGGTGGTAGGACCTCTTGTGTATCCGCACGGGTAGGTACCACCGCCCTGCCTATTTCTGCCGTGAAGCAGTAATGCGTTTCGGTTTGAAGGGTGGGGCAGCCGCTGTAACTATACTGAGACATTAGATATTAGACATCTTAAGATGGATGGCGCATTTACGTCGTAGATGTCTATGGGCTCCAGTAACCACTTAACACCAGGTCGGCTGTGAGCTCGTCCAACCTCTAAGCAACAAAAAAAAAAATTTAAAATATATCAGTGGGTCGAGTTTCCAATCCGGTGGTAAATTCTGCGTAGCACTGTTCTTACTAGGGCTAGTGTTAGCAACGTCACCAAGTAAGAACCCGGTGAGCTCACCTAATCGCCCGGCGAATCTAATATGGCACTAATAAAATAAAGTAATAAGCAGTAATGGACGTCATATTACATCGTAACACGCACCTCAGCAAATTGACCCTCAGAAACCCCGTCACGGAACACGAACACCTTCTTCGGCAGAATCCCCTGACTTTTCTTGAAAGCATGGAAATGATCCACCATTATGTCCTCAAACTGAACGATCATCTCTTTCTGTAACGTAACAACGATTTGATTTTATAGCTTTGATTAATAAACAGATGATGACGCGTGTTTAATTTGGATCTCTCCTCTGCGTATTCTACAAGCTCTTCAAGGGAATAAGGAAGGAGTCTGTTGTGCTGTGTAGTTAGTCCAAATCACTTTTTACCATGTGAATCAATTACGATTTCCAGACTGTTTCTATCTGGTGATAACTGGTGAAGGAAGGATTTACAAGGAAAAATGAGTTAAGAACAAGAATTATGAAGTCCCAAGATAAGCATAAGCCCTTGACATTGCCAATTTCCATGGACGGCAGTAATCTCCACCACTAATATCTGCCGAGGTTACCAAAATGGCCAAAAAAACATTATATACAGACACTAATGGTAGGGCATCTTGTGAGCCCGCACGGGTAGGTGCCATCACCCTGCCTATTTCTGTCGTGAAGCATTAATGCGTTTCGGTTTTAAGAGTGAGGCAGCTGTTGTACAATAAATCTGAGACTTCGAACTGATGTCTCAAAGTAGGCAGCGGCATTTAGGTTATTGATGTCTATGGGCTCCGATAACCACTTCATGTCAAGTGGGCCATGATCGCGTCCATCGATCTAAGCAGAAAAAATATAATTTAAAAAATATAGGGTAGTTAGTGAGCATCTTTTTGTATGTTATGTGCAAAATTGCAAGAATAACGCTAGTCCCAGAGCTCTGTTGCGTTGAATTCGACACATATAATCAACACCTGGTTTGAGTGAAAATTTTCGTGATTCGAAGTTGAATTTTAAAATCAACACAATGTACGGTGGTCTCATGACTTTACCTTTAGCTACACACTAGCACGTGTTTCGGTTATGTTAAAGGTTGAAACTGGTTGAAAACGCTGGACACGTGTAGTATTAAATTAGGAAAAAATTAAACACATCAATCAATCTTTGGTCCGTAAACAGCCAGTCCATTTGTATATTAGCTAATACGTAAAATTCCCAACCAGTTAGCACAGTCGTAATCATTATGACAGATATGCCCGACGTTGCCCCGGTCAAATCATTCACTTCGACAATAAAAATACAAACATACAAATCATCAATATTAGTATAGACTTTTTAACATACCTTCGGTGTCTGTATACTCAGTTCGATGTTGTATATGTAGCATTTCGTATCCATCGAGGCGGTTACGGCGGCGATACTCGGTATATTACTCTGTAAATATCCGCAAATTTCATTACTCGTTTCTTGTTGAATGTTAGCCCGAACGTCTGTAGTTTCACAGACACATACATTGAAGATATTGAAGATCTTGATACAGAAGTTATTGAAGTGTGCGTTGCATGAAGCAAGTTTTTTGAAGTGAAACTTCTTTAGGCGCGTTAAGAGTAAAATTTAACTAGCGTCAGCTTCGTTACGACCAAAGAGAAAATATACTATTTAGAAAGAGCGAAAGTGAGAAAATAGACAGAGCGTCTCGCGAATTGCAAGATAAATTTGATTTAAGGATGAAAAAAGAAGATAATCACAATACTACACACCGCAAAAGAAGTTTCACTTCTTACGCAAAAACAAAAAAGTTCAACGTGCGTCCAGGCCACCTACACAGTGACGGTATTTAACAAAATTTTCTGTAGCTACAAGTATTCTATGAATATGTCTTATGAATAGTCAGCGATCAACAATTTTCATATGTAGTTATCTTTGTTTCCGTGGAATCACAATTTAAATTGTACGCTTCTTGAACGGGCAACTAAGTTAATCGCCAATCACTTCTAGTTGACGACAGGACAAGGTGCTTACATCACCAATGAACAGTCTAGTTAGAGTATCGTCGTACCTGATCTGGCGATGGATGCGTGACGTCAGCGCCCACGATCATCACAGCCCCACCCTTTAAGCACTGAGGAATGGAACGATTCTCCAATGCCTGATTTATTCCCATAAGCTTCGAATTCACCTAAAATATATAACACAAGTGATTTAACTAAAATAATATTAGGTATATTAGATTTTCAAATATCTTATACCTAAATATTTCAGTAAGATTACAGGTATTGTTATGTAGATACAAGTATCGCCGACTATCATGAAATAGCAGAAACGGATATCAAAACAATTAGAACAATCAAGAACGTTCGAGAAATGCAATGCCATCTATTATCAAATAGCGAAAACGGATATCGGAGCGACTAATACTAGTGGTATTACGCGCATAGTAGTATTACGCGCATTAATATCAGTCTAATATACATAAAATTCCTAAAAGGCCAAGTGCCAAAAACAGACTTCACAGAGATTAGAAAAAGAGAGATTACCAAAAGAATCCGAACGACAATCATTCTGTAATAGTGTTAGTAGAACTCGTATTAGGCGTAGTAATATTAATAGAAGCGTCAGCCGAGTATTCTTATATTTACAGAATGAGCTATTTATTTATTACCTTTAGTAAAATGTTCCGAGCTGTTTGTGGGTTCATTCGGCGCGTGGCGGTATCTTCTTTGATACACTGCGTCAGTATACCCACTTTGAGTTCGGCAATCTGTTTCAGCTGCATTCAAAGATATCATACATTAATCAAAGTCAATCTTACCTTGATAGGTTTTGAGGGGACAGCCGTTATGCGCAATTGAGACTTAGACCTCATGTCTCAGGTGGGTGACGACATTCACATCTTAATATGTGTGGACTCCGATAACCATTTAATATCAGGTCTCGTGAAGTCGTTCACCCATTTATTTAGTGGAAAAATTGATTTCAATTTATTATTACAACAATAGGACGTTTTAGAAATCTTCTGCAAGTCCAATCAGAATATCTCCGATCCCACTGTTCAACTTTAATGACATACGCCTATTATAAGAACCAAGGCCACCAAAGATGCCAAATGATCATCACATTACTGCGACAGCTTAATAACGATTCGGTTTTATTATTATTATTGCTTAGGTTAATGAACAAGCTCACGGCCCAGCAGGTGTTAAGCGGTTACCGGAGCCCATAGATATCTACAACGTAAATACCGGAACCTACCTTGAGATCTGAGTTCTAAGATCTCAGTGTTTACAGTACCACGGCTGCCCCACCCTTCAAATCGAAACGCATTACTGCTTCCCGGCAAAAATAGGTATGGTGGTGGGACCCGTGCGGACTCTCAAGACGTCCTACGATCAGGCTTACAAAATATAAATAATTTTATCTGTGATCCATTGTTGGTTTTTTTTTAATTTGCAACTCTAATAACGTAGGTACCTTGTGATAATAATCGCGGCCCCGTCCAGAAACGACCACGACCAGGAAATTGACCTGTTTTTCTAGAGCGTGCAGCATACTCTTGTGCAGGTCATTTATACGGATGTTGAAGCAAGCCATCTTTGGTTGGGTCACGTTCATGCCCATTTGTCGACCGGTATTCATTAGCTGAAACATACACAAACGCGTTACCGTTAAGAATATGAAGTCGTCGTGGCCTAAAGAATGGGTCGTCCAGTGTATTCGTATCCAGAGCAACCTCCAACAGCGTTCCGTGAGCTCGTTCAACCGCATCAATCCTTTAATGGTCTATAGCGGACTTAAAACACTATCTTAGCTCCCCCAGTTTTAACCCGACGTTTCTTTGTACTATATTAACCAATACTAAGACGAAGCAAAGAAAAGATAAAGAAGTTTTTTTATGTAATATTTTATGTAATAAAGAGTCGTCGTGGCTTAAAGGATAAGACGTCCGATGCATTCGTGTTTAGCGATGCACCGGTGTTCGAATCTCAGGCGGGTACCAATTTTTCTAATGAAAGACTTACTTAACAAATGTTCACGATTGACTTCCACGGTGAAGGAATAACATCGTGTAATAAAAATCAAACCCGCAAAATTATAATTTGCGTAATTACTGGTGGTAGGATCTCTTGTGAGTCTGCACGGGTACCACCGCCCTGCCTATTTCTGCTGTGAAGCAATAATGCGTTTCGGTTTGAAGGGTGAGGCAGCCGTTGGTCCCACCCACCTCGGATCTCATGTCTCAAGGTGGGTGGGAGCATTTATGTTGTAGATGTCTATGGGCTCCAGTAACCACTTAACTCCAGGTAGGCTGTGAGCTCGTCCACCCATCTAAGGAATAACAAAAAAATAGTCTTTTGAATACATTACTACTTTGTATAGGCTAGTAGGATTGAATAGGCTGCGTGCATCCTTTCTAAATTATTAAGTGCTAATTATATTTGGGGTGAACACAAAACAAAAACAAAATTTCTACAGTTGTAAAATAAAAAATGTTGTAAAGTAAAATAAAAATCAATTACATATTACTTTTTCTTAAGCATCTAATTTCTATCACAAATGGAACCAATATTCAAAGCTACATCTAAACAACATCTTGATTTCCGCGTATGAAAAGAAATTATTGGGCTTCGTTCTTAGCTAGACTTACGGAACACATTAATATTGTTTATGGTTGTTTACGGTTTCACATTAAACACTTTTTTTCTTTCTTTTATGTCATAATTCATAATAAACTAGCTGACCCGGCAGACTTCGTAGTACCTCAATCGATAAATAAAAGACAAAAGGAATCCGCCCGATAGGGGACACATCAAAGGACAAACAAAATTGTTATTTTTATTTAATTCCGACCATTTTCATATTTATATACCTTTTAAACCTTCTCTGGACTTCCACAAATAATTTAAGACCAAAAATAGCCAAATCGGTCCAGCTGTTCTCGAGTTTTAGCGAGACTAACGAACAGCAATTCATTTTTATATATATAGATAAGATAAAAACCTTCGACACGATGTCTTCATAATTACATCCACGTGGATCCAATTCTATGGCAATGAAGCCCCATGAATTCAGAGCTTCCGGTTTCAGAAGACAGTTGGCCTGCCATACTCCCTTCCTATAATTTAACCAACGCATTCGCATAACATTTCCTTGAAATGTTTGCTTACACTATTTTAATTGAGGCCGTCAGCGCAAAAGTGGCCTAACCCACAATTTTTCATAATGTTTATAATTATGTATATTGCAATTTATTTAAAATATAATAAATTTTGATGCAAAACCAGCCTATCCATAGTTTTACCCATTTTGTCAAACATGTAAACATTATTTTTGCGCGTATTGTTTTTTTGCCTACTCAAATTCAAATTCATGAAAACTTAAACCTCATTGCTCCATAATAACTATGGTAAGCTTAGGCCACTTTTGCGCTGACGGCCTCAACAACTCATATTCAAATAGAATTTCTGTACAGTGTAAAAACTTTAAACGTCACTTCAGTATATCGATACGCATATAATACTGTAAGTGTAGGGTTCTGGACCTTATACGAAACACATAGAGAAGATCTACGGAGTCGATGAACCGGCAATCCGAAATTTATTATTCGGAATTTGTATCGATTTTTTTGGAAAATATCTGTTCTGTGATAGCTACCCCTAGACGGCCTAGACGGATGACCAATAATCTCACAATCAATCAGCAACAAATATTCGAATGAAAATGTTGAATCACAGAGTCGCGTTTATATTAACCAATTAAGATATATATTTTTTTGCTTATTTATTTCTAGTAACCTCAAGGGGTTATGCTAGCTTTATCAGGGACTCTGCCTGGGAGACTATATTAACATTTGCCCTAACAATAGCAGTGCTTCGCTGAATCTACCACAGGATCGGAATCGCTATGATTATATACATACTTCACTTACTTTGGTACAGTAAATTGCCGTGGACCCACTTCTAATGTGGGCGCTTCGAGAATTTTCGCTTCAACTTGATAAAACTCATTGGCTATCTCCAAGCCGTATGTTTTGAAGAATTGATTCTTCGAGTAATTCATCTGAACAACAAACATTTATGTTACACAACGTTAGACACAGAGGTGGCAGTAAAATATTTTTCATGTATAGAATTGAGTTAGTAGTTAAGCGAATATTCACAAGGTTAAAAGTCAGTCTGTATAAATTTTATATCGGGTAGTCCTGCTTGAGTTTCACTTTGCTATCAGTTACGTCCTTCGATCGTTTACTTACATAACTAAATTATTGAAAGATATCAATACCTTTTGAATCACTTCCTCGATCTTACGTTTCCGTACATCAGGTGGAGTTGCAGCCTCTCTCACCATTGTCGACAATTGTCTGTCATTTAATTGCTTGTTACGGGCCTAGAATGACAATTTTCTTTATTTAATTATTTAAATAAATTGTTTATCGATAAATTTTAAGAACTTAGTAGTCGATATTCTTTACCAAAATTAATGTATCGAAATAAATACCTGGCCATATGCAACTTCGACTAGTTCCATCGGTAGATATATGTTCTTGTCTTTCGGGCCGACCCACAAACAGTTCAGGTCCGGATACTTAATCCTGAACACGTCAAAGGATTAAGTTCATGTCTAAAGCAAACAACCTATTTTACTAGAAGTGGTTACAATATTCGTATTTTTTCTAAAAACTTATACACAACATTTTGGTTTGAATAGCAGGATTGCCAATAGACAATAATTGGGACTTCGACGTTATATTTCGGGAATGTCAGTGGCTCTGGGCTCGTGTTGGCCATGGACGGCAGTATTACACAAGACGGGTCGATAACTATGTTAATTACAAAAGTGGAAGGTACGTGGCGAGAATTATGTATGGAAACGTTCTGTAGATCAAGTATTTTCCATGAAATACTAGCAGGGGATTCATGTTACAGTCACGCATTCACATTAACATTATAATAATATGTCGAGCCGAGTAATACTATCAAATCACTATTAATCAATAATAATTGACCAGACACGAAATATTGATAACAATGTGATTTATATTACAAGTTACCACACTGTGCCAGGTGCACCTTGGAAATTCCTCCACATCAAAAAATTTAGAACAAACATGATTTTTTTATTTATTGTTTAGATGGGTGGACGAGCTCACAGCCACACAGGTTTCAAGTGGTTACTGGAGCCCATAGACATCTTCAACGTAAATGCACCACCCACCAGAAATATAAGTTCTAAGGTCTCAGTATAGTTACAATGGCTGCCCCGCCCTTCAAACCGAAACGAATTACTGCTTCACGGTAGAAATAGGCAGGGTGGTGGTACCTACCCGTGCGGACCCACAAGATGTCCTACCACCAGTAATACCTACTCTTAAATATGACTATATTTATATATAACGTTACCTGTATTTTTTCTCTTTCATAAAATATTCGTATACGGTCATCCTAACCGGCGGTCCTTTGTCGTTCTCCAACGTAAATGTTTGACGCGACGGTGGGTCGACAACCCCGTTGCATATGTGCTCGCGTAATTGTCCCGAAGAAGGTCCGGTACCAAGTATCTTCGATACGACCTGCGAAACAACGTTAACTAAAGCCAATGTCTACTGTAGGCCGAAAAATAACAATTTTAATAAAAAAATAAAAAAAGAGTTATAATATTAGGAAGTAAATTTATCATAAATTTATCATACACAGCATATTCGTCAAAAATCACCTTAAGCCCTCTAATGAATTCATTGAAAGCTTCAACAGCACGGCCTGGTTGCCGATCCATTGGACGATTGGGGTCCAAACGAAAATCACGCGTGAAAGCATCAATCATAGGTTGATTCTTTGGGAAACCTTTGTGTGCAACTAAAAACACATAAACATGTAAAATATACTACAACAAATATGTGTAATTGTGAATGAATATGGATTTACCCCTGTTCAGGTTGAGGTCCATGGGCGACGGTAACTATTCACCATCAGGTGGACCGTACGCTAGTCTTGCAACAAGGGCAATTAAAAAAGTTTTAGTGCAATTTTAAATGATGTCGGAATACAATAATATAATGGGCCTCGTATCAAGTTTTCCATATCTGTCAAATATCATACTTAACCCAATGCTTCCAGGCTTACTTTGCAATATTACGATTTAGTGGAGCATTTTGATAAAAAATCCTTTAGTTTTTGAATCAAAGAAATTTATAACCTTTAGGTTTATTAAAAAAAGTTAATATATAACATAGTGGGATAAGGTGGAGAAAAAGAAGAAGTAGGTTTATTAAAAAAATATATTTATTACCATCAACGTTGATGAAGGCTTTCGATGTAAATATAGCAGATTGGAATAAACCAGTCCACATCTCGAGCCCGTCGCCCAAGTCAATCGGAGATGCAGGACGCATGAAGTATTGTCTGCCTGCCTGTTTTCATACATTTAAAACACATTACAGAACCTGTTAAAAATTATAAAAATATTGATCAGGGATCTATACTAATATTATAAAGAGAGATTTGTTTGTTTGTTTCGAATAGGCTCCGAAACTACTGGACCGATTTGAAAAATTCTTTTTCCATTAGAAGCCGACATTGTCCCTGATGAACATAGGATACTTTTTTTAATTATTTTTTTTTCTAATTTTTTGGTTTCATGTGTGTTTTAATGTTTCCGAAGCGAAGCGAGGGCGGGTCGCTAGTCTAAAATATGACTTTGACCTAACCAAAACTAAAGTGGAATTTATCTTCTAAATATGAATTATATTAAAAACTCTTACTTTCACATATGATTCCAATGTTCCTTGTTTTAACACTATGTCAATACATTGTATGGTGTCAGTTGGTGCATTAAGGGATGATCCACCCGTTGCCATATGCCTGTAATAAAATTTGGTCCAGATAAAACTATTCTAAGGTAGGACTATTAAAAAATGCGATAGATTTTTATTTTCCCTCGCAAGCATGTCTAATCTACCAATTGATCACTGTGGCTCAGTGCAAGCTAATCTATTACCAAGCCATTTAACTATAATTACAGTTCATGTGATTAATGGAATTAATGATTTATTTGCCAATATACTTACTTCAGAACATTATTGTAGTCTACTATACCACTAGCTTTGAATGACACTTCAAACGGCATGTCTTTGCCGTTCATATCTTTGATCACCACCTGAAAATAAAATAAGGATTATAATATGTGTAGGACGTAATGTGTACCTAGGTAATTTATAAAATGCGCCATTAACTTATATAGAGTTTACAAGAACAGTTTATGAATTTATGTACCTAAAAACTTTTATTGCTTAGATGGGTGGATGAGCTCACAGCTCTCCTGGGGTTAAGTGGTTACTGAACCCCATAGACATTTACAACGTAAATGCGCCACCCACCTTGAGATATGAGTTCTAAGGTCTCAGTATAGTTACAACGGCTGCCAAACCCCTTAAACCGAAACGCATTACTGCTTCACAGCTGAAATAGGCAGGGTGGTGGTACCTACCCGTGCGGAATCACAAGAGGTCCTACCCCTCTGATAATACTAATGAGAAACTCAAATATTCAAGAACCTTTTAAAAACCAGGAATGTTTTCAACATACTTACTTTTACACCATATCTCTCAGTGGTGATTTTTGGCAGCGGCGTCAGTGAATAACAATTTTTTGTTTGATCAAAGGCAAGGATTTCTTTAGGAAATTCTTTAGACTTTACCAGTTTAAACACTTGTGCAATAAATTTCTTCGGTTTATCTGGTTTGAATGTGACGTCGTAACGGTACTGAAAAATATTTTCTTTATGTTAAAAGGTATTCAATTGTTTTATAGTTACTCAATCTACAGAACTTTCATACTTACAATTTTCAATGGTTTTGTTATTTTCATAGCCAAATAATTAGTTAAAATCGGCACAGTTCTTGAGGGTGGGGACAATATTTTATCTGGTATCTTGTACAAAACAGGAGCTGCAGGGGCAGCTTTGACCTCTGGTTTATTTTGTACATATTGAATAGGCTGTGATGCAGTTGATGTTATTGGTTTACTTTGTGATGGTCCTGGAATTGCAGGTTCACTTGATGGAGCTTTTGAATATTTGATGTCTGTTTCTACAGCTGTAAATTTAGGTTTCCTGCTGCGAGTTTTTTTTCGTCCCCCACCACCTAACCCCAAACCCAAACCATCATCATCATCTTGAGGCTTATCAGCAGCAGATTCTGGTTTAGAACCTCTAGTTTCGATTTTGGACTCTTCACTTTTAGGAGCTTCAGATTTACAAGCCTCAGGGATAGGAGCCTCAGGTTTAAGAGCCTCGGTTTTAGGAGCCTCTGTTTTAGGAACCTCAGCTTTCGAATTATCAGTTTGAGTAAGCTTTGGGTTTGACAATTCAGCTTGAGCTGATTCTTGTTTTTCAGTTGGCTTCTTCCTGGGCCGTCTTTTTCTAGATTCACCAAGACCAAGGCCCCCTAAATCATCTTCAATAGTAGTTGTTGGTTCTGTAGTTGGAATTTGGGATGTTGAAGGTTGACTTTCTGAAGGCTGACTTTCAGAAGAAGGGGTTTTTGTAGAATCAGGTGCCTCTTTCTTACCACCTTTGTTTTTTCCTAAAAGTTTGTCAATGAAATTAATTCATACATCGCAAATAACTTAACAAGAATGGATGTTTCATTATCATAAACATATGCCCTTTTTTTATTCCATTCATATAATTACAGCAATAACCGCTAGGCAAGACATTTTAAATATCACATCCTGAAATGAGGTTGAGGCAAAAGAGATTGACAATGAGATTTTGTTTGATTTTAATATTTTTTTGAATGCCCTGAATGAACATTTTCTTCATAGCCCTGTAATTAAGTTATCACTTGATATACTTTTTATGTAATTAATGGTGACCAAGTTTTCCCAGCTTTCCATTAATAGCAATAAGATATGAGTGGCTATAAAATTTAACTTACCTCTAGCCATGATTACAAAGTTGTAATGATCTGTGAACAAAATGGACCACTATAAATTTTGATAATATGTAATAATAATGTAATAATAGTGCAAAGCCACTATAATGAAAACATCAAGGCCAGTAATCAACAGAAATGAGAGCTTAAATATTTCTTGTTCTCATATGTTCAATAAAGATTAGTTAAATATTTTTTATGGCTACCTGCAAAGTAAGCAATGTTCTAATCATCCAACTGTTGTTTCAAGACTATTGTTGGTATATAATTTGTATCACACTCAAGCTACAAACACATTTGTGTAAAAATCCAACAGATAGGTACCAACTTTTTTTAAGATACACCTAAGAAATTGACAGCTTTTACTATGAAGTAGGAGTAACTAAGTTATAGGTAAATTCAGAGTTGAAATAGTGACAATGTCCAATCATACAGTAATCATATTATATAAATAATAGTAATTAGTTTGAAAAATAAATTTAGAAAAAAATAACATCAATACGTTAATCTCCAACAAGTTTCCCATTGACAGTTGCACAACTGCATTTATTATTGCATCAACTCTATGCAGTATGGAACGTAATGCTGCGAAAAACAGTTTTAGGAATTTTAGCTTCGGGGAAGGGACGGGAGAAGAACTACAGAGAACTAACGTATAAAACTTTAAATAAATAAAGTACAAGAACCTTTTATCGCGTTTAAGTACTTTATTGTACAATAATATAGGGACCATGAAAAGCATAGCGCACATTAAATTACTAGATTCGTTGATTTGGTAGGTCTTCTTAAATTATAATTAAAAAGTAAGATTACAATACCTCTTCGTACAAATCTTTAAGAAGGTGTGCAATTGTGTACTTCAGCAATAAAGCTATCGCGAAATTTAATTGATCGAATATGTTATTGTGAATGAGTAGGTACTAGGTATATAAGGATCTACATAAAAACACACACACAATCACACAACGATTGCAACAGCACTGAGAAATTAATAGGGATGACAGAAAATTCTCTATGCATCTTTTTTTTTTTTTTCCTAACTAAGCTGGTAGCCTGGAGCGGCTATTTCAGCGTAACCGTGGCTAGTAGGTGAGCTGACGGGGCTCAAACCTGACGACGATGCTAACAGGAACCCTAGCAAGAGCCGTGCTTCGCAGAATCTACCACCGGATCGGAAACGCGACCCACTGAGAAGATCCGGCGAGAAACTCAGTGGGCTGTGTCTGAGAGTTAATTTACTCGTCGAGCCCTTCGTTGCAAGCGACGGGTTCGACGAGAACGGTGACCGGTGCTTGAAGTACCTAAAAGCACCGTTAGTGGATCGGGAGGATCCGAGATGACGTGTTTTGGGCGACGTCGACTGCTTTCCATTCTGTCCGCAGGATCGGGAATGTAGTTACCGGCGGCCACGATGAGAGGGTTCTCGTGTCGTGCCGCTTTATCGAAGTGGCGCATGGACGCCGACTGCAGATACTTACTGATGGACTCTAAGTCCAGGTCGTCATGGAGGTCGACATTCCTGACGAACCACGGGGCTCCGACGGCTATCCTGCAAAAACGGGATTGAATGACTTGGAATGATTTTAAGAGTATGCGGGCCGCGTGAGCGAACACTACACTTGCATAGGTCATGACGGGGCGTATGCAAGATTTGTAGAGTGTCACCTTATTTCTAAGGGACATTTTACTTCGCCTACATATCATCGGGTAGAAACCTTCCCAATAACTGTTTAAATGCTTGTACTGATGTTCCTAACGCTAAGGTTACAACTTTTATTTTTGATTTGAATCGGATGTAGTCGATTTGAAGACGAAAATAGCATCAGTAAAGTATGCGTGGGGTGTTAATTGAAAAATTGCTTTCAAGACGTACCTACCAGTATTCATACCGTAAACGTAATGTTCTTGATCAATCATAGCATGTCAGTACTCAAAGTTGTGCGTATAAAGTATTATAAAATGAAAACTTTCATTCCTCTAACGGCATGTCTATTAATTTATTTTGAAAAATTGCTGACGCATACTTAAATAGCATATTCACTATCTGAAACGTGGTTGGTCAATTCAATTGAGGGTTTAAATTCGTATTATTTCTTGGGACTGAAATGGCGGAAGATAACTTCAAATCGGACGTGGCAGATGTGAGATTTTCCCTCCAACGTTTTACCTATGTAGATTACGCTGTGTTTATTATGATGTTGACAATTTGTGGCTTAATTGGAATATATTTTGGATTCGTGAATAAACAGAAATCAACCCAGGATTACCTTATGGGTGGAAGAAACATGAAATTGGTGCCTGTTTGTTTTTCTTTAGTTGCAAGGTAAATATTAAACTATTCATTAATATAAGTTAAATATATAAATGGATAACTGTGAATAAAACACATACGGTGAGCTAACCCAAACTTCAATAAGACAACATGTACATTTTTTCGTATACATTACGGGGCCATCAAAGATCGTAGATATCAAATTTTAATGTCAATAACCAATATGTCAAATGAGACTTAAATTACAAGTCAGAGATAGTTATAATGGTAGTATCCGAGCGGTTCTACAATACGTTTTTTTTTATTGCTTAGTTAGTTAGATGAGCTCACAGTCCACCTGGTGGTAAGTGGTTACCGGAGCCCATAGAGATCTATAGCGTAAATGCCGCCACCCACTTTGAGACATGAGTTCAAAGGTCTCACCTTTAACAGTACAACGGCTGCCCCGCCCTTCAAACTGAAACGCATCACTGCTTCGCGGCAGAAATAGGTAGGGTGGTGTTACCCACCCTTACGGATTCACAAGGCGTCCTACCACCAGTAAAAGTAAAGTAAACCGTACTCTTTGTTTTTTTTTTCAAAATTCAAATTCCTTCTTGAAAATAAAGTGGGTTACATAATTATAAGCATTGTTGGAAATTTTAGACCATCATGCATTTCGGTCTGATTCCGTGATGGCCGTTGTACTGTTCAGTTTTCGGCTTTTTGTCTTATTATAGCGGCAATAACATTGTAATGTGGTATTTGGTAACATTATAATACAAGGCGAAGTCGTCGTGGCTCAAAGGATAAGACGTCCGGTGCATTCCTATCTAACGATGCACCGGTGTTCGAATCCTGCAGGCGGATACCAATTTTTCTAATAAAATACGTACTTAACAAATGTTCACGATTGACTTCCACGGTGAAGGAATAACATCGTGTAATAAAAATCAAACCCGCAAAATTATAATTTGCGTTATTACTGGTGGTAGGTAATGCGTTTCGGTTTGAACGGTGGGGCAGCCGTTGTAACTATACTGAGACCTTAGAACTTATATCTCAAAGTGGGTGGCGCATTTACGTTGTATATGTCTATGGGCTCTAGTAACCCCTTAACACCAGGTGGGCTGTGAGCTCGTCCATCCATATAAGCAATAATAAAAAAAAGAACTCTATCCATTTTCAGTAATCCATTAAAATAATTAACTTACTGGCGCTTCATTATTTAATTTCTTTTTTAGTTTCATTTCAGGTATATCTCTGCTCGGAACGCCCACAGAACTATATCTGTTCGGGACGGCTTATGTGTTCTCACTGTTCGGCGCCGTAGCAATGTCTCTTACATTAGGATCAACATTTCTACCGGTTTTTCATGAGCTCCAAATAACTTCAGTTTACGAAGTGAGTTTTCGACAGACACATTTTTTTTTATTGCCTTTGTAGGCAGACGGGCATACAGCCCACCTGATGGTGAGTGGTTACCGTCGCCCATGGACTTCAGCAATGCCAAGGGCAGAGCCAAGCCGCTGCCTACCGCTAAAGTACAATTAAAGAAACATGTTTTTATTATAAATCAAGTAAAGATTAAGATTCCCGGTTACCTACTCGTGAATGCTAAATATCAATGATATAAGATTATATTACTTTCAGTATTTGGAGCTGCGCTACGATAAACGAGTCAGGATATTTGGTTCAGCTATATTCAGTATATATTTGGTAAGTTTTTACTGGTAATAGGACCTTTTGTGAGTCCGCTCGGGTAGGTAACACCACCCTGCCTATTTCTGCCGTTAAGCAGTAATGCGTTTCGGTTTGAATGGTCGGGCAGCCGTTGTAACCATACTTGAGACCTCAGAACTTATATCTCAAGGTAGGTTGCGCATTTACGCCGTAGATGTCTATGGGCTCCAGTAACCACTTAATACCAGGTGGGCTGTGAGCTCGTGCATCTATGCAATAAATAAATAAATCCGTTCATGTACGTCTTAGATCTTGAATCAATGTCATGGGCTGGCTATAAGACTATCAAATTCCTTCTTGATGATGACTTGATGCGTCTCACGATGTCCCGCCATCTCTCCCTGCTCGAGGCCATTCTACTGCACTTAATATTTAGGGGACAAATAGATCCGTTCAAAATTAGTTTAGTTAATCGTTTAGGTTTTCACAAATCGATAATAATAATGTGTAATGTAATCTCCTTTTAATTTTATTGATTTCTTCATACAAAATCGAATCGACGTAATAATGGAAAATATAATTGTTACATATTATTAGTAATACAGACTACAGCTTCCGTTCCGGTAGACTAAGGGGATATTATTTTTCAAATCACAGTCTTACTTAGTCTAGTAATTACAGGGAATAATTTTTGTAATTCTTTTTTCTGCACAATTTTTAAATAGAAGTAAGTGACCAGAAAACAAAGATGAGTTATTCTTTCTTGTCAAATAGAACAAATTTTTACACAAATTTTTTTGTAGATGGCTTGGCTGCCTATAGTGATCTATGTTCCGGCTTTAGCATTCAATCAAGGTACGAGACAACGTAGAAATAAGTAATAATTTAATTTTATTAATAATAGATTATGTAACTCAGAAGATCGTATAGGATAATGGATAGTCAACTACTTTGTCCACATCGGACAAAGATTCGTCTCATGTCTTGGCTCTTTGTGTGGGTGTTATCTATATATTCATACATTTCAATAGTATGACTATTAGTCTCTGGAGTCTATAGTACAATGTGCTTAGTGCGAGTTTTTAACGTTATTGATAGCGGAAAAGTTAACTCAAATTTAAATGCAGTTGGAACGTTTGCCGCTTGGGGCGCTGTTCTTACATAATCCTATTTTGGGGCTCGGGTGTTTCCCGAGCGCTATGACATGTCCTTCTTCAAACGAGGCTTGTGGAGAGTATTAAGCGGTAGGCATCGGCTTGGCTCTGCCCCCGGCATTGCTGAAGTCCATGGGCGACGGTAACCACTCACCATCAGGTGGGCCGTATGCTCGTTTGCCTACAAGGACAATAAAAAAAAAAATATTAAAATTGTTATTAATTGTTAATTAAAAGAGTTTACTTACTTATCGAAGAACTTATCATTTGCCCCGAACTTATCATTCGGGTGTTTCCCAAGCACTATGACATGTCCTTCTTCAAACGAGGCTTGTGGAGAGTATTGAGCAGTAGGCATCGGCTTGGCTCTGCCCCCGGCATTGCTGAAGTCCACGGGCGACGGTAACCACTCACCATCAGGTGGGCCGTATGCTCGTTTGCCTACAAGGGCAATAAAATAAATAAATATTAAAATTGTTATTAATTGTTAATTAAAAGAGTTTACTTACTTATCGAAGAACTTATCATTTGCCCCGAACTTATCATTCGGGTGTTTCCCGAGCGCTATGACATGTCCTTCTTCAAACGAGGCTTGTGGAGAGTATTGAGCAGTAGGCAGCGGCTTGGCTCTGCCCCCGGCATTGCTGAAGTCCATGGGCGACGGTAACCACTCACCATCAGGTGGGCCGTATGCTCGTTTGCCTACAAGGCAATAAAAAAAAAAAATATTAAAATTGTTATTAATTGTTAATTAAAAGAGTTTACTTACTTATCGAAGAACTTATCATTTGCCTTAAGTAGTATCGAGTAATTGGAGCAATGAAGCGGGTATACACGATTTTCGACTTCTGTCGGGAGCCTTTTGGTACAGCCCATTATTTTTGCTTGGCAACATCCCTCGCATTGCCGTCACAGTGAACAATAAAATAGAAGAAAATAACGTCATGCGATATCACTGATAGCATTTCCATCTTACGTTAAAGTTGTCGAACGATCCAGCTAGAAAGGCAGAGAGAGCCTTGATTCTAATGTGATTGGAATTTCGACTTTATATCTTGTATTTTAAGGAGACCTCATTCACGTTTGGCATCACTTCTTTGGCTTGTTCCTTAAATGACCTAATATTTTTTTGCAGTGACCGGATTTAACATACACATTATTTCACCGATTATTTGTTCTGTTTGCATTTTCTATACTTCCTTGGTGAGTGACTTAAAATAACCGAAGATTTACCTTTCTTTAACATTTGATGACACGACCTATTTTGGCGCAAGAATTCCTTTGTAATATTGTTATATTCAACAAGTATGCTATGATGATACCTGAAGTTGAGAAATATTAAGTTTCAATCCAGGAAGCAAACTAACTTTCTATCCGTTAGTTTACTTACAAAATTTTATTGATTAAAAAAATTTTTGCTCGATCAAAATGATAATTGTAAGTGAGTTTAAAATGAAAGTTCATTTTATTTTAGGGAGGACTCAAAGCGGTTGTATGGACGGATGTGCTTCAAACCATTGTAATGGTATCAGCTATGATTTTAGTTATATTCAAAAGTACAATAATTGTGGGAGGTATCAACGAAGTTTTGAGACGAAACTGGAGTACCGATAGACTCGCGTTTCCATCGTACGTACAGATTATTGCGTTTGAAAGTTCAGTGGCAAGCGTGCAAATCTTTCAATTATTCCGAGTATTTTAAGGTGCATGAGCAGCGCTTGAGTTAAAATTCTTTTGCCTGTATTTGCATAATCTTGAATGGTAAATCAATTCTCAACTAATAGATTATATGTATTTATGTATTTAAATTCATTTAAAAAAAAACATAAGAATTACATTGATAAAAAATATTTTGTGTTTTCAAAATCTGATTCATCGGCTAACTTCGTCATTTCGTGAATTATTATTGATTTATCTTTTAAAATTATTCTATTTTAGTTTGACTTTTGATTTAACGGAAAGACACTCAATCTGGTCTGTGTCTATTGGTGCTACATTCTATTGGATTGGGAATATTGCTGTCAATCAATCTATGATGCAGAGGTTCCTCGCTCTCTCAGAGCTAAAGTCTGCTAAACGGTAGGCTACGTTTTATATATAAGTTTTTCTGTATATTATTTATCTTTCATCATAATTTCTGTGTTTCACGTTATGTTATAGTATTGTATATGTTATATACAATGAAGACTAAAACATCTAAATACATATATATATCCCTACATAAGAGTGCCTCAGTGCTCACTCTAACCGGCGCCATCTAGGCGGGCTCCGGATAGCCTGCCGACCGAGAGGGCTGGTGGTCGTGGCGCCGACGACCGCCAGTCCGGCGTCCCGAGGGGGAGGGTGATGGGAGAGATGTGCTCCGCACTAAACACTTCACTTTTCCCCCTTTGCCTTTTCATGAGTTCTGTCTCATGTGAGGTTTGGACGTTGGTTGTTGAGCGACAGGAGGTTTTAGTCGGTTCGACTCCGACATGCTCCGCCCGCCGTCCCCAGTGGAGGGCGGAAGTCCGGCGATTTCCTCCTGACCAAAAAAAAAAAAAAAACGTATAAACTAATCATTTAAATTAATTACATTCGTAATCTACACCGAAACTTATATTATATTCTAGGGCAATTTGGGGTTTTCTTTTTGGAGTCTTCGTAATAGTTTTTATATGTGGATACAGTGGATTGGTTGCATATGCTAAGTACTATGAGTGCGATCCATTGGATTCTAAATTGGCTCTGGCTAAGGACCAGTTACTGCCGTTGTTGGTGATGGATGTATTTGCCGATTGGGAAGGAATGCCCGGAATTTTTATTGCGGGAGTATTCAGCGCTGCTTTAAGGTATGCCCGAAGGAACCTATTAAGTTTTAATAAAAATATTGAAGAAATCAAAACCCAATTAATGCATTGACAGTAAATTGTTCAGAGTTTTTCACTGAGAACTTCTTACTTTAATATTTATTTGGTGAAAAATAAGCAAGCTTGTTTTTTCTTGACCTCATCTATGTTTTACACCAAGGAAATCACTTGCATTGAAAGAGAGTAATTTCTTTTCAACCTTCCTTTCCAAGAACTATTTCTCTTTGTTAATTATGTAACCTTAGATAATCTTATTACAAAATTATATAGAATATATTGTATTCTAAGACTTAAGCACTAAAACAGAATATACTTTTATTAGTTTTAACATTTTTGTAGTTCGTTATCAACTGGTCTTAATTCTATGGCTGCGGTAGTTTTAGAAGATTTCTGGAAGCCTTTCTGTAAAGTACCGACACCCAAACAATCTCAAATTATTGTTCGTTTAGTCGTCATAATTCTCGGCTGTATTTGTTTTGGTAAGTTTACGAAAGTAAAACATTAATTTTTTTATCTTTCTGAGAACTGAATGAAACCTAAGTAAAATCTTAATACAGCAAAAGGAGGAAAATCCGTTTTAACATTTTGAGTTTCATAAATTTAGTTTTTTAAATTTAATTCCCAACATAATCTTTAACTACTATCCAAATCCAAATTCAAACATTTTCATTTTTTTTTCCGACTTGTATATTTCCTTAAGACTATCTAATCTACTATTTTTGGTTTTATCTCGCGTTTTTTTTTTCTTCATTCTATTACATTTCGAACACTTCACTTTTCGTGATCACGGGTTATTCTCGGTCCTGTATTTGATAGTCGTAAATATTATCCAAAATAATTAACCACAGATATTTTATTTCTTAGACATTTATACCTGTTCTTTTGGCTAAGCATAGCATTTCTACCAACAATTTAAAGTAAAAAAATCATACGTCCAAGACAAAACGGCGTAGCAAACTTAAGGGACATCGTTTATTTATTACTTATATTATCGGAGTGTTAAAACATTTTACTAGCTGGACCTGTATCTAAATTAAAGACATCCAATTAACTTGAATACTTGCACACAGATCGAGGACAATACGAGTAACTATAACAAATTTATAATCTTGGTTGAATGTCCTGACCAGAATAGCCACGATAAAAATTAAGATTAAGTTAATAGTACGGCTATGAAAGCATTCTTTTAGTTGTTTATTTTTTCTCCTTATTCTACTGATTCCGTATATGTTACAATTTTTTAAAAGTTATATTACTTTTTTCTAGGTTTAGTGTTCGTAGTTGAAAAACTAGGCTCAGTACTACAATTAACGATGAGTTTATCTTCAGCTTCAATGGGACCTCTTGCAGGAGTGTTTCTGATGGGACTGTTCTTTCCGTTCATAGATTCAACTGTAAGTTTACACGATCCTATGTGATCCTTATCTGATATCAATAGAACAAAGCTATGTCCAACTGTCGATACAAGAGCCTGCAGACAACTTGATGCTTCATTTCGCATTGGTTTCGATTAAGACATCTTTGCGTTGGGTGAGAATTTGCATTGTGTCATCTTTAGAATAGTCTCTATCTATTTAAATACAGGAGGACAAAGTCGTCATTGATTTGTAGTAATAAGAAAAGTTAAATGATTTTTGATTTTCCACACATTAGATTTTCCCATGTTATGTAACAATAATGCGATAAAATTGAATGTTTATGTTAAATTAGATCATCTATTAGATTAGAACGTCTTTTAATATGTCTATTTTGACTGGCATTTATTATTTTTGTGTACCAGCCATATTACCTTAGTTTACAGTCCCGGGCATTTTTTAAACAATATATGTATATGATATCTAATGATTTGAGCAAAAACAAATAAGACAATACTGTGTTCCGAACAACTTTAACAACCATATACAGTACTTGACGGTAAGTTTTGCACATCGACCTTTGAAAGAGACAACCGAGTAAATTCGGTTTCATAGAGCGTTGTCTCTGTCGCAAATACCTTTAAGATGTTTGTAATTTGTTGTTCAGGTGCGGTGGTATGTCGGACTGTTAGTGTTTCGTACGACAGAGATAACACTCTATGAAGCCCAAGCTACCCGATTGTCTCTTTCCAAGGGGCGAAGTGCAATATTTACCGTCGGGTACTGTAATTGTTAAATCTGTTCGAAGCACAGTATGGTCTTATTTGTTTTTATTATAATAGTATTTTCTTATTAGATATTTTGTTAAAACGGTTGTTAAGCCTGTTCGGAACACAGTATTGTCTTTTTTTTTTTCTCAAAGCATTATATTATATTAGTTATTTTGTTATAAAAAATGCTCTAAATGTTTTATCTTTGATTTTTTCCGATATGACAGGTAACATTACCTCTTTTCCACCGAACAACGTATTCCGACTTTAGTCAACGTGTTTTTTTTTTGTATTCTAGGATGCACTGTGTGGTGGGATAATTGGTTTGCTATCTGCTTGGTGGGTAACAGCACAGTCTCAATTTGCGATTGCAAAAGGTCTAATGAAATATAATGAAAAGATCAGATTCACTAATAACTGTAGTTACACTTTTAAATCAGCAGTCATTCATGCTACAGAGAGCAGGTCAGTTTCTTTTAACATACAGGCACACCAATCGCATGAATTCTTTTTAAGTTCTTACCTGACTATTGAGCACCATCAGATATGAAGCCGAATCTCAGTCGTGTTCTATAATCGACTTATGTCCCATCCATCAAAGCGAAAGGCCTGATTGCACTCGGCATACATATACAAGTTTTTTTTTATTGCCATTGTAGGCAAACGAGCATACGGCCCACCTGATAGTGAGTGGTTACCGTCGCCCATGGACTTCAGCAATGCCAGGGGCAGAGCCAAGCCGCTGCCTACCGTATAGAAAGAGCGGTGGTTACTATCTGTGCGGACTCACTATCGCCGTACAAACAGCAAACGTACATAATTACGATAATGTGTTTCTTTTTGAAGTCGTCGTGGCCTAAGGGATAAGACGTCCGGTGCATTTGTATCGAGCGATGCAACGGTGTTCGAATCCCGCAGTCGGGTACCAATTTTTCTAATGAAATACGTACTCAACAAATGTTCACGATTGACTTCCACGGTGAACGAATAACGTCGTGTAAGCGTAAAAGTTAACTCAAATTTGTATGGAGTTATAACGTTTGCCTACGTTTGCCGCTAGGGCAATGCTGTTCCAACGGCATACAGCTTTGAGTTAACTTTTACGCTATCGAGAACGTTAAAAACTCGCACTAAGCACACTGGTGTACTCGTATCGAACGACGCGATTGTGTCTGTCTTCAAATCCCATAGGCAGATCCTATCTTTTCTGATGAAATACGTATATAACTAATGTATACAAACGAGCTCTAAGATGAAGGGTAGTAATCGTGTAATCACACCCGCAAAATGAATAATTTACGTGCTTTATATATATTTGGAATATAAACCACACCCCTCAGGGTGAGCGGTGGTGTCTGGTCGTAAGCCTCTATGGGTTCTTATCACCATGCTATAAAATAAATCTACACCAGTAAATGTCGCGACAAGACTTAATCACTACATAGTATAAAACAAAGTCGCTTTCTCTTTCCCTATATCCCTTAGTATACTTAAATCTTTAAAACTACGCAACGGATTTTGATACGGTTTTTTTTAATAGATAGAGTGATTGAAGAGGAATGTTTANGGTCGTAAGCCTCTATGGGTTCTTATCACCATGCTATAAAATAAATCTACACCAGTAAATGTCGCGACAAGACTTAATCACTACATAGTATAAAACAAAGTCGCTTTCTCTTTCCCTATATCCCTTAGTATACTTAAATCTTTAAAACTACGCAACGGATTTTGATACGGTTTTTTTTAATAGATAGAGTGATTGAAGAGGAATGTTTAAATATATAATAACATCCATTAAATAGTGGAGAAATACTGTTATTTTTGAGGTTTCTAATGTGATGTCGTAAATAATCATGAATAAAATTTCATGTTTCCGAAGCGAAGCGAGGGCGGTTCGCTAGTAGGTCTTTTATAAGTTGTTTAATGTAATAGATTGATGCGTTTAATTCTAGCGAGGTGCCAGCTTTGTACCGTATTTCATATTTATGGTTCACTGCGCTGGGTTGTATTGTGACCGTAACGATATCATGTTTAGTTTCGTTAAGGACTTCGAATAAAGTAAAACGTGACATAAGAACATTTGCTCCTGCTATTAGGAAGTACTTAAACAAACGGGTGAGTGTTTTATTTTTCATTTGTTTTAATTGAATGGAGTTCTTTTGTTTTTGTGTTCCACTATTGTTTTTTTGTTTTTCTCTAAAATTGCTGCAGTCACTATCGTCGCCCATATATGTATACATGTATATGTGGTGAAGATTCATTAAAAATTGATTCGCTCCGTAATAAATAATGAACCTTCGGAATTTAGTTTTTATCTATCTCGTTGGGCGAATGAGGTTTGGGTCCATCTAATATTATGTGTGTACTTGAACCTATCACAACGTAAATCAATCTTGGGACACTCACCATGAGACATGAGGTCGAAACCTCGAATTCAGAACAGAAACAGAAAGTAAGAGTCGACATAAATTTATAGATAAATTTACGAAAAATCACGTTCCGTTGATTGTATTCGTTAAAACAAATCTAATGACTCCAAACCCGGACGAGTCATGACTATTCAAGATATTCTTGTGTAAAATCATTATATTGTCATTACAAGTATACTACTATATTAGAAGAACATTATATTGTCATGTCGCGTGGAGCATTGCTCCGGGCTCCGAAATACCAGCTACGGATTGTCGATAATGTCGATGATCATTCTGACGGATCGTTTGGAACCTCTGGGTCTGCGGAGGGACTTTGCTTCTCTCTGTATTTTGTACCGAATGTTCCATGGGGAGTGCTCTGAATAACAGAGATGATTACATCATCTCGTTTTTAGTAGTAGAGTTCATCCATACTACCTGGAGCCACTGCGTTCATCCACAGTGCGTTTCCACAGTCCTTTTTGCCACGTACCATCCGGCTTTGGAATGAGCTCCCTTCCAGGGTGTTTCCCAAGCGCTATGACATGTCCTTTTTCTTAACGGTAGGCAGCGACTTGGCTTTGCCCCTGGCATTGCTGAAGTCTGTGGGCGACGGTAACCACTCACCATGAGGTGGGCCGTATGCTCATCTGCATACAACGGCAATAAAAAAAACATTAATATTATCAAATTACAGATCAATTAGTAAAAGTATTAATTACTAGCTGACCCGGCAGACTTCGTAGTGCCTCATTCGATAAATAAAATACACATCAAGGGGACACATCAAAGGAAAAAATATATTGTTTGTTTTTATATAATTCCGAGCTTTTTTATATTTTCTCACCTTTTAAACCTTCTCTGGACTTCCACAAATAATTCAATACCAAAATTTGCCAAATCGGTCCAGCCGTTCTCGAGTTTTAGCGAGACTAACGAACAGCAATTCATTTTTATATATATTAATTATTAATTAATTAATTAATTATTTACTTTCAGGAACAAAACGATTTCAGCATGGACGAGAAATCTAGATTTAACATTATACCGGAAGCCTTCAATTGATACTATGATACTCGTAGATAAACATTGTACATATATTTGCAATAAATAAGTTAGCATTTTTAGTTTTTCATTTTGATAGTGTTAGTTGAACCATATCAGTCCACAGCGGATATGATGTTAAGCCGTTACTGAAGTCTATCATCACAACTACTACTAATAGCCGCTTCCCTTATGTCATGAAGATACTTCATTTATACTAAGATCAATATTTTTTTAAGAATGGCCATCAACAAAAACATATTATAATTCACAGTTTTTAACGCAATCCCAAGAATTAAATGGTGGTGTAACGATATTTATGACTCAAACAATTGAAAATGTAACTAAATGGGGTAGTATTTTAAAAACGTAAAATTCTAAAATAACTCGACCAAAACCTAATGTTGCGTTAATGACCTTGACAACAGTGAGTACCGCTTAAAATCGTTTAATTGAAAATGCTTAATGATATCTTCGTTATCAAAATACACTCAATTTTTCCTCTTGACTGATATTTGTTGCAATTACTTAAAATTGTGTTAATTGCTTAGTTGTGATAATAATAAAATATGCTGAAGGTTTCATTACCCACAATTTGTTTACGATAACTCGATCTTCCATAAGTTGAAGTCGTCGTGGCCTAAAGGATAAGACGTCCGGACCTTGTTGAGCGATGCACCAGTGTTCGAATCTCAGGGCGGTACCAATTTTTCTAATGAAATACGTAATCAACAAATGTTCACGATTGACTCCCACGGTGAAGGAATAACGTCGTGCAAGCGTAAAAGTTAACTCAAATTTGTATGAAGTTATAACATTTGCCTACGTTTGCCGCTAGCGATGCTGTTCCAACGGTTAAAGTTAAAAATCAAACCTACAAAATTATAATTTGCGTAATTACTGTTGGTAGGACCTCTTGTGAGTCTGCACGGGTAGGTACCACCTCCCTGCCTATTTCTGCGGTGAAGCAGTAATGCGTTTCGGTTTGCAGGGTGGGGCAGCCGTTGTAACTATACTGAGACCTTAGAGCTTATATCTCAAAGTGGGTGGCGCATTTACGTTGTAGATGTCTATGGGCACCAGTAACCACTTAACACCAGGTGGGCTGTGAGCTCGTCCACCCAACTAAATAATAAAAAAAAAGTCCATATGATGCAAGATAAGTTAAGAGATAGGCTTCATGCTAATGCTCTTAGAATTATTTTCTCTAAGAATCCTTCCGTTCGATATTAATAGAGATGTAACAAGCATCTACATAATCATGAAATGCAAATTTAATTAAATTAGACTTTTATCTACTATCGGATTTAAGTACTATTCACTATATGTACTTAGTCTGGCCATAAATACTGTTACAATTAAAAATAAACAGAATATTACATTTGAATTTGGGATCTGTCATTTTTATATGATTGCTCATTGAGTTTTCTCATTTTGGCGCTAATACATTGTACAATATTTTGCGATATTAAAATGGAGTGGGGTGATAAAAAGAACCGAATCGCTGTGATTGCATTACACAAAGTAGGTATGAAGCCAAATGCAATTTTTAAAACTCTCCATACGCTTGTTATTAGTAAAATGTTTGTGTACCCGGCTATTAATAGGTGCAATGAGACCTTCTCTGTTTGTGACAGAAAAAGATCTGGCCGTCCTCGTAGTGTTCGTACGAAAAAGGTGGTTTCGAAGAAATCCTGTCCGAAAGCAAAAGATTTTATCTCGGGAGATGAAGATAGCACCTAGAACCATGTCGCGTATTTTAAAATATGACTTAGGACTTGCAGCCTATAAGAGACGTACTGGTCATTTCTTAACCAGCAACCCCAGTTGCGGGGAAGCAATCCAGTGAACGTTCATCGTCCATTTGTGAACCAAACTGGTGATACCGTCTTTGTTTATAGTGTTGTTATTTTAAATCTCACTTTCATTGAATACTTTCTCGTGTGTTCGGTATACCTACCGACACACATTTAACAAGGATACCTTACCACTAACTTAAACTGTGTGAACAATTATAACCATTAAAGCTGTATTAATTTGTAGTGAATAAACTCAAGTGTAACAGATTGTAATTGTTTCATTTATTGGCGTGAGTCTCCCAGAGCGGTAATTGGTGGCGCCCTGAGATCCTCCTCACAGAGTCTCCTGTTCACCGGTTGTCTACCGGAGGTGACGTGTCTAGAAGTGGTGCGACTCGGCCCCGTGTCTCTCGACCCATAGACCACCTTTTGGGGAGTGACGCGACTGGGCCTCATGTAACATCGGCATACCAGGGACACCCTTAGACACAGACACGTTATAAGAATTCAATTTAAAAGAGAATAGGGTGGTAAAATCGAAACAACTACTGAAGCGGTACGCAAAGGGAGGTCATAAAAAAATTTTGTTTACGGATGAGAATTTTTTTACAATTGAGCAACATTTTAACAAAGAAAATGACCGTATTTATGCTCAAAGCTCTAAGGAAGCTTCCTAATTAGTCGACAGAGTGGAACGTGGGCACTATCCGACTTCAGTGATGGTTTGGTGGGGTATTAGCTATGAAGGAGTGACTGAGCCATACTTTTGTGAAAAAGGTATCAAAACATCGGCACAAGTGTATCAAGATACCATTCTTAAGAAGGTAGTAAAGCCCCTTAACAACACCTTTTTCAATAATCAAGAATGGTCCTTCCAGCAAGACTCGGCGCCAGGTCATAAAGCTCGGTCTACGCAGTTTTAGTTGGAAACGAACGTTTCGGACTTCATCAGAGCTGAAGACTGGCCGTCGTCTAGTCCCGATCTTAATCCGCTGGATTATGATTTATGGTCAGTTTTAGAGAGTACGGCTTGCTCTAAACGCTATGATAATTTGGAGTCCCTAAAACAATCCGTACGATTGGCAGTGAAAAAATTTCCCATGGAAAGAGTGCGTGCTTCTATTGATAATAACTGGCCACAACGTTTAAAGGCCTGTATTGCAGCCAATGGAGACCACTTCGAATAAGCTTTTTATACTTTACATTGTTTTATATTTATGTATTAAACTAACACACTGTAAAAATAATAAATGTTATTTGCAATAGATTTTTTTTCCTTTGTCACAGTATTTATGGCAAGACTAGGTATACAAGGTATTATTCGATACTTTTTTTTAAAATACTTGCTTCATATTGNAAAGGCCTGTATTGCAGCCAATGGAGACCACTTCGAATAAGCTTTTTATACTTTACATTGTTTTATATTTATGTATTAAACTAACACACTGTAAAAATAATAAATGTTATTTGCAATAGATTTTTTTTCCTTTGTCACAGTATTTATGGCAAGACTAGGTATACAAGGTATTATTCGATACTTTTTTTTAAAATACTTGCTTCATATTGTTTTACCTATAAGGGCGACGTGTCCACGGAGTGACCATTTTGTTTTAAACAAGAAAAAAATGTATGAGTTGAAATTCATAAAACTTTACATAACACCGATTATTAAAATCTGTTATTGCCGCTGTGTTTACAATAATTATAATTGTATCATAATGATGTGAATTGTTAACAAGTAGGTAAGTGTCATTAATGAAAAACAATGGATGTTATCGTCGAATTTTGCTTTATTTGATTAACAGATATCGTATTTTTAGAAAGGCCAACTGCTGCCAGTTCTGAGTCCGTAGATTCCGTTTCTGCAATAAAATATGGAAAAAAAACACATTACAATTTGAAAATAACAATAATAAGCATTTCGATTAAATCGTTTCGACTTTTTCGAGGAGAGATTTCGATTCATTTCTAATGTTTTAATTTAATAAATTCTATGGTAGGTAATAAGTTGATATGGTAAGTAAAAAGTAATTACAACTTACCCGCGCTTACCAAATGCGGCATTACCCATGTTCAAGGAAGCTCCAGAGCACTGATTGTTCTGAGCCTGGTTGATATTGTTACATAGTCTGCCAACGAAACGATTGTAACGAACACTGGCAGCGTAGAATTCGTAGGCTCGACTGTGAGAGCAGGTACTGACTCTGCAACCCGGTTGGGGGTTTCTACCACCGTTGGGGTAAAAGTCGCCATGAGCAATGCGATCAAAAATACCGAGAAGACCACCGTCGGTGTGGATTGCCTCAACATAAACTCCCGCGTTACGGTTCAGGGCTTGACTGTTACCACCCCACCTGGGCCCAGCCGGATCCAAACCTGGAAATTTAATGTATTATTATAATGGTGACATAGTGTGAGATTTGTTGGGAGCCCACGAAACATAGTGCTATTTGGCTTAGGTAATAATGCTGTTTCAGTTCACAGAGCGATTCCATTACGACAATTTCCTGAGTTATAAACAAAACTAACCGGTAACCCTGTTGGGTCTGCCACCAGCCTGTCGTCCAGCGTTACCGACAACGTGCGCGCCCAAGCTGAAGCCAATCAAGTGGACTCGACCCCAATTGCCGCCTCCGTTGTTGATGAGCCAGACCAAAAAGTTGCCAAGGAACTGTCCTACACCCGGAACTCCATCGACGGCAGTGTTGTATAGACCGTTGGCAAGACCACGCCAGTCCACAACAATAACGTTGCAGTCGGAGACGGCCAGCAAGGCGGGGCGGATCATGGTGTTCACAGCGGAGTTTCCGTTGCTGTTCCAGCCGTGGACAATGACAAAGAGAGGCAGGTTTCCATTGTAGTTCGAGTTCCGGATAGAGTTGACATTGCCATTTGTAATAACTTGATGGTTGTTTTGGTTACGTCTGCGAACAATTTGTAACAATTTTCAAAATGCTATATCAAATACATATACATGTATGTACATATATAACTTTATACCTTATACCTTTAATATGGTCTTTCTATATAACGGATAAGCTTATAAGCACGACAACGTGTTAGGCGTGTTTGGGAATAAGCAATCGACAATTTATTTTAATGTAAAATTATATAATTTATTATAGTTAGTAGTCAAGGATAGTTAGTAATTTAAAAACATTTTTTTAATCTTCAAAATAATTAATGCTCGACTTACCTGGTGAATAGCCAGTATTGGTTGTTTGCACCGTTCCTTGACATAAGGATGTCTTCCTCGGCCGGTTCTTCCAGGTCAACGAGGTGAGGAACACCCTCGCCATCAGGCATCCAAACGTATCGGCTTACANTTATTATAGTTAGTAGTCAAGGATAGTTAGTAATTTAAAAACATTTTTTTAATCTTCAAAATAATTAATGCTCGACTTACCTGGTGAATAGCCAGTATTGGTTGTTTGCACCGTTCCTTGACATAAGGATGTCTTCCTCGGCCGGTTCTTCCAGGTCAACGAGGTGAGGAACACCCTCGCCATCAGGCATCCAAACGTATCGGCTTACACCTTCCACATAGTGACTGTTGTCTCCAGGGATCATGGGTATAGCATTGCCAGAAGACACTAAAATAAGAAAATTTTAATTTGTTTCAGCGTTGACTAATGACAAATCATCCATTCAGTTTATTTTCTTTTTCTTTTAAACGACCAGAAAATAGTAACCGTAAGATATAGGAGTTTATTTGTGTTGCATTGTCGAGTGGACATATTATTAGCTTTCTTAATACTCAAACAGTAAAATGTGGTTTATTGAAAGTTATAGAGAGAAATTGAACGGAATATTAGGTATAAATATACCCGCGATAATCGATTATTTCAGATAAATTTCAGAAAATAAATGTCGAATTTTTATGTTATGATCAATGGAAAGAATTGAACTGTTTGTGGATTCTTTTAAATGTAAATAATAATACCATGACTGTATGAATATTTAAATAGGCAAATACAAAGCAATTTCCTTTTTATGTTACTGAGGGACTGCTGACGAGCTTTAATAAATAAAATGTAAGCTGTCTTTTTAAAACGATAATAACAAAACTAAAAGAAATTGCAATACAAAATGAATCTAATGAGATGTCAGTGATTATGATTCACCATTGGGTGAAAATTAAATATCCTGAGATGATTTACAAGTATGTGATATAAGATGATAATGCAAAAGTGGTGGAAGTGGTGAAATATGGTGGAATACTAACATGCTATTAAGCCAGCCAGCACTAGGAGGAGCTTCATGTTGCTCGCAATCGTGAAATATGGGAGCCGTCAAGAGTATTTATTCATAACTAATTATCTAATCAGTTGAGGGTACTGCCTGGAAAACCCTACGATTATGTAGATACATGTTCTTTATCTTCAGATCATATTGACGCACTAAGTTAAATAACAATAATTTTAATTTTTTTTTTATTGCTTAGATGTGTGGACGAGCTCACAGCCCACCTGATGTTAAGTGGTTACTGGAGCCCATAGACATCTATAACGTAAATGCGCCACACACCTTGAGATAAAGTTCTAAGGTCTCAGTATAGGTAGTCACAACGGCTGCCCCCCCTTCAAGCCGAAACGCATTACTGCTTCACGGCAGAAATAGGCGGGGCGGTGGTACCTACCCGTGCGGACTCACAAGAGGTCCTACCACCAGTAATTACGCAAATTATAATTTTGCAGGTTACATTTTTATTACACGATGTTATTCCTTCACCGTGGAAGTCAATCGTGAACATTTGTTGAGTACGTATTTCATTAGAAAAATTGGTACCCGCCTGCGGGATTCGAACACCGGTGCATCGCTTCAACACGAATGCACCGGACGTCTTATCCGTTAGGCCACGACGACTTACAATATTATCTTATATATTTTTCAATTCTATAACAACATGTTCTAACTGGGTAGCCAGTCGCAACCGCCATTCGAGCAGCTGAGGACAGGACGAGATGGAAACAGCTCATGAGACAGGCAACGGTCAAGTTTCAGGGACACAACCTTCAGCAATGAAGAAAGCGACGAAGAAGAAGAAGAAGAACAACATGTTAATTGATATTTATTAATTTATTCGTGAGGATTATGACTTTCAATTTTAGATAGTCCCAGGAAAAATAATGATCCGGTTAATTAGTTTCTAAATAGTTTTTTTTTATGATTGAAAGATTACTGGTGGCCCGGAGGCCTTTCCAGCTTCACCAGGACAGGTGGGCGAGCAAAGGCTCAGCCAGGAGGGGTGGGATTTGCTAACAACTGCCCGAGCGCCTCCGAAGGAGACCTAACAACTCAAGAGCAATTGCTTCGCGAATGAATCTACTACCGGATCGGAATCGCGACCCACTGAGAAGATCCGGCGAGAAACTCAGCGGGCTAATGCATGGGTTAGGTTGCACGTCGACCTCTTTGTCGAGTTCGACGAGTACGGTTACCGGGGTTCCTCAGCCTGCTCCTAGTGTTAGAGCTGAAGGTATCTAATGCAAGAGTTATTGGATCTGATGGATCCGTAAGGACGTGTCTAGGGCGACGACGGTGGCTTGCTCCTGCGTGATCAGGATTTGGGGGAGTAATCAGCGGCGGCAACGATAAGGCGATTATCATGACGCATAGCCTTATCGAAGTAACGTTCCGACACTGACTCATGTGTTTAAGTCGTCGTGTAGGTCGACGTTCCTCACGAACCACGGAGCCCCGACGGCTAACCTGCAAAAGCGGGATTGTAGGGACTGGAGGGTGTCTATATGTGTACGGGCCGCGTGAGCGAACACCACACTCGCGTAAGTCATGACGGGCCTTATGCAAGTTTTGTAAAGTGTCACCTTGTTCCGAAGTTCTAAATAGTCTGACTGAAGACCAGCAGTAAAAGTCTTTATTCCGATCCAAGCACTCTCCGCGTGCTGACGTGATCATTGTTCGTTCGATCGCCCGACTTCGGTTCGTGGCACATCTGGCATCCAAGTGTTTTCTCGGAAGTACCTCGGAAGCACTACCTGTGCTAATTGCGTCGCACCGCCGTTTGTGAACGGGCGGATCCCTAAATTCCTGGAATTCGTTCGGCAACTTAGTGGCTCGTTTGTAAGCGGACGGTTATGTGCCGTAATTAATCGCGATTATTATAAAATTGGGGCCTCGCCGTAAGGCGAGTGTGTTTAAAGTCCCGAATAACCGCCCCTGGGCACGTGACAATTACAATGGAGTCCACGATCGATCTGTTCGCAGAATTCCTCCGTCTGAGGTACCCGTCATTATCGGCCGAATTTTTAGAATTTAAGGCCAATCACGCCGCTAACTCAAATCGCCGCGTCGCCCGCCAAAACCGCCTCTGAGCTTCCGGCCCAGACATCAAAGCCTCGGCACCCTCTGTGTCGCAGGCTAAGCCAGCGTTCGTTCCGGCGCCGGTGCCCAGGGTCTTGGCCTGGGCGAAACCGCTGCCGTACACAAACACGGCTACAACTCCCTCCCCCGCGATTCGTCCCGCCCCGCGTGTCGTCCCTCCCCTACAAATTGCCCTCCGACAGCGTCCGACAATCTCGCTTTAGGGATCGACTTCTTTCAGACAATTAACTTTGAGCGCGTTAACGCTTTAGGCGATGCCATCCGCGCCGCCTCCGCTGCACAACACTTCATCGCCGTTGTGCAAGAATACGCCGACGTATACGCGTTGTTAATACGTACGTCCTCTCCTCACTCCGCCGGTAATCAATGGCGTACGATAGTAGACTAAAACCCCTATACGTAGTACGTACGTACGTATAACGATAGGATTTTTTAACGCATACGGTCTCGCAAATTAACGTGATCAGGTTTGTGATTTTTTGCGTGACCATCAAATTGACATAATGATGTAGCACGCGGGCGTTGGCACAGAATCCTATATTTTATTTGCGTGGCTTACAAATGGAACAATGATTCATCTAAGTTCCATGAACACATACATTTTTTTATTTAGTTATAAACTGTCTTTTAACCTTATCATCAACAATACTTTATGTTTGGATCTTAAAATATTAAATTATAAACCAATTTTTTTTTATCAAATATAAAATGGTTGCCTATTTTATATTTTCAATAGAATCGAAGCAACAGATTTTTTAATTTTTTTAATTAAGACGTATAACGAACCGTGGCTTTTACCGTCTTTTTGGAGAAACTATGTCTGGAGACAGAGAAAAAACAGCAGATTGGACACGAAAAAAGACAAAAATTATCACTGCAAAAGAGACTTCGAATCTTTCTAACCTATTCGTTAGTAGCCAAAGAGGCTATTCTAGCTTCGCGCAGACGCGTAGGTGAGCTCAGGAGCTCAACATGAGAGAATTGACCTCCAGAGAATATCTATTATTTCTATTTGACCTCCAGAGAATATCTATGAGTTAAAATTCGCCCGTTAAACTCTTTGTTGTAATTGTCGAGTTCGACGAAGACAGGTTAAAAAACTCGCACTAAATACATTAGTGTACCTACTTGTATCGAACGACGTGATTGCGTCTGTCTTCAAATCCCATAGGCAGGTCCCACCTTTTCTGATGAAATACATATATAACTAATGTGCACAAACCTCAGGGTGGGTGATAGTGTCCCGTTGTAAACATTTATGGATTCTTAACACCATGTTATAAAATAAATCTACACTAGTAAATGTCGCGACAAGACTTCATATTTTATAAGTTGTTTAATGTACCTAATAGATTGATGCGTTTAATTCTAGCGAGGTGCCAGCTTTGTACCGTATTTCATATTTATGGTTCACTGCGCTGGGTTGTATTGTGACCGTAACGATGTNAGTGTCCCGTTGTAAACATTTATGGATTCTTAACACCATGTTATAAAATAAATCTACACTAGTAAATGTCGCGACAAGACTTCATATTTTATAAGTTGTTTAATGTACCTAATAGATTGATGCGTTTAATTCTAGCGAGGTGCCAGCTTTGTACCGTATTTCATATTTATGGTTCACTGCGCTGGGTTGTATTGTGACCCTAACGATGTCATGTTTAGTTTCGTTAAGGACTTCGAATAAAGTAAAACGTGACATAAGAACATTTGCTCCTGCTATTAGGAAGTACTTAAACAAACGGGTGAGTGTTTTATTTTTCATTTGTTATAATTGAGTGGAGTTCTTTTGTTTTTGTGTTCCACTATTGTTTTTTTGTTTTTCTCTAAAATTGTATATTAGTCTTATCGATTGAGGCACTAAAAGACCAAAACTTTTGTATAAAATAAACTTAAAACAAACAAAAGGAATCAGTCCGACGGGGGACACATCAAAGGAAAAACAAAATTGTTATTTTTATTTAATTCCGAGCATTTTCATATCTATCTATCTACCTTTTAAACCTTCTCTGGACTTCCACAAATAATTCAATACCAAAATTTGCCAAATCGGTCCAGCCGTTCTCCAGTTTTAGCGAGACTAACGAACAGCAATTCATTTTTATATATATTAATCATTAATTAATTAATTAATTATTTACTTTCAGGAACAAAACGATTTCAGCATGGACGAGAAATGTAGATTTAACATTATACCGGAAGCCTTCAATTGATACTATGATACTTGTAGATAAACATTGTACATATAATAAATAAGTTAACATTTTTAGTTTTTCATTTTGATAGTATTAGTTGAACCAGATCAGTCCACAGCGGATATGATGTTAAGCCGTTACTGAAGTCTATCATCGCAACTACTACTAATAGCCGCTTCCCTTATGTCAAGAAGATACTTCATTTATACTAAGATCAATATTTTTTTAAGAATGGCCCTCAACAAAAACATATTATAATTCACAGTTTTTTTAACGCAATCCCAAGAACTAAATGGTTATGTAACGATATTCATAACTCAAACAATTTAAAGTGTAACTAAGTAGAGTAATATTTTAAAAACGTAAAATTCTTTATAAAACTATTCAACAAAAACCTAATGTTACGTAATGACCGTGACAGCAGTGAGTACTGTTTAAAATCGTTTAGGTAATTGAAAATGCTTAATGATATCTTCCTTATCAAAATACACACAATTTTTCCTCTTGACTGATATTTGTTGTAGTTACTTAAAATCGTGTTAATTGCTTATTTATGATTACAATAAAATATGGTGAAGGTTGTTATTACCTACAATTTGTTTACGATAACTCGATCTTCCATAAGTCCATAGGATGCAAGATAAGTTAAGCGATAGGTTTCATGCTAATGCTTCTAGAATGATTTGCTTTAAGAATCGTTTGGTTCGATATTAATAGAGATGTAACAAGCATCTACTTAATCATGAAAAACAAACTTAATTAAATTAGACTTTCATCTACTATCGGATTTAAGTACTATTCACTATATGTATACAAGGTACTATTCGATAGTTTTTCTTATAATACTTGATTCATATTGTTTTACCGATAGAGGCGACGTGCATACTGAGTGACCATTATGTTTTAAGCAATAAAAAAGGTATAATTTAAATTCATATACCATTACATAACACCGATTATTAAAATCTGTTATTGCCGCTGTGTTTACAATAATTATAATTGTATCATAATGATGTGAATTGTTAACAAGTAGGTAAGTGTCATTAATGAAAAACAATGGATGTTATCGTCGAATTTTGCTTTATTTGATTAACAGATATCGTATTTTTAGAAAGGCCAACTGCTGCCAGTTCTGAGTCCGTAGATTCCGTTTCTGCAATAAAATATGAAACAAAAAAAATTTATTAAAATTTGAAAATAACAATAATAAGCATTTCGATTCATTTCTAATGTTTTAATTTAATACATTCTATGGTAGGTAATAAGTTAATATAGTAGGTAAAAAGTAATTACAACTTACCCGCGCTTACCAAATACGGCATTACCCATGTTGAAGGTACCTCCAGAGCACTGATTGTTCTGAGCCTGATTGAGGTTGTTACATAGTCTGCCAACGAAACGATTGTGACGAACAGTGGAGGCGTACAATTCGTAGGCTCGACTGTGAGAGCAGGTACTAACTCTGCAACCCGGTTGGGGGTTTCTGCCACCGTTGGGGTAAAAGTCACCATGAGCAATGCGGTCAAAAATACCGAGAAGACCACCGTCGGTGTGGATTGCCTCCACATAAGCTCCTGCGTTACGGTTCAGGGCTTGGTTGTTACCACCCCACCTGGGCCCAGCCGGATCCAAACCTGGAAATTTAATGTATTGTTATAATGGTGACATAGTATGAGATTTGTTGGGAGCCTACGAAACATAGTGCTATTAAAATGGTCACTCTACCCCTGATAATGGCGCATTTTTTTTGTAATTTTTCTTAAATTGTAACAATCTTTAACTTATAAGTATTTATATATACAAGGAGACTCACAGCACAAGATGCCGATCGCACCTTAAAATGACAGCACACTATGCACATCAATGGCCTAGAGTTACTAATTGTGTGCGATGATATTTGATATTCATATTAGCTTGTTATATCTATGTTTGAATGTTATTCGGTCTGCGGGTTTTCCTAAGCTCGTCTAGAGTGCACCGTAGCCCACTGAGTTTCTCGCCGGATCTTCTCAGTGGGTTTCTCTGAGGTTGAACTGTAAGCTCACCTACCCATCCGCGCATACCTAAAATAGCCCCTTAGACTACTAGCGATCAGGTAGCGCCGTTAACTCACACTCAGTATATTTTTTATTCCATAGACGGATGAACAAGCTCACGGCTTTGAATGACTGCAACACTTTTCCGCCCGATAACGGCGATATAAAGCGGATAGCGAAGAGCTCACTCTGTGGCATTCGTTTCTGCAAGGTTGTGGACTCGCAAAGATCGAGCATTACCTTGTAATCGCTTTAAGTAAATGAAGATTATTGTTCCTTTTTGCGTGACAAGAACGGTTACAATATATTTATGGTTAAATTAAATTGATACGGCTTTCCGTTTGTTTGGCTTAGGCAATAATGTTGTTTCGGTTCACAGAGCGATTCCATTACGACAATTTCCTAAGTTATAAACAAACTAACCGGTAACCCTGTTGGGTCTGCCACCAGCCTGTCGTCCAGCGTTACCGACAACGTGCGCGCCCAAGCTGAAGCCAATCAAGTGGACTCGACCCCAATTGCCGCCTCCGTTGTTGATGAGCCAGACCAAAAAGTTGCCAAGGAACTGTCCGACACTGGGAACTCCATTGACGGCAGTGTTGTATAGACCGTTGGCAAGACCACGCCAATCCACAACAATAACGTTGCAGTCGGAAACTGCCAACAAGGCGGGGCGGATCATGGTGTTCACAGCGGAGTTTCCGTTGCTGTTCCAGCCGTGGACAATAACAAAGAGAGGCAGGTTTCCATTGTAGTTCGAGTTCCGGATAGAGTTGACATTGCCATTTGTAATAACTTGATGGTTGTTTTGGTTACGTCTGCGAACAATTTGTAACAATTTTCAAAATGCTATATTAAATACATATACATGTATGTATATACAGTCAAAACCGTTTACTGCGACATCGTTTAATACAACATGCCGGTTATAATAACCAAGAACAAAGGTCCCGGCTGAATGCCATATGACCGCCTTATTAAAAATATTGCTTTCTACGACATTGGTAATAACGACATACCTCATAAAACAACCACATTTAGCTAATATTTCGGAGAATTAGATCTGTTAGAACGACCGGCTAAGCTGTATTGTAAACAATTTGAATAGGCATTCACATTTGTCTTCGATGGCTTTTAAATCAAGAAAGAAAACAATAGGATTTAGTTTAGTGTAGGGTCTTTTCTAATTCTTAGAAACAAAACACGTGCATGCGGTAGTCAAAGCCCGCTTCTTTATATCTCTTCAGTCAGTTTGTTACTTATCTATAGACAAGACGCACCAAAACTTTGTGGAGTTATTCGTGAAACTTTCAAAATATCGCAAAGAAAAAGAAAACAAATTAATATTGAAGAAAAATCGCGTATTATTTAAATATATTTTTCCAATAATTCCCTATCGATTTGTTTGTACTTGCACGTTACACATTAAGCATCACCAGTTGTTACGACTATCGGTTTTTACGACTGAATATGAGCAGTCCCTTCGATGTCGTTATAACAGATTTTGACTGTATATAACTTTATACCTTATACTTTTAATATGGTCTTGCTATATAACGGATAAGCTTATAAGCACGACAACGTGTTAGGCGTGTTTGGGAATAAGCAATCGACAGTTTATTTTAATGTAAAGTTATATAATTTATTATAGTTAGTTGTCAAGGATAGTTAATAATTTAAAATGATTTTTTAATCTTCAAAATAATTAATGCTCGACTTACCTGGTGAAAAGCCAGTATTGGTTGTTTGCACCGTTCCTTGACATAAGGATGTCTTCCTCAGCCGGTTCGTCCAAGTCGACGAGGTGAGGAACACCCTCGCCATCAGGCATCCAAACGTAACGGCTTACACCTTCCACATAATGACTGTTGTCTCCAGGGATCATGGGGATAGCATTGCCAGAAGACACTAAAATAAGAAAATTTTAATTTGTTTCAACGTAGACTAATGACAAATCAACTCTTTAGTTTATTGAATTCTTTTAAACGACCAGAAAATAGTAACCGTAAGATATAGGAGTTTATTTGTGTTGCAATGTCGAGTGGACATATTATTAGCTTTCTTAATACTCAAACAGTAAAATGTGGTTTATTGAAAGTTATAGAGAGAAATTGAACGGAATATTAGGTAAAAATATACCCGCGATAATCGATTATTTCAGATAAATTTCAGAAAATAAATGTCGAATTTTATGTTATGATCAATGGAAAGAATTGAACTATTTGTGGATTCTTTAAAATGTAAATAATAATACCATGATCTTATGAATATTTAAATAGGCAAATACAAAGCAATTTCCTTTTATGTTACTGAGGGACTGCTGACGAGCTTTAATAACAAAAATGTAAGCTGTCTTTTTAACACGATAATAACAAAACTAAAAGAAATTGCAATACAAAAATGAATTTACTGAGATGTCAGTGATTATGATCGACCATTGGGTGGCAATTAAATATCCTGAGATGATTTACAATTATGTGATATAAGATGATAATGCAAAAGTGGAACTGGTGAAAAATGGTGGGATACTAACATGCTATTAAGCCAGCCAGCACTAGGAGGAGCTTCATGTTGCTCGCAATCGTGAAATATGGGAGCCGGCAAGAGTATTTATTCATAATTCATTATCTAATCAGATGTGGGTGCTGCCTGTAAGACCCTACGATTATGTAGGTACATGTTCTTTATCTTCAGATCATATTGACGCAATATGTTAAATAATAATAATTTTAGTTATTATATTGTTTTTATTTATTCAATTCTATAACAACATGTTAATTGATATATATTAGTTTGTTCATGAGGACTATTACTTTGAATTTTAGACAGTCCCAGGAAAAATTATGACCCGGTTAGTTAGTTTTTAAACAGTCTGACTGAAGGCCAGCAGTAAAAGTGCAATATTTTACAAATAGCGAAAAAAGGTACGTTACATTGTTTTATTTAGTTATAAAACTTTCTTTTAACCTTATCGTCAAAAATACTTTATGTTTAGATTTTGAAATCTCAAATTATAAAACGATTTTATTTTACCAAATATAAAATGGTTGCCTTTTTTATATTTTCAATAGTCTCGAAGCAACAGATTTTTGAATTTTTTTACTAAGCCATCTAACGAACCGTGGCTTTTACCGTCTTTTTGGAGAACCAATGTCTGGAGATAGAGAAAAAACAGCAGTTTGGACACGAAAAACACAACAATTATCACTGCAAAAGAGATTTCGAATCTTTCTTACCTTTTCGTTAGTAGCCAAAGAGGCTATTCTAGCTTCGCGTAGACGGGTAGGTGAGCCCACGAGCTCAACCTGAGAGAATTTGATCACCAGGGAATGGAGTTACCGTGTCTAATTCTGGATAAGACATTAGCAGTGGTGTCGGGAGGGCCCCTTTTGAAGTGCACGTCTGTGCTTTTCGCGGGGTGATGTCGATGCGCCACTTTCGGAACCCCTGTCCTAAATTAGTGGCCGCGATCTGCATCTGTTTACTATGTTTTTTCTGTTCCTGTTTTATCTGTTTACTATGTATGAACGATATCTTCCTACTCGAGTAGTAGATAGCTTTATCATCAGCGAAAAGGTTATGCTTCGAATACTTAGAAGTTTGGACCTTATGTGATGTTTTGCGTGTGGTCGATATAGACTTGACTTCTAAGTCTTATAATTGATTTTAAGGTTTACAGGCAATACTGCATGCAAAGGTTAGTCACTAAGCATTCATAACCTTGAATTTGTTGTTCATGACGCGTTGAATCAATCAAAGCATAGTACTAATCCGACATCGTGGTGACTTAAGATTAACGATATGATTAAAGATTAGCAAGCCTGACACAACACATTAATTAATGTCGATTGTTAAAAATAAATGAAACGGAAATATTATTCATTCACAAAGCAGTGTTTTGTTAAAATTGACAAGGACGAACCTGTAAATGATTTTTCAAAATCTATCACATGTTTCACCTTTTTTTGAACGACTGAAAAATGGTTCATACAACGTTTTCCATTTTCGTTTAAAATCAATTCCTTTACGAGAGCTGATAAACTAAGCAAAGCGATAATACAAAACTACAAAACTAATATATTAAATAATGGGTGTGTAATGGATATTGCTTAGAATAAGTTGATAGCCCGGGCCTGGAGTTGGACTTCCTCAAGCCACTTCTTCCTCCCCACCCATGTTCCAGTTTACTATACTCTGGCCACTCCTATGAATTCGTAATTATACGTTGTATCTTCGAAATATCGAAGTGGTGGTAACGTAGCGGAAGTTTTCATATTCAAAAAAACACGATGAACATGAACACCCGTTAAATACTTTTCACAGATACAGGTGGCAGGACCTCTTGTGAGTCCGCACGGGTAGGTACCACCACCCTGCCTATTTTTGCCGTGAAGCAGTAATGCGTTTCGGTTTGAAGGGTGGGGCAGCCGTTGTAACTATACTGAGACCCTTAGAACTTATATCTCAAGGTGGGTGGCGCGTTTACGTTGTAGTTGTCTATGGGCTCCAGTAACCACTTAATACCAGGTGGGCTGTGAGCTCGTCCACCCAATATAGATTTGGACCTAGAATACGATTGGAAACACGCTATATATTGGCGTCGCTAAGCGCAATAGTCAAAGGACGCGTCGAAAGCATTTGAATATTCGATCNTAAAAATAAATGAAACGGAAATATTATTCATTCACAAAGCAGTGTTTTGTTAAAATTGACAAGGACGAACCTGTAAATGATTTTTCAAAATCTATCACATGTTTCACCTTTTTTTGAACGACTGAAAAATGGTTCATACAACGTTTTCCATTTTCGTTTAAAATCAATTCCTTTACGAGAGCTGATAAACTAAGCAAAGCGATAATACAAAACTACAAAACTAATATATTAAATAATGGGTGTGTAATGGATATTGCTTAGAATAAGTTGATAGCCCGGGCCTGGAGTTGGACTTCCTCAAGCCACTTCTTCCTCCCCACCCATGTTCCAGTTTACTATACTCTGGCCACTCCTATGAATTCGTAATTATACGTTGTATCTTCGAAATATCGAAGTGGTGGTAACGTAGCGGAAGTTTTCATATTCAAAAAAACACGATGAACATGAACACCCGTTAAATACTTTTCACAGATACAGGTGGCAGGACCTCTTGTGAGTCCGCACGGGTAGGTACCACCACCCTGCCTATTTTTGCCGTGAAGCAGTAATGCGTTTCGGTTTGAAGGGTGGGGCAGCCGTTGTAACTATACTGAGACCCTTAGAACTTATATCTCAAGGTGGGTGGCGCGTTTACGTTGTAGTTGTCTATGGGCTCCAGTAACCACTTAATACCAGGTGGGCTGTGAGCTCGTCCACCCAATATAGATTTGGACCTAGAATACGATTGGAAACACGCTATATATTGGCGTCGCTAAGCGCAATAGTCAAAGGACGCGTCGAAAGCATTTGAATATTCGATCATAACTTTTAATTAAAATTACTTTTATGGCTTAATCTCGCGTTCTTTGACTAGCTCGGTGGTGCAGAAGTTAGGGTTTCTGACTGAGAATAGTCAGTGGCTACTGCGATGAGTTTCTCGATGAATTTGAGGCATGTTTGCGTGTCACATGGCCTTATCGAAGTAGCGTTCCGACGCTGACTTCGCATGGACTACAGGACTCTACAACGCATCTATTGTATTATAGTGATATCAGTATTTGAGTACCGTACATATAGGCTGACAGCAAATGTACAGAAATCTATAAGCTTTGCACTTTTTTCTGCAAGATATTATGTCTACTTTGTACATATGAATCGTTCACACACACGCACACGTGTTAGGTACACACTAAATGAGGAATAGAGCACGCGAGTCCCACGCGGTTAATTTGATATCAGGTGTACCACGCGGCTTAGTGCGCGTTAAATTATAAATTAAAAAAACACGCGTGATTTACTTTAAAGAATAGATAAATGACAAATGAATATATATAAATAAAATGCCACACGGACAGGTATACTTCTTTTGTATTTCACAATTTTAGAGGCTTTAAAGAAAAACATCTCCACATGTACGTTTAAGGTAATAAAGTAATAGTTAGTCTAATGGTCCAAATTTGAAATTTTTATGTTCATCAATGTTGACTGTGCTTTAGCAGTGAGCGGTAGAGCTTCGGTAAAAAATAGAAAAAAAATCTCAATTTTGTGTGTTTGAATAGCTTTTTTTCATTCTTATTACTTATACCTTTGGGAGACGTTCAGTATCCTAAGATTTTTTTTTATTTATTGATTTTTATTGGCCTTGTAGGCAGACGAGTATACTGCCCACCTGATGGTGAGTGGTTACCGTCGCCCATGTACTTTACAATAGCAGGGGCAGAGCCATGCCGCTGCCTACCGCTGCCTTTTTCGCCGATTCACTGTGACCATTGGCAATCTATTTCTAACACGTAATTAAGACTTTTGCTATTTCGCTAACTTGTCGTCATTCCGATTTGTCTACTCTACGTCAAGCACCCTCACGACCCGGAATGGGTATCGGGGAAAACTTCTATATCTAGACGAAACCTTCACACCTTTTGAGGCAAGGGTGACGGGGCTGCTGGACGATTTATCATGCTTTAAGGCAAATACTGGTGGAAGGACCTCTTGTGAGTCCGCGCGGATAGGTACCACCGTCCTGCCTATTTCTGCCGTGAATGCGTTTCGGTTTGAAGGGTGAGGCAGCCGTATTAACTATACTTGAGACCTTAGAACTTATATCCTCAGGTAGGTGGCGGATTTACGTTGTAGATGACTATGGGCTCCAGTAACCAGTTAGCACTAGGTGGGCTGTGAGCTCGTCTACCCATCTCAGAAATAAAAAAAAATAAAAAAAAAATTGAATAAATTGAATACACAGATATAATGATTGTTGTTGTTGCTGTTGTTTTGTTAATTGTAAAATGAGGTTGAGGTTGACTGTGTGGACTCAATACCGGCCCATACTGCCAGTCTACCTCGTCTTGACATATGATCAAAATATTGAAGGCATTGGAATACGTATCATATGTTTTGTTTTCAAAATAGGTAAACATTCTCAAACCGTGCAGTCTCAAAATTCAGTAAAATCGCCATTGTTACATCAGAATTTAGTAGATTTTAGATAAAAGAAAGAAATTAATTAGATGATGACTTGAAGATTATGATAACAGTAAATATAATAACATAATTACAGGGAAAACACGCTTTGTTTGATTGATTTCCGTGCACCGATTTTTGCATATTTTTATCATAATCTTAGCAATTATTTTATTTTGATTAGGTAAGTAAATCTGGCGTGGTGTAACGAAGTGGAAACTTTAATGCTATTCATTACTATAAATAAAGTAGATTCACTGTAATTTGTGATGTAATATAACAGGAATCATTACCTATTATGGTACATAGAAGTGATCTCTATAGAAATTGCGTCGTCAAATTGGTTATGATCTCCATATTTTTATTAATAGGAAATTATATATCGAAATTAAACCGTAATTCGCATATCATATATGTGTCGTGGAGAGTCAAGTCCGAACCGATTTGGGCGTGTTTGAAAATGGATGTTGGCATCACTATGCAAGATCTCAATGTCAGTTGAGTTTGAGTGGTGACATAAAAGTGCTCTTCTCAGTCGTACACTCCTAGCGCAGTGGTCGTGGTTTTGTATGCCTTATTGCTTGGTTCTCTCTCTATTTGTGGCGGTAGGTCTACATTCAATAAGGGAACACTTAGTGACTTAATCAATTCTGTCCATCTTGTGGGTGATCGGCCGCGAGAGCGTTGACCGTCTACTCTTTCTTGAATCCTCAAAGTGTTACTTAGTAATTTAACATCACTATTGGACTGAAAAGCGAACCAAGCGGACATGCTGCCAACCTCGCTCCGGTCTCGCTGTAGTAATCCGTTTTTATCCGATTAGTGCGTGTTGTACCTATATGTACAAATNTTAATCAATTCTGTCCATCTTGTGGGTGATCGGCCGCGAGAGCGTTGACCGTCTACTCTTTCTTGAATCCTCAAAGTGTTACTTAGTAATTTAACATCACTATTGGACTGAAAAGCGAACCAAGCGGACATGCTGCCAACCTCGCTCCGGTCTCGCTGTAGTAATCCGTTTTTATCCGATTAGTGCGTGTTGTACCTATGTGTACAAATATATGTTTCATTCTGATACACTTAAAGATCAAAGTGTATTTGATTTCAATTATCATTGATTCATCTATTGTCAGTTTAGCAATTTTTTTTACTTCATATTATAAAATATTCTCGGTACTTTCAGGCTCTCCAAGCACCGGTCACCGTTCTCGTAGAACTCGTCGACATGCACCATGGCCCATAGACACAACTCACTGAGTTTCTCGCCAGATCTTCTCAATGGGTCGCCAATCGGATACGGTGGTAGATTCAGCGAATCTGCTCTTGCTATTAATAGTTCTCTCAGTTTGAGAGCCCGTGAGCTCACCATGTAATCCCGAAAAAAATAAATTCATCAATTAAACCATTAATACATTACATAGGTATATCAGATAAGTGCAAAAATAGTGTTAATATATCTAGATTCTGACAACACCGCAATTCAAAAGCAGGCGCTACGGAGATGTTAGAAAAAAAGAGTTTTCAAATGAAAATTTAAGAGCAAAGATTGTATATTTTGTGCAAAAGATTAGAAATTATTACAATAGTGAAAAGATACCTAGTTCTATTCTAATTGAGTACCCTGATCCTACTTTTATAATATTATTTTATAATATTATTATTTAAACAATCAATATAAATTAGATAAATAATCTATTACGGTTTCTCGAGAATGCTTGAACCGATTCTGGTGTTTCTTGTTATTCTCCTCTGTGCCGCTGCACACCGGCCGGCCGGTGCCTTGTACATCAAAATTATGCGCTTGATCATTATTTTGCTGCGATGTTATTTTAAAACTGCGATATTTTATCTTCTTATACTCATTAAAATACTCATAGCGAGATATTAATTAAAATCAAGTGAGGAGAAATTTCTTTAAAATTAAATACTTGTAATGAATAACGTATTTATTAGGAGTTAAAGTATGAAATTGCCGATTTGTACTTCAAAATTGAAATTCGTTTTTTTTTCATTTAACATATTTATTTAATCAAAATATCTACCATTATTATCTATACATTGCTGCCATCTAATAGGAAGGTTATTTATGCCTTTGCGATAAAACTCTGGTGATCTAGATCTTACTAACTGTGTGAAAGCAGTTTGTACTGCCTCCTGGGAAAGAAAACTTTTTTCAACGTAAAAAATGGTCCAAATCACGAAAAAAATTTCAGTCCGTTGGAGCAAGGTCTGGCGAATACGGAGGCTGACGAATGGTTTCTAATTGCAGTTCCTGCACCGTTAAAACGGAAACCTCTATTATGAATATCTCTATTATGGAGCAATAATGGTGAAGATCGATTCATGTCGTCGTGGCCTAAAGGATAAGACGTCCGGTGCATTCGTATGTAGCGATGCACCGGTGTTCGAATCCCGCAGGCGGGTACCAATTTTTCTAATGAAATACGCGTTTCATTCTGCAGATCAGTCAAATCATGAGGCAACTATTTTTCAATTTTTTTATTTTATTGATTTGACGCAAAATGAGTCAATTTGTTGGTAAGGTAACGTTAAAGCATGTCGCTAATTCCTGGGTAGTTTGGCTTGAATCGGCTTCCACCATCTCTTTCAATTCATTGTTATTCACATGTACACAGGCGGTCTTCCACGTGGTTCGTTCTTTAAATCAAAATTTTCATCACGAAAGCGGTTAAACCAAAATCGCATGGTACGTTTATTAGCAGTCCCCTCTCCAAACGCAACATTGCTATTGCGAGCTGTTTCTGCAGCGTTACTTCCGCGTCGGAGCTCGTATTCAAAAATCACTCGAATTTTCGAAGTATCCACCTTTCTTGTTTAAGGTGAATAAAAAAAAACAACTGAAAGTCGATAATCGAATGTTGCACATTTTTTAAAAGATGAACCTCATAGGTAGCATTTGAAAAAAGTTTCACTCAAAAATCTCAAACCATGAAGGTTCTATGTCAATTCGAAGTACTTATTACAATAAAACGGTAATTTCATACTTTAACTCTTATTATTTAGATGGGGATTAATATCATCTTCGTAAAAACACCTTCACAAATAATGCTTTATTTTAGAACAAATTTGGTTAGCATATAAAACGTTATAGTGAGCCAACCTTAAAATATAGAGATATGCTGTCGCGGATTTTTAGAACTTTTAAAGGGGAACAAATTTGTCATACTTTTAACCGTTTCCGCAGCGCACGCAGCAGAAGCTCTCAAAAAGTAAAAAAAAAACGATTTTGAAACATTCTTTATTAGTGCTCCGTTTGTATTGGTCTTAGCGTGATGTTAGATAAGCCTTCCTTAAAAAGTGAGCTTACTAACACTGAAAGAATTTTTCAAATCGGACCAGTAGTTCCTGAGATTAGCGCGTTCAACCAAAGAAACAAACTCTTCAGCTTTATAATATTAATATATAGTAGTAAAGATGATTCTTCTGTCTTAAAGAGTGAGCTCCAGTCGTGCGTCGTAATCCGTAAAGAAAAAGAAAATTGTTGATATCAAAAATAATTTATTAGTTCATTGGAAGTATAATATAAATATGTTTGTCTCATTTGATTTAGAAAGGCCAGGCGTTGCGAGTTCTCAAACCGTAGAGGCCGGATCTGTAACAAAAAAATTAAGGGACTAATCTCAGATATATTATTTTACTAACAGACCCTTTCTTTCCTACCTAAGCTGGCCTTGAGAGGCTATTTCAGCGTAACCTTAACTAGTAGGTGAGTTCACGGGGCTCAAACCTGACGACGTTGGACGTCACGTTAGGTGTCCATCGCGGCCAAATAACGTGATACGTAATTTATGTATATTAAGATTACATTTAGTTTTAGGAACTCGAAAGGAGTAATATTTAAGGAATTTAATGTGAAAATTAGCTAGAAAAAAGAAGCTATTTCCGTTTTTGTATTCGCATAATTCCCATTTCGAATTGTCTTCACAAGCTTCATTAGGATAGGTCTTTGAATATTAAATATTATGATTTATTTATGTGTGTGTTAAAAGAACAAGTTAATAAAGTTTAGGTGTTTGAGAGCTTGTGATAATAGTTCAAAAAAAAGGCTTATCATTTTATATTAAAAGTGTGTGTGAATGAAAGAGATTTAGGATCAAATCATTTTAAAAATAGCTGTCTCTTCGGCTTTTGATTCTACTCGAGTCATTGCTACTACTATTTCTCGTCGATACGCAATGACGGTATCCCGTTCTAGTTTGAAAATACAATTGGGATTTCAATTTTATGTGTCATAGAAGGCGAAAACATTCATGTAAGGGTAGCCATGAGTTCCGACGATAGATCCTAAGTCGTGGTGTTGTTCGTGGTCCGCATTTGCTTATTTCCTTAATTTTAATAGTTATATGAAAAATTTAGAATATTCAATTAGTGTTTCAAGACATAAAATGCTGTCTTAGTTATCTTACCCACGCTTCCCGAAGTTTCCGTTGCCCATATGCAAAGTTCCGCCATTGCAGTTGGAAAGTTCGGCTTCCCAGATGTTACCACAGCGTCTTCCAACCAAGTGGTTAGTGCGAACACTGGATGCCATTAATTCAGTGGCGCGACCGTGTGAGCAGGTGTTGATCCGGCATCCGGGTTGGGGGTTCCTGCCGCCATTCGGGTAGAAGTCGGCATCACCGCTGGGGTTGAAAATACCAAGAGCACGGCCGTCCGTGTGGATGCATTCGACGTAATGACCAGCATTGCGGTTGAGTGCGTTAGAGTTTCCTCCCCACTGTGGTCCGGCGGGGTCCAAACCTTGTTGATAGAGTTTTAATAAGTAAAATTGCAAGCGAAGTTTTCTTTAAATACCTATATGTAAAAATTTGTTTTTAAGTTTTGTGAAAGAATTGTCATTTACAACAGGATTATTAGGTTCGAAAATTGTAATCTCTGTTTAGATATGAATGGACTTCGGTTACCAAATCAATGACTAAGTTGAACCGTGAAATCGTCTGCTTAATTAAATTATTTTAAAAACCATTTATCGTCTTGTTTGTGTTTTAAAATAAATATTTCTATAAAATAAGACTAATGCTTAAATAGTATATTGAATGATACAAATTTTATTAAAAGAAAATTACCAGTAACACGTGCAGGGCGACCACCGGCTTGGCGTCCGGCATTACCAACGACGTGAGCACCTAAACTGAAGCCAATAAGATGCACTTGGTTCCAATTGCCTCCAGCATTGTTGATGAGCCAAACCAAAAAGTTGCCGAGGGCACGACCGACATCTGGGACGCCAGCGGCGGCAGTATTGTAGTTTGAATTGGCAAGTCTGTGCCAGTCAACAACGATGACATTAACGTCTTGAACGGCAAGGAAGGCCGATCTGATGAGAGGGTTCATCTGAGTGTTGCCATTGTTGTTCCATCCGTGGACAATGACAACGGTACCGCGGTTGGCGCGGTAGTGTGAATTCCTCACGGAGTTGATGTTGCCGTTCACGAGCACCTGGCGATTGTTTTGGTTCTGTCTAGAAACAAATATTTCAAAGTCATTCTATTGTGAATCCTTTATTTTTAGGAAATTGAAAAAAGTCTCGCACTGATTGGTTCCACCGACATGCTAACTACTGTGTTATGAAGCAATAATAGGTTATGAAGGTAGGGTGGCTGTTATCTAAGCAACTGAGGCTTAGACTTAATGTATTTTTTTTCCTTACCTCTTCGCTGGTAGCCTAAGAGGCTTCGGAGGATTCTTTTTATCATGGCTATTAGAATGGCAAAAGTTGTGTTTGATTATGACCCAATAAGAATAGTAATAATATTTATATACATGAATTATTACTTGAGAAAAATTAATCTAAATTAAAAATTGATTGGTATAACTAACCTGGTGAAAAGCCAGTACTGATTATTGGCGCCGCTTCTGGAGCCCAGTAATTCATAGTCGATGGGTTCATGCAGGTCCACTAGCTGCGGAACACCTTCACCATCAGGCATCCAGATGTAACGGCTTTCTCCCTCTACATAGTGACTATTGTCTCCGGGAATCGTAGGGATAGCTACTCCAGAGCATACTAAAATTTGTGCTGGATGGTTAGTGCGAATTACAGGCTAAATTCTTTTGCATATACGGGCTTTGTTAATGAGTAGGGCATAATAATAAATAAATAAAATAATAATAAATAGCTGGTCATCTGGCCCAAAACGAGGATTCCCTGTGTTATCGGTACCAGAGACTGACATACATACTTATAATACATGTACGTTTAAATATATCCATATATAGATAATCAATACCCAGACAAAGATCACATAAAGTAAGTTCATCACACGAATGTTTGCCCGATATGGGAATCGAACCCACGACCCTTGGCGGAACAGTTAGGAGCGCTAACTACGACACCATCGAGTCAGTCAAACATAATAAAAGTATTATATGTAATATTATACTGATGGTAGGCATGCTCTTGATTGTAGGCGATCTGTAAGTACGCGACGGCAGGCACCACATCGTGCTTATTTCTACCACAAAATAGTCATGTATTCGGGTTTGAAAGATGGGACCATTTACTTCATAGTTGATCATACGTCTATCGTCCATTCGTCCTCCTATCTCAGGGTGGCGGTTCAAACAGTGATTTATAGGATTGCGGTGACGTATCGTGTAGTGCATAGATCAGGAAAGGTGAAGAGGTTTTACAGAAATAGAAAATTAAAAAAAAACAAATTTACCGATTTTGAAGGACAATTAAGATGTTAAATACTTAGGAAGTCTCATAGCGTCGGAAACATACAAGATATAAAGGTACGAAGAGATAGTTAAAAAAAATTGGTACGTTAGACAGACTTACTAAACAATAGGCCGGAAAAATGACATGATTGCCAAAAAAATGAAAAATTATAAACGCGAAAACAGTTAAAACATAGTCTTAAATGGTTTACAACTAACAGCAGGTAGCCATTTACATACGGGAGAATGAATACATTATTGATGTGCGAGTCGAAAGGTCGAAATAACAAATAAATTGAAAAACAAGCATTTGTATATAGGATTAAAATTAATACGTACATGTAACTAAACCAGCAAGCGCTATGAAGAGCTTCATGATGTCAAACGGTATATTTATGGAAATCAAATAAATTCAACTATTTATATAAAAAAAAATTAATTAACTGTACAACTTAATCTCTGATTAAGTTAATTATTTGTTCATAAGAGTCAAAAATTATCAACAAATAATTAACCAATTTAAAATTAAAATTACTTTTATTGATAAGAATAATTAAAATTATAGGCGTAATCTGATTTCAAGTGCATTAAAAATTTAATTTATTAAGAAACGAGAGTGTTGATGTTAAATTTTATGCAGTACCATAAAAAAAATGTTTGAATGATCGTTTAATTAACAGGATATGGTAGTCGTCTTGGCCTAAAGAATAAAACGCCCATCCTTATCTCGACCCATATGACTATGTCGACGTTCAAAGTCCCCATAGCGGGTATTATATAACTTCTGTCTATGGAATGAGCTCTCCTCCATGGTGTTACCCGCGCGCTATGACATGTCCTTCTTTAAACGAGGCTTGTGGAGAGTATTAAGCGGTATTTGGCTTGGCTCTGCCCCCTTTTTTTTGGACTAGATTCCGAATCTCCTACGATGTCCCCACGCCTAGAAGGTGCGCGGGGTATGTGGGGCTGGTCCACGACTGCGAAACCGCGGGCCCAAGGATGATTTCAGGACCCTACTCACTGCAACTCCCCTGCACTCTTTTCGTCCGATCCCCTCCGAGGTCAGAATCCAGATGAGGTAAGTAGGTTACCGCGGTCAACGCTACAACTAGACGGCGCAGCTCACCCCAAGGTCGTCCGGCCGACGAGTCTTGGAGGCGAATCGATGGCTCTGAAACGTCGGCCGTCTCGGTACAGCAGCCCGTCAGCCCGCCCAGACCGACCAGAACCAGCCTGCCGGGTCGGGACGCGATACACCGCCAACCGGTTGCTCTCTTATCAGGATGTTGATAATTCTCCTTGGCAGAGCGCTAGAGTGCTGTTAGATCGCCGCGCGGCCTCGACCCCATCAGGTTGCTCCATGACCTTTACCGGGGGAAGCCGCCATCTACAGGGGCCGGGACATAGCATCGTAGTAGAGCAACGCGCCAATGTGTGTTCTGCTGTATCATCTTGGCATTCCTTTTTTTTTAACCTTGAGATGCTATGTCAACGTAACCTAGCAAGTAGGTGAACTTAGTAGGGGCTCAAACCTGACGACGTTACTACTACTAACCCTAGCCAGTGCAGTGCGGGAAAGATACTGTTCGTCATATCGACAATGAAAATAGATGCCAACATCACGATGAGTGGTAATCGGGGGTAAGAATGTTAGGAGGGCGTGAGTGTGAAGTCGTCATGGCTTAAAGGACAAGACGTCCGGTGCATTCGTGTTAAGTGATGCACCGGTGTTCGAATCCCAGGCGGGTACCAATTTTTCTAATGAAGTACGTACTTAGCAAATTTTCACGATTGACTTCCACGGTGAAAGAATAACATCGTGTAATAAAAATCAAACCCGCAAAATTATAATTTGCGTAATTACTTGTGGTAGGACTTCTTGTAAGTTCGCACGGGTAGGTACCATCACCCTGCCTATTTCTGCCGTGAAGCAGTAATGCATTTTGGCTTGAAGGGTGGGGCAGCCGTTCTAACTATACTGAGACCTTAGAACTCATACCTCAAGGTGGGTGGGGGCATTTACGTTGTAGATGTCTATGGGTTCCAGTAACCACTTAACAGCAGGTGGGCTGTGAGCTCTTCGACCCACCAAAGCAATAAAAAAAAAATGTGTTGTCAGTCTTATGTTATATATACTAGCTTTTACTCGCGACTTCATTTACGTTTAGTTAGAAAGTGAAGATAGTTTTGAATAATAGAATTTTAAGGAGCTATTTAAGGTACCAAAGTCACGCTTTTTAGCCAACTTCAAAAGAGGAGGCTATCAATTCGATCACCATTTTTTTTATCTATGTATGTTCACCGATTTCTCGAGAATGTTTGAACTGATTCTGATAATTAATTTTTATTTTTTTTCTTCGAAAGGGTAGACTTCCCGAATGGTCCTGTAATCATCAAGATCTGATGATGGGGTTCTGGAGAAATCCGGAAAAATCTATAATTTTCAAAGCCTATCTTGAAGTGATTTGTGAAGTGAAGTGAGGGCAAATTTCTTGAAAATTAAATGCTTGTAATGAATAACGTATTTATTTGGGCGAGGATTAATGTTATCTTTATAAAAACACCTTCACAAATAATGCTTTATTTTAGAACAATTTTTGTTATCATAAAAAAAACGTTATAGTGAGTCAACCTTAAAATATAGACAAGTTTTTTTCATTTTTTTTATTGCTTAGATGACATACAAATATACAAAGATACACAGATACACATACAGATACAGATAGAGACATAAATATTTTGTTAGAAATTTTAAAGGGGAACAGTTTTGTCATACATTATTTTAGCGAAACTTTAACTGTTTCCGCAACGCACGCAGCGGAAGCTCTCAAAAGGGAAAAACCCGATTTTCGAAGCATTCTTTATTGGTGCTCCGCTTGTATTGGTCTTGGCGTGATGTTATATAGCCTATAGCCTTCCTCAATAAGTGAGCTATCTGACACTGAAAGAATTTTTCAAATCGGACCAGTAATTCCTGAGATTAACGCGTTCAACCAAATAAACAAACAAACTCTTCAGCTTTATAATATTAGTTTAAATAGTATTATATTATAATATGTTGTACAATACGTATATTGCAATTTTTCATGTTATGATGATTTGCTCGAATATTCATCGAGTATCAAGTTTCTCTATTGTAGGTATTTGAATTTTTATTTATTATTTATCAAATTATGAAGGACAAAAGACCCACGTAAAGCAATTCGTCTTAATTTTTAGCTGATAACATGATAACATAAGTGTAGTTAGTGTCACTTGCATCAACAAAATTTGATTGATTATAAGTGAATCACTTTTATCGTTTTAATTAAAGTGAACCTTATTTTTAGTAATTCGGATAAGATCGATTTTATAGATACAACATTTTTTATTCTGCTTATTAATTTGTTCCCTTAACTGAAGTTTTTTTTTCTTTCTTAGATGTGTGGACGAGCTCACAGCCCACCTGATATTAAGTGGTTACTGGAGCCCATAGACATCTACAACGTAAATACGCCACCCATCTTGAGATATAAGTTCTAAGGTCTCAGTATAGTTACAACGGCTGACCCACCCTTCAAACCGAAACGCATTACTGCTTCACGGCAGAAATAGGCAGGGTGGTGGTACCCATCGCCGCGGACTCACAAGAGGTCCTACCACCAGTAATTACGCAAATTATAATTTTGCGGGTTTCATTTTCAAATAATATAAAATGTTTTCAAATATGTATAATAAAATCGCAGATATTCCAGTAGCCATTTAAAATTCCAGAGGCACAGCCAAGTTATTATCCACTACATGGTACTTTATTACTATTACTTGCTTGAGGAACGAAACGTCGCTAGATTCCTTGTAGGGTCGGATGATGTCTGGTAAAAATGATTGCGGGAAACGCATTGTGGATGAATCCTGGTTCTGTGAGTTTTTGTTATTGAAGTTGTTAAGGCAAGAAGCGCCCGCGGAGTCTCGAGCTTCCGTAGCCGCTAAAATTAGCAAAACTGCAAACGCGTCGCGCCCCCGCCCTCCGACTCCCGTTGCGCCCCTATCGCGTGCCACACCGTCGCCGCGTCTGGTGGCACAATCCAAAACTTAGACCCCTCTCCCGATAATCCTTCATGAGAAGGCAGCTTGGGAGCGAGTTTCCCTGGCCCTTAAGGCCAAAAGACTTAATTTCACGTGTGCCCGTAACCTTATCGGTATCCAAATCAAGATTCAAACATCCGACGACCATAGGGCCCTCTCTTCTTACCTCCGTAAGGAGCGTATAAGTTTCTATGCGTATACGCTCCAGGAGGAGCGCGAACTCAGTGCCGTTATACGTGGCATCCCTAAAGAGTTGGATGCCAAGCTCGTCAAGATCGACTTTTTGGAACAATGTCTACCGGTCAACTCCGTGCACCGCATGCACACAGTACGCGGAAGGGAGCCATATAACATGGTTCTCGTCGCCCACCAGCCTACCCCCGGGGGTAAGCAAATATTTAACATCGGAACGGTCTGTAGGCTTCCCGGAATCACCGCCGAAGCCCCACACAAGAGAGGCACACCTAGCCATAATTGTCAATTATACGGGCATTCTTCCCGTAAGTGTCACGCGCGCCCCCGAAGTGCTTTTTTTTATTGCCCTTGTAGGCAGACGAGCGCACGGCCCTCCTGATGGTGAGTGGTTACCGTCGCCCATGGACTTCAGCAATGCCAGGGGCAGAGCCAAGCCGCTGCCTACTGATGTATTCGCGATAAAAAAACCGCGATAGGCTCACTGCTCGTGGTGGTGGTACCGTCATTTACTATAGAAGAGCGTGCATTGCGTCCCCCTCGATCCTCCCGCGCTCGCTAACATCGAAGCATCAGTGTGCCAAATCTCACTGACCGCACACGCGCCGATTGTCGCGTCCGTATATCTCCCACTTGATAAGATCGTTTTAAGCAGTGATATCGAGGCGCTGCTCGGCATTGTAAATACATCAGGTGAAACTCGCATACCACAACTTCTAACGGTAGATGTCTGTCTGGACGCGTTAGTTGATGATCTCGCTTTCGATATCGTGGCTCCGCTAACCCTAGACTCACTACCCGCTAACTATCGCGCATCGCCCGGATATACTCGATATAGCATTACTAAAAATGTGCATACGTTCGATCGAAGTAGTTTCAGAGTTAAACTCAGACCACCATACCGTCGTTATGAAGCTCGGTCGCGCTCCCGACTGCGTTACCGTCAGAAGAACTGTGGTGGATTGGCATATGTTGGAAATTAGCCTGGCTGAGTCTGACCCACCATCGCTCCCGTTCATCGCGGACTCCACCTCCTCCCCTCAGGATATCGCTGAAGCCATAGACATCGTAACATCACACATCACCTCGACATTAGATAGGTCGTCGAAGCAAATTGTAGCGGAAGACTTCCTTCACCGCTTCAAATTGTGCGACGATGTCTCTATAGGAACTCTTAGGTTAAGGAACTCTATAGAGCCAAAAACGCCTCGATCCGCACTTACGATAGGTACCTACCGAGGAAAATTTTATTCGAATACGTGCCCTACAACGCGATGTAAAATCTCGCATCACCGAAATCCGAGATGCCACATGGTCTAATTTCTTAGAAGGACTCGCGCCCTCCCAACGGTCTTACTACCGCTTAGGTCGTACTCTCAAATCAGATACAAAAAGAAATAAAGCCAGCTCGCGGCTTTCGATGACGACGAAAAAGCAAATCTGCTGGCTGATACACTGGAAGCCCAATGCACACCCAGCACTCAATCCGCGGAGCCTGTTCTTGTAGAAATAGTTAGACAGTGATGTCGAATCGAGTCGAAGTTAAAGACCTACGTCCCCCCGCAAAGCTCCCGGTTCAGACGGTATACTTAACCGCGTTATTAAACTTCTACCCGTCCAACTCATCGTGATGTCGGCATCTATTTTCAATGCTGCTATGACGAACTGTATGTTTCCCGCGGTGTGGAAAGAAGCGGACGTTTTCGGCATACATAAACCTGGTAAAGCCAAAAATCATCCGACGAGTCACTGCCCGATTAGCCTCCTTATGTCTTTAAGCAAACTGTATAAGCGTCTGCTCTATGAAAGCCTCAGAGACTTCTTCTTATCCAAGGGCATTCTCATCGATGAACAATTCGGATTCCGCGCAAATCACTCATGCGTACAACAATCAGAGTCGGACAGAGCCAAAGGAAGTGTAGATGCTTCAGAGGACGCGGGGACGGTTGGCACGACGGAGGCCGTAGACGATGGCGCGGGCACGATGGAAGCTGCGATGCGTGATGCTGGAGTTTCACGGGTTTAGTATTGCAGACGCAAGAACGGCGGGCGCGACAGCGACAGCGTAAGAACTCGCAGGGCACTAACTTTATAATCTGAAAATTCCGATGAGATCGACGGTTGATTTCATCGCTGTGTGCCCAGAGGGCTGCCCCGACACTTAAATACGCTTGCCTTGTGGTGAGGCCCAACGAAGTGGGCGGCGATTGAATTAGTTTGAACAACCGAGCGGCTACAATACCGGTAGACGGTAGACAGATTCCAGGTATTGTAAAGATGGTTCCAATATTCCCAGGCAGTAAGCGGGTTACAATTAGGCGTAGGTCGAAATTCCCGAGAAACACATGGGTGGCAGATGTGAACAATGATAGGCTGAGCGGGCGGTCTGTGAGCACGTCCGCACGCGACGGGTACTTCGTTAGGAATGTGAAGCGTAAGGTATAAATCACAGACGGCATCAAACTCTTTCTATAGACCTTAAAGAAAGAAGGGTTCTCTTAAAATGCGTTTTGTTTATATTTATTTATTTTTTGCATTTCATTTGTTTGATTCGTCATTTTATTTATACTTTCATCCACAACATAATTAATAGATGTTCATCAATACGAAAACGAGTAACTAATTTATTTGAATCTTAAATGCATGTTGAACACAATGATTTGTTAATCGTAAAAATAAAACTACCCACAACTGACTTTTAATGACGTTTGAAAACATAACTTGTGTACGTGTGTGTAAGTACATCTCTCCGACTAGGGACATGGGTTTCCTAGTGGTTCGCAGTTCCGATGTGCTAGTTGAATCAGCTAAGCGCTGCCCTTGCTTTTTTTTTTTTTTGGTCAGGAGGAAATCGCCGGACTTCCGCCCTCCACTGGGGACGGCGGGCGGAGCATGTCGGAGTCGAACCGACTAAAACCTCCTGTCGCTCAACAACCAACGTCCAAACCTCACATGAGACAGAACTCATGAACAGGCAAAGGGGGGAAAGTGAAGTGTTTAGTGCGGAGCACATCTCTCCCATCACCCTCCCCCTCGGGACGCCGGACTGGCGGTCGTCGGCGCCACGACCACCAGCCCTCTCGGTCGGCAGGCTATCCGGAGCCCGCCTAGATGATGCCGGTTAGAGTGAGCTGTCCTACGGAATACCCCGCTGGGTCAGAACCAGCGTGGGTCGAGGATAGCCGGCCTTCCATCACCCGGATGCTCTTGCGTAAAACGCGTGCAGAGCAGCTTGCACGACGTCTTCTTAGGTCCCCCTCGCCGGTCCCCAGACCGACATATGAGGGGGACCCGAAACACTTAGAGGGCCAGGGCTTGGGCGAAATCCGCCTTCCTGGCCCCCGCTCGACGGCGGCGGGCTTGCGCGTCTCTAACGCGCCCCGCCGCCTCCTTCTGCGAGATGGTGCACTCGCAGAAGTCGAGCATCGCCTTCCATGACTCGTCGTCGCCGAGCATCGATGCCACAACACTCGGCAACGACAAGTCGTTTCCTATTTTTGCGACGAGGACACGGCGCCACCCCTCCCATGCGGGGCAGGCGACGAGCGTATGCTCTGCCGTGTCCAAGTCGCAATCACAATGGTGGCACTCTGCCGTCGGCTCGGCTCTGATCCGGTGCAGGAACTCACCGAAGCAACCATGCCCAGTGAGANGTCGCCGAGCATCGATGCCACAACACTCGGCAACGACAAGTCGTTTCCTATTTTTGCGACGAGGACACGGCGCCACCCCTCCCATGCGGGGCAGGCGACGAGCGTATGCTCTGCCGTGTCCAAGTCGCAATCACAATGGTGGCACTCTGCCGTCGGCTCGGCTCTGATCCGGTGCAGGAACTCACCGAAGCAACCATGCCCAGTGAGAACCTGCGTGAGCCGGAAAGTGAGGCGTCCTCTGTCACGATTCACCCAATCCACAAGGACTGGGCGAATCGATCGCCTCGACGGTCCTACGACCAGCCGAAGGATCGGCCAGCCGCCTGGACCATGATTCCAGCACGGAAGCGCTGCCCTTGCTTGGGCAGATGTTAGTTAGCAAATACTTTCAGGCTGAGATGCGACGTCTACATTATTGACGTCACGAAAATAACCAGTCAAATATGTCCTGTTGATCCTTGTTCTATGATAACATAACAGATGTATGTGCTAATGTGATGCAATAATATTATCCAGGTATTGCATCTGGATAGTAATGTACGAAGAGGGATCAAAAAGTAGTGAGAACGACATACTCTTTGGTAAGAAAAAAAATAAAAATAAAAAATACGGGCAGGCATAGCTCAGATACATATTTGTAATATTAATAAAGAAAAAAAAAATTTCGATTCACTTTTGTTTTTTTTCTGAATTTGTTTTCTTCGTGTCGGAACGTGTTCTCGAAAATGGAGAAAAACGAAGTGCGAGCCGTTATGAAATACCTCTGTTTAAAAAAAAAAAAAAATTTTAACGACGCAAGAGATTCATTGCGATTTGGAAGCAGCATTAGGAGAGTTTGCTCCGCCGTATTTCACTGTCGCAAGATGGGCTTCTCAATTTAGAGTAGGGAGAACGAGCAAGGAAGACGAACATTGTTGCGGTCGTCCATTGACGCCAATCACTCAAGAAAATGTTGCGAAAGTCGAGAAAATTGTATTGAGCGATCGAACTTAACCATCCGATACTTAATTCAAGAAACGAGCATGTCATATGGAAGTATTCAATCCATATTGAAACAATTTTTGAATATGAGAAAAATCTCCGCAAGATTGGTGCCGAGTATGTTAACCGACAGTCAGAAACAAAATCGACTTGACATTTCCAAGACATTGTTGGATAAGTTTCAAGATGATTCTGATTTTTTTTGTCTCGTTTCGTAACAATGCACGAAACATGGGTCCATCATTTTGATCCCGAGACAAAACAGCAATCTTCGCAATGGAAACGGCCATTATCACTGACCCCGAAGTAGTATCGTGCCGTGTCATCGGCTGGCAAAGTTATGGCCTCAGTATTTTGGGACTCAGAAGAGATATTGTTGATTGATTAGTTGGAGCGTGAAACCGCTATTACAGGCCAATATTATGCAGCTTTAATTCCCAAGTTGAGGAGTGCCATCAAAGAGAAAAGGAGAAAGGAAATTCGAAGGAGCGTGCTGTTTCATCACAACAACGCACCCGCGCACAGGTCGGTAGTTGCGATGGCTGCCATTCAGCAAGCTGGCTTCGAGTTGGTTGATCAGCCCCCCTTATTCACCAGATCTAACGTCTAGCGATTTGTATCTGTTCCCCAAATTGAATGATTACTTAAGGGGAAGCAGGTACGAAGACGATAATGAGGTGATGGTGGCCGTGGAGAGCTTTTTGTGGGACCAAGACAAAACTTTTTTTGAAAGGGATTGAAGCCTTCGAAAAGCGCTGGACTTGCTGTGTAGAGAGACTCGGAGACTATGTAGAAAAATAAATTATTAAGTTATCTAGTAGTATGTGAGGCAAAATTATGCGGCGATACAAAAGCGGACACCGCTGTGAAATTATCAAGAAATAAATTGGAGTGGAGTCTAGATACTACTAATTATGATGTTACAACTCCGAAACACACATTCTGATAAAACATCAAATTGTTAGGCGATAAATTATCTTTTGACTATCGATCGATCAATGCGACGGTTTTGGGGGTAGAAGAAAAGGCCGCTGAAAGATGCTGCTATAGTTCTTTTCCCCTTAATTTACCTGAACGGTCGAAGGATCACTTTTTACCGGTGGTAGGACCTCTTGTGAGTCCGCACGGGTAGGTACCACCGCCCCGCCTATTTCTGCCGTGAAACAGTAATGCGTTTCGGTTTGAAGGGCGGGGCAGCCGTTGTGACAATACTGAGACCTTAGAACTATATCTCAAGGTGTGTGGCGCATTTACGTTGTAGATGTCCATGGGCTCCAGTAACCACTTAACACCAGGTGGGCTGTGAGCTCGTCCACACATGTAAGCAATAAAAAAAAAAAACAACAATAATATTTTTTTAAATAGAAAATTGATAAGTTCTAACTCTTTGGAAACTCTTAGAAAATAAGTATGTAACCTCTATACGATTAATCTTAAAAAAGGTTAATATGATATAAAGATGACATGAATAGAATTTCGAATATTGAAACATAAAAAAACTTTAGAAAGATCATTAGACATATAAAAGCATTTTTGAAATATAAAAAGATATAAAAATAGTGGTGAAGCAATAGCTTTAAATGTTGTTTCTCTTTATAAGAGCAACTCAATTTGTGCTATAGTTTTACGAAGCTAAGCTGTATTTTGATATAAATAAAATATTACATTATAAGTATAATATGTTTTTTGAGGAAACAGCAGTTTCATTTCAAATATGAATACCACCAAGCCTGTTGGGTTACCTTTTTAAAAATGAACGGTTAAATGAAACTAAAAATTATTGAATAGGCAACAATCTTTAATATTCTTATTATTATAATAACATTTATTCTTCTCAATCTCTTGCGAATGGAGGCCTTATGTTTGTCAAGAATATGTATATACCCATTTCACTGTAAACAAATAAATTGCTATTATTGTAATAGTTATATATAGTTTTCGACAGTAGTTAAATATACCTATATAATTAATTTCATATGATAGTAAAACTATAACAGTTCCTGCAATATGCAATGAAAATTCGATCAATGCGTAAATTATTACAATTTAATATTTGCATTAGATAAGATGACGACTTGAAGTTAGGTGTTGGCAGGAAACCATACGAAACATAAGGGGCCGTACAGCGCCCAAATAAGCTTCGAATTAAAAGTATAAAATAACAACAAAGATCTTACACTTCTTTAACTTCAATGCCACCGAAAATGGCGTCTCTGGGTCCAGAGCATCTGAGGTTGCGAGCTTCTTCGTAGCTATTGCAAGCAGTTCCGACGAACTCATTACCTCCATCTACTGCTTGCCTGATAGATTCGGCGTAGAAAACATAGGCGTAAGAATGGGAGCAGGCATCGTCCAGGCATCCGCTTTGACCGCTACCGCCGGAGGGATAAAAGTCGAGATCTCCCAAAGGATAGTCATAACCAATCAGCCCGGCTGTTGTGTGCAGGACTTCTACGATGTTAGCATCGTCAGGATTGAGAATTTCAGGGTTGTGAGTCCAACCGTGGAGAGATGGGTCCAGTGCTGCAATATTTGATTAAAAATTAAATTTAGTCTTTGAACTACCTATTGGTTTACTTATTAGTATTATTATTTACCTATTGTTAACTAAATTCTAAGCGCAATTAGACATCAATGTGATATAACAAAGGGTGGCGGTATTTTTACTGCCAGCTCGGATAGGCTGATGAAAGCTCACGACTAGCCTCGAATTGATCGGTTGTCGGAGTCCATCTATGGAGACGACAGCAGAAATCCTGACCCTCATCTTGCAAAAATTGATCGATGATTCTCTCATTAATTCCTTTAAAGAATAATGGAAAAACCACCGATAGTAGCGATAGCGGGGAACTGTTCCGATTTTTTTCCCACAGGAGAAAATCGCCGGATTCCTATCCGCGCAGCGGGTGGGGTATGTGGCAGTTGAACCTCACTAAAAACTCCTGTCGCTCACAGCCAGCGCCTTACTCCGTACCGGGCTGGAGACCAGGTGGAGCTATTGAGACGCCGGGACAGTGTTTACGCAGAGCATATTACATCCATCCCGCCGTCCCCCAGACGCCGGACCGGAGTTCTTAGGGCGCCGGTCCCGACCCCCTGCAACTGTTCTGATTGGAGTAACTTGAGAAATCTTGCAATATTTTGTAATTTTTTATTTGAATGTTATTACGAGTAGATTCTCTGACTTATCGATCCTTGTTTGAAGAGTAATAGGATTCTAATTACATTTAGATCCTCTTTGAAAATTTATTGCTTTTAACAAGCTATGACAAACACGCTAAATGTGTGTCTCAGTCAATGTTGACGATTACATAGCTAAGACAAAAATAAATAACACAATTTAATGTATGATGCAGAATAAAAATGAGGTACAAAAATAAAAACACGTACCAATAATGTGAGGAATAGGTTGGTTTGAATTTCTAGCTGCGATACCAGCGATGTGTCCACCGAGACCAAGTCCGACAATGCGAATAAGCTCGGAATCGTAGCTGAAGGTTGTAGTCAAGATATTGATGAATTCAGCAATTAATCGACCGCATTGACGAGCGTTGGCCAGACCCTCGGTGTATAATTTCGATCCAGGACTCCAGTCGACGGCGATTACGTTTACATCTTCAGCGGCGAGGTGAGCTGAAAAAGAAAATCGCTTATAAGATGTTAGCTTCGCTTCGTTTTTTTTTTTATTGCTTAGATGGATGGACGAGCTCACAGCCCACCTGGTGTTAAGTGGTTACTGGAGCCCATAGACATTTACAACGTAAAGGCGCCTATATAAGTTCTAAGGTCTCAAGTATACAACGGCTGCCCCACCCTTCAAACCGAAACCTCTATTTATAGAGAAGAGGAATAAAACTAATTTTGACGTGATCCGTGACCACGAATACTATAGTTTTCGCAGTGTCCGAAGTTGTAAAATGAAAATAACAAACAGTACTGTGAAGTCGTGATGATTTTGGTTATGTCTGCAACTAGCAATAGACTGAATGAATACTTTTATAGATTTATTCATTGATATACGAGTAAGTTAACCATTGTTACACTGTTTACTATGGTTTCTTTGTTTTATTTTTTATTGCCTTTGTTGGCAGACGATAATGCGGCCCACCCGATGTTGAGTGATTGTCGTCACTCATGGATGTCAGCAAGCCAGGGACAGACCCAAGCGGCTACCTATCGCTTAGTACTTTCCGTAAGCCTCGTTTGAAGAAGGATATGTCATAGCGCTCGAGCAATACTTTGGAGGGGAGTTCATTCGAGAGTCGAATCGTACGTGCCATAAAATATCTCTGGAAACACTTTGTGGATAAACGCAGCGGTGCCAAGGCACAGGCAAGTCGCGGCCTGCCTTATGGAGCTATGTAATTTCTCCAATAATGTAATGGAAGTTATCTCCTACATCTATATATATAAAAGAAAGTCGTGTTAGTTACACTATTTATAACTCAGGAACGGCTGAACTGATTTGTCTGAAAATTGGTGAGGAGGTAGCTTAAAACCAGGAGAAGGACATAGGATACTTTTTATCACGTTCCCGTGGGACGCGACATAAAACGTGGTATAACAAAACGCAACTGACAGCTAAACTTAATATATTCTATGGTTAATTATAGTAGAATTTTGAAGTTGACCGGTTGATGTGTTTGAAACAAACCGTGTGGCGGAACAAAGTTCGCCGGGTCCACAAGTAATAGCTATATATAGGTACTATTAGCGATTGTATGATCAAGAAACTCAGTATTCTACATATTTTTATATTACTTTCTATATTTTTCCCATTAATATGGTAATATTGTGCTGATCTGATATGGATCCTGTAATATGGGTAGCTTTTGAAAGCTTATACTAAAATATTTTTTAATTTAGAATATAATTTTAGACTTCTTCTTAAGACTATTCAGTGTGTTTTATTTATTTATCATTTGATGTTTTATTGGTAGTCCATAAAGTGACAAAAAATCTCATACCGGGTATGACGAAAGCGTTGAAGTTTCCAGCGACAGTTTCACCGTGATTGTGTATCGTGAAGATGGTGCGGCGAGCGAGGGAGAACGAAGAAGTCATAATAGAGTTGACGGACAGCAACAACGGTTCACTGACCTGTGGGCTTCCCCTGAAATTTGAGGTTGTCGTAATAATAATATCGTTAATTCATATTAATAATTCAAAGAGCTTGTGGCTTTGACGATGAGAATTATAGTAGGCATTCAGCTTCACCCTAGCATGTAGGTGAGCTCACGGGGTTCAAACCGGAGTGTTGCTAACACTGGCTATAGCAAGAGCAGTGCTTCGCAGAATCTACCACCGGATCGGAAACGCGACCCACTGAGAAGATACGGCGAGAAACTCAGCGGGTTGTGTCTATGGTTCAATTTGCTCGTCGAGCCCTTCGTCGCAAGCGACTGGATCAACGAGGACGGTGACCGGTGTTTGTGGTACCTAAAAGCAACGTTAATAGATCGGGAGGATCCATAATGAGCATGGAGTCATCGTGACCTAAAGGATAAGACAATCTGCATTCGTATCGTGCGATACAACTGCATCGGCGTTCGAATCCCGCAGGCAGGTGTGTAGCTTAATTTACTTTGTTGATGTCCACGTGCTCCGGTAACCATTTAACACCAGATGGGCCAAGAGCTCGTTCAAAAGCTTAAAAAATAATAACGACACTTTAACTTTAAGCTACCCGAAGTTGTATGTACGTGCACGCCATGTCATTTAGAAGATGACAATTATTCTACAATAGAACATAATAATATGCAAGTTGAGAATCCGGTTAATTGTGTGGCCCGTTGTTTGCTCGGTCACTAGGCTGGAGCCCCGATCACACGAAAGTTAGACTAGATAGATATCGTTGTTTTTTAATGAATCTGTAATTAAGTTTGCTCCTGTGGATTTACATCCGAAAATAGGCGAATGCTCTTAGAGGATTTCACGTAGTCGTAGAGCGCATTGTGAGGTAATAGAGTGAAGTCACGTGTTCCGCTTGAAAGGAAATAATATAATTGAGACTTTATCATCGTGCAATTGGCCATTTCGTTGACATCGCCGTGTGAGTGCGTGAAAATTACGACTGTTTTTTTCCTGATATGGATAAAATTCCTAAATGGATTTGAAGTATCAATATCAGCTGACGTCATACTTAAGACTAAACACAGATAAACATTATATACCAAAATATGTGTGTATATCTGAAATAAATATACGATAATTACAAGCTATTTATCTAAGAATTGTAGTACTATTATCTCGAAAATGTATTTTTGTATTTAAAGACATTCACTCAGAATAAGTGTCCAGAACCAGTCTTTATTTGGTTAGTGATTATGCATTGTCTAAGATCACTTTTTTTTTTAGTGCTTACATGGGTGGACGAGCTCACGCCCACCTGGTGTTGAGTGGTTACTGGAGACCATAGACATGTACAACGTAAATGCACCGCCCACCTTGAGATATAAGTTCTAAGGTCTCAGTATAGTTACAACGGTTGCCCAACTCTTCAAACCGAAACGCATTACTGCTTCACGTCAGAAATAGGCGAGGTGGTGGTACCCATTCCCCCATCTCCATTGTGGAAATCAATCCTGAACAAATGTTAAGTAGGTGTTTTCTTAAAAGACTAACGGTGAGATTCGAACACCTAGATGCGTCGCTCGATACATTCACTCCAGGCACAATAATATATATGTTGACCGTGGAAGTTTATTTTATACAATTAGTAGATAAACCGATAAGCCTTTACATACCGATGAAAGAGGTGAAATACAACATCCCGTTCTCCCAAATTGAAACTGTACGCTGAAATAAAATAAAAATAAAATTAAAAACATCGCCGTTTATTATAATCATATTAAACTGACCGTAATTTAAATCGATAATATTTCGTAATATCATTTTGCTTGGATTAAAAGATTTGTTGGATTAATTATTATGCTTTGTTTCTACCTATGAACAGATATTGTAATCATTTTATCTTTACGAAGTATTAAAAGTGCAGGTACTGATCAGCTTATTAATCTTAAATAAAAATTAAAAAAAGTATATTTCGTTGTTTCTGAAATTAAAAAAAAATTAAATTGAACTATATTACAAAAGCGAAATTCACTATGTAAATAGCTCTTATGTTTTTTAATCGTATTATTGATAACTAATTAGTCCGACGCTTGAGAATCTTCGTCTCTTGTCTCTTCTTTATATTGAGTTTTAGGGTTAAGTAAATTTACAGTTTATTTATAATTAGTAGGCTTCTGTTGTTAAAACAATTTAATGGCTGCTCTGAAAGAGTAAGTTTAATTAAAGATCCTTTATTAAAATACATTAAAACCAAAGTAGATCAATATGATTTCTAAGATAGCAGGAAAACTGTTTGTTATGGTAATTTCAACTGTAATTTCACATTTTCTTGGGTAGCTGGGTAGTAAGTAAGTAATATAGGTACTAAATACAGTAAAAGCTCTTCCGTGAATATATGTTCCGTAAATATTTCGTGAATACAGAAACCGTTGATATGGAAAAGCGCTTTTACAAAGGTTAAGCCAACTATGTTTCTCGCCGGATCTTTTCAGTGGGTCGCGATTCGATCCGGTGGTACACTTCGCAGAGTATACCACCGGATCGGAATGGTGACTCACTGAGGAGTGGAAGAAACTCAGTGGGCTGTGTCTATGGGTTAGTTACTCTTTTTCGTAATCGACTTGACGATCGACGTAATCGTGCTTGAGAGGCTTAAAAGCACTTTTTTTATCCTACCTATGCTGATAGCCTTGAGAGGCTATTTCACCTTCGTCCTAACATATAGGTGAGCTTACGGGGCTCAAACCAGAGTGTTGCTAACACTGACCCTAGCAAGAGCAGTGCAGAGCACTGAGAAGATCCGGCGAGAAACTCAGTGGGCTGTGTCTGTGGGTTAATTCGCTCGTCGAGTCCTTCGTCGCAAGTGACGGGTTCGACGAGGACGGTGACTGGTGCTTGTGTTACCTAAAAGCGCCGTTAATGGATCGGGGGGATCCGTAATGACGTGTTTTGGGCGACGTCGGCTTAAAAGCACTGAGGGTGAATGCGGGGTATCCGCAAGACATATTTAGGGCGACGGCGGCTTTGTGTTGCCCCGTTGCGGTCGGACAATAGACGTCATCACTGTGCCTATTTCTCCCGCGAATCATCATACTTTCCGCTTTGAAAGGTGGGACTGCCGTAATACTATTAATACAATGAGAACTAATAAATTAAGTAACTGTTTAAAACACGTGACCGCACATCGTGAACCGAAAATTGAAAATCCAATGCCCCTGAGGATTTCTTAAATATGTCTAAATAGTTTTTTGCAGAAGTATTACCATAGGTGTAAGACTATATGATAGCGGCATTAAAAATAGCTAATGCGTGTTGTTTTGTATAAAATAAGTATCAAGTAGCTATAGATATCGTCAATATATCGACTATCATGAGATTCCTGGTGATGTGTATGAAAATAGCTTTACAAGAGAATCGTAAAGGACAATGCCCATTTGTGCCCCAGAAACGCCTAGTTAAAGTATATTACAAAATTGCTCTAATAAATAAGAACTAGAATTTTGTTGTTAATTTTAAATCATATGAAGCACTGGATAAAAAAGTTAAAAAAATAAGACTTCATAATGACATTGCAGTACGTATCATCGTTATCATTAATTCATGCTTTATTTATTACGGTCTGGTTGACACTATACAATGGAGACAGACTAGATATTTCCAATAACTGACATGTTTATTTGATAGCATACAGATAAGTATTTAAAAGAACACTGATCTGGCTTAGCTTATGTGATGATCATGAAGTTCCTAGTGAAAAACTAATAGCAATGTTGTCTGTAAGCGATAAAATGTATAAAAAACCAGTAGGAAGTTATCATCATATTAATTTACAATATCTTTTGAACCTGTGCTTTATATAACATTAAATCTAGATATAATATAAATACTGTTAAATTGTAATCTAATTGTAATACATTGATTATTGAAAGTTCTGGAGAGCCACTGATCATGTGGTGGCTTATCTTCCAAAACGTAAAGACAAGAGGTCTGGAGGAAATCACCGAAATTCCACTTTTGCGTTAGGGGCGTCAAACGAGGTTTTTTATGTTTGGGGGATTACTGGTTGCCCGGAGGCCTTTCCAGTTCAACCGGGACAGATGGACGAGTAAAGGCTCAGCCAGGAAGGGTAGGATTTGCTAACAGCTGCCCGGAGCTGCTCCAAGGAGACCCCAACGGACTCATGCATGCATGCACGTCGAACCCTTTGCCGAGTTCGGTGAGTACGGTCACTGGGGTCTCTAAGCCTGCAATAGTTATTGTATTTGATGGATCCATAAGGACGGGTCTAGGGCGTCGATGGTGATTGGCTCCTCCATGAGCAGGATTCGGGGAGTAGTCAGCGGCGGCAACGATAAGGCGATTATAATACGCCTTATCGAAGTAGCTTTTCGACGCTGACTTCACGTGTTTTCGGATCGATTCGAGAGCAACGTCATCGTGTAAGTCGACGTTCCTCACGAACCGCGGAGCTCCTACTCTGAATTCGAATTCTGCACGAATCACTCATGCTTACAACAGATGCACCGCCTTACGGAGCACATTCTCGTAACCTTAACATATGCTTAACTGACCAAAATCGTTCTATACGGGAGTTCTCTTCTTCGAAATCGCAAAAGTGTTCAACAAAGTTTTGCACAGCTGTTCACAGGGGGAATTCAAACTGTATCTCCTCCCGCATTAGGCGAAACCTCACTCCCTCAATCACCCTCTTCGACCAATCAATACCCTGGGACCGGAAGGTCAAGTACCTGGGAGTCATCCTGGATGTGTCGATGACATTCCGTCCGCACATAAAATCTATCCGCGATCGCGCCGCGTTTATTCTCGACAGACTTTGTCCTATGATTTGTAAGCGGAGTACAATGTCCCTTCGGAATAAAGTGACACTTTACAAAACTTGTATACGACCCGTCATGACATACACGAGTGTGGTTTTCGCTCACGCGGCCTGCACACACATAGACACCCTCCAAACCCTCCAATCATGTTTTTGCGGGTTAGCCGTCGTTGCACTGTGGTTCGTAAGAAACGTCGCCAAAGACGACCTGTACGCTTTGTGCGAGTTTTTTAACTTCTCGATCGCGTAAAAGTTAACTCAAATTTGTATGAAGTAGGAACAGCGTTCCTAGCGGCAAACGTATGGGCGCTGTTGGGAAGTTAAAAAACTCGCAATAAACATACTGGGCCTCGAATCGACCCGGAAACGCATGAAGTCAGCGTCGGAATGGTACTTCGATAAGGCTATGCGTCATCGTAATACGATATATATCTACATACATACGAATACAGCGGTCCTATTCTGTAGACTAGTGGTGCACTAACTTTTTTCGACTACTACTACCCTTTCAGTAGAGAGAAAAAATTTGGCGACCCCTAGACAAATACGATACATATTTTGCGCATTTATTTCGATTTCGTTGAATAAAAACATCATTATGTCTAATTAAAACATATTAATTTTATCAGAACCGGGAGAGAGTGGTATATTGCGAGCTAAGATCCAAGATCCCTATACCCCAACAATTCTCTGGCAGACCTCACAATGGTCGAGACCCCTAGTTAGTGCACCACTACTGTGGACTATGACGACTTCAGAATCTGTTGCATAGTGGTTACCGGTGTAGATATCACAAAATATAGAGGGGTCTGCCCCGAAGCCCCGTAAGGGTCCACAACGACCCCGTCGATCACAAAATAGCGAAATTTGAACACACGGTTGCTTCACGACGGTAATAGTACTTCACATATGCCCGTTTTTTGAGTGCCAGTAATGAGTGTCCAAAGTAATTTTAAAACGCCTTTTATCAAACATAGAGTAAATCTTATACCTTTAAACGAGCAATTGAGTCGTCTATTATCAAAGGTGGCAATCTGTGCATTTGAACAAAAAAATGTTATTGATATGTCAATACAGATTGATTTGAATATAATCGTCTCCTTCAAAGAATACGGTTCAAAACCTGCATTAAATAAAGGTTAATACTTAACCTGTTACTTATCTAAGATGTCTTTCAGAAGAGTTTTGTGGCTGCCAATGGAATACAAAGTCAATAATTCGTTTTTCTGATTTACCAATAATTGTCCAAAAGTCACATTGCTGGCTTTGATACTAGTCGACTCAATTCTTGTATATATGTATATATATATATATATATATATATAATCTGAATCTCGGAAACGGCTCCAACGATTTTCATAAAATTTAGTATACAGGGGATTTCGGGGGCGATAAATCAATCTAGCTACGATTTATTTTCAGAAAATGTTGTTTTATTCGTGTTTTCAATAATCAACTCTTCCCGACATCTATTGTCGAATAATAATACTATTTTTCTTAATTGAGGGCAACTAACCGCTTTAAAGACACAACATGATGGCGTTATTTAAAAAAAAAAACGATCAAAGCTCAGTCATCATCTAGTGTTTTTAATAATGTAAATATTTCGATGATGATGATAAGGAGTTTGAGAAGAATATTCGAATCTCGTACCTGCAGTAGCAGCGCACAGTAACAGCGCACACTTAACCAGTCCGTACATTTTCACGATCTGCAACTGAATTCAAATTAGATCCAATTTATATTATCAAATTTTATCTAAGATTACATCTTTCGCGGAACGTTTAATCCATATTTGATAGCACGTAAAACTAACAATAAATCTGTCAGATATCGATTCCATGCTTCCTTTCAATTCGCACCGTGTATAGGCATTCAATTCAATAACAATTTGTTAATATGCACATCGATGATAAGTGTCTAATAGTCGATATGAGCGTTTAATTAGCTTTATCGGTGTTTTGTTTATTTCCAATTAAAGTATTTGTTACTCCAAAACGAGGCTAGATAAGATTTAATTTTTCATTTGTATTTTCCAATTTTTCATTTTCCGGACGGATGAAATTTGTATTACAATGATAGAATGTGGAGATAAGCCCTAAAAAATATATTTTTATCACAATCAGTACTTTTGTTTATGATCTGAGTTAAAATGTTTTTAAGCATTAAAATTATAGATTAAACTATATATTATTAAACATCATACGCCTTTGGAAGTCACAAGAATCAAGACAACTGATTGGTTCAATTTAGACGCGGTAGTGTACCTATATTGAAAGGTGTTACAAGAAAAATAAGTTGAAATGGGCTTAGAGAGAAAATAGAAAAGGGCTTACTAAAAAAAACTGCATAGATTATATTTTTTACCTTATCACTGATTCTCAAGTTACCTTCCGGCCTGTTTGGGTGAGACATTTATATTATGGTACGTAATGGGATTTTTACCTAATGTCAAGGTGAGCCTTCCTGTTGTTTTTTTTTTATTGCTTAGGTTGGAGTTGGTAGGAGTGGACGAGCTCACAGCCCACCTGGTGTTAAGTGGTTACTGGAGCCCATAGACATCTACAACGTAAATACGCCATCCACCTTGAGATATAAGTTCTAAGGACTCAAGTATAGTTACAACGGCTGCCCTACCCTTCAAACCGAAACGCATTACTGCTTCACGGTAGAAATAGGCAGGGTGGTGGTACCTACCCGTGCGGGCTCACAAGAGGTCCTACCACCAGTAAAACGGCCCACTTAGTGTTAAGTGGTTACCGGAGCCCATAAACATCTAGAACGTAAATGCCGCTACCTACCTTGAGATATGATTTCCAAGTTCTTTGATTTTACTACAAAATGTTATTGCTTCACCGTGGAAGTTAATCGTAACATTTCTTATGTATGTATTTCATTAGAAAAATTGGCACCCGCCTACGGGTTTCGAACACCGTTGGCATCACTACATACGAATGCACCGGACGTTTAATCCTTTAGGCCATGACGTCTTAAGCAAATCGTGCCAGGGATACCCATGCACTTGCTGAAAATCCTTATTATACAATGTTTTTTAAATAAAATTGTAGCAATAAAATCGCTTGAACAGAGGTAATTTTAATCAAATCAGAAATAACGTTTTAAATTCTGCGAATGTATAATTATCATATTAGGTTTTTTTAATAATCATGATTTTTAATTTAAAGTGAGATTTAATCATACTTAGATTCCGACATTCGATATCGATAAGTATCAGTAACACTTACCTACTGTATCAACTTATTGTTTTCAATTTCCCCGGTTTTTATTTGTTTTCTATTTTCCTAGTAGGCAGACGAGCAACGGCCCACCTGATGATCAGTGGTTACCATCGCCCATGAATGCCAGCAAAGCTAGGGGCTTAGCCAACCTGCTGCCTACTGTTAAGTACTCTCCACAAGCCTCTTATTCATAAGATACAGTTTTGCAACCTTGGTCTCATCAAAAAGAATTTTTTTTCATTAACAGTTGGTAGTATTGTCATAGTTATTATTTATATCATAAGTAAAAGCTTCATAATAAAATTATATCTTTATGATCGCAATAAAAGGGGCTACTACTGTATATAACTATATCACTACCGATTTCTTGACAAGATAATATCCATACCTAAATCACTACACTGACATATTCATTTCTCGTGATATAACTATATTATTCTATAGCTATCGTAAAAAAAATTATTAACAATAAATTACTATCATCGAGGCCTAAAGCTTAAACGAAAGAGGTATCATTGAATCCATCAGTGATTTAAAACATTCTGAGAAAATACGTACTTAGCACGTGCTCACTAGGCTTGTATTACCGTCCAGCTATTTCAACTAAGAAGCAATTTACGGTCCGGTTTGACACTGTCGTTGTTGATCGATTTTTTTTTTGAACGGAAGGGTACCCAACCGAAAAAAAACGTCCGTAACGTAAGATTTTTTCTATTTAGTTTGTTATCAACAGATGTCGCTGCACGCAAATTCAACAATTCCTGAATCGCGGTGTCGAGATGTTACACAATTGATAGACGTTCTCATATTTCTCTTGCTAAATTATCCATCAGTAAGTATCTGCAGTCGGCGTCGATGCGACACTTCGATAAAGCGGCACGACACGAGAACCCTCTCATCGTGGCCACCGGTAACTACATTCCCGATCCTGCGGACAGAATGGAAGCAGTCGACGTCGCACCAAACACGTCATTTCGGATCCTCCCGATCCACTAACGGTGCTTTTAGATACTTTAAGCACCCGTCATCGTTCTCGTCGAACCCGTCGCTTGCGACGAAGGGCTCGACGAGTAAATTAACCCTCAGACACAGCCCACTGAGTTTCTCGCCGGATCTTCTCAGTCGGTCGAGTTTCCGATCCGGTGGTAGATTCTGTGAAGCACGGCTCTTGCTAGGGTTCGTGTTAGCAACGTCGTCAGGTTTGAGCCCCTTTTTTTGTCGGGCCGGGGGCCGAACCTCCTACGAGGTCCCCGCGTATAAGGGGCGCACGGGGTATGTGAGACTGTCGGACTTCGTTCTTATCCGGTGTCCCACGACACCGCTCATCTTTTTTTCGTAGGGCGAACCTATGGTCTGGACTGCCACCAGCCACCTTGACATAATATGACATTTATAAATTTTAATAAAAAAGATAAAATAAAAAAGCCTGTATTTCCTTATCCTTAATTTCGCCTTGAAATTTAAGGTCTTAATATTTTATAACAGTCTGGTTTTTGAAATGTATTACGCAAACCTCTTTTGCTGTTTTCAACTGCATAGACACAGTAACAAGAGCCAGTTAACACTTGTTGTCATTTAAAATAATAAAATAGACTATAAAGTTTTATCGGACCAATAAATGGGAATTATGATTTTTACTGATTCCTTATCAATAACCAAGGATTGTCTGATAACATCAATTAAAAGTATTTCAGTTACGCGTTGCATATTACCGAACATGTGAATTTTTATTGTAATCTCATATTTTTACGCTCGAATCATCTGTACCCAAATATAGAGATTTATATCTTCATCACGAATTATGCCATTACCGTGATTTGGATCAAGCTTTTTTTTTTTATATTAAGGTTTTTTTATTGCCTACCCATCTAGGCACGAGCTCACGGCCCACCTGGTGTTAAATAGTTACTGGAGCCCATAGATATCTACAGCGTAAATACGCCACCCACCTTGAGATATAAGTTCTAAGATCTCAGTATAGGCAACAACACGCTGCCTATACAACGGCTGCCACACCCTTCAAACTGAAACGCATTACTGCTTCACGGCAGAAATAGGTGGGGTGGTGGTACCTATCCGTGCAGACTCACTAGAGGCCCTATCACCAGTAAAAGATACCAGTGTAGATACTCGATTTGTCCTTGCAGTGGGCAGCGCCTTGGCTCTACCCCTGGTATTGCTGACTTCCATGATCGATGGTAACCACTCACAAACAGGTGGGCCGTATGCTCGTCTGCCTACAAGGCCATTAAAAAAGCGTTACACGAAGTACTTCTACGATGAAAGAATAACTAGAAGATGTAACTATACTTGAGACCTTAGAACTTATATCCCAAGGTGTGTGGCGCATTAACGTTGTAGATGTCTATTGGCTCTAGTAATCATTTGACACCAGGTGGGCTGCGAGCTCGTCCACCCATCTGAGCAATAAAAAAAAATGTCGTGTAATCAAAACCAAACTTGCCAATGATTATTGAGTAGAGTAGTTATTGAGTAAATTTGAGTAAAGTAGTAAACAAATGCAGTGCATTCTGAACTCGAAAGTTAAAGTGACATTGGCTGTTGAAGCCGCCAACGCATTCCGCTTATGCCTTTTAGTTTCAAATCACTTATTTCGGTAATTATTTAACATTAAATTGGCTTAGAGAGTGTCACTATGCATGGAATCTTTGAAAAATATTTACTTAATACTGTCTACTGTTTAATGATACTTAACTGTAGATAATTTTAATATAATATTTTCAATAAAGTCGATTTGTAGCTTTTTCATCCTTGTAACATCGTAAAAGACCACGTGCTCCTAAGCTTGAACATTATTAGAAAATAAGGTCCGGTTTATTGATAGTCATGAAACGCAGGAGTTAAAAACATGGAACGCATCAAAATACTATAGGATCGTCCAGAATAAAAAAAAAAGATATAATCATTGGGACTTCCGCAGGTAGATTAGATATAAAATTTAATCTTTCGACGTCACTAAAACATGCTTTAGTTACAGTTTTGAATTTAACGCAGCAACAAACACATAGTAAGGCCATTAGAACACAAAAGTAAAGAAAGTAAAGATTCTTGTACATCATTTGTACTCTTAACATTAAATGTGAGGTACTTCTTCCATTGACCAAGTATGCCTCCAACTGAAAATATTCTCCAGTAGCGGAATGTCAGGTGTAATAATTTTTTTTCTCTTTATTTTTGCTATGATGGCTGGACAATCTCACGGCCCACCTGGTGTTAAGTAGTTATCAGAGCCCATAGACATCAAACAGCCGCCACCGATTTTGAAACATGAGTTCCAAGTCCGAGTTTCACAGTACAACGGCTACCCCATCTTTCAACCTTCTGCCCCGAAACGCATTAATGATTCACCGCAGAAATAAGCAGGATGATGGTACCTATCCGTGCGGGCCGTCTTCCGCGTGGTTCGTTCTTCAAATCAAAATTTTCTGGAGGTAGTGGAATTTAGGTTATAATATCTGTGAATTTCGGTACGTTAACCACTTAACGCTTGAGTGGAGTTGGTTTTCATAGACAGCCCAATCAGTTTTTCGGCGAATCTCCTCAGTGCTTCACGATTCCGATCTGATGGTAGATTTAACGAAGCACTGCTCTAGCTATGGTCAGTGTTAGCAATTCTCTCAGGTTAAGCCTGCGAGCTCACTTACCGGTCCGCGCCTAGATGGACTAGCCTCTTAGGATACCATTAGGTAGGGAAAAAGGAGTGGGCTATATGCGCGTCTGCCTACAATGGCAATAAATAATAAATGCTATAAGTATTTGTTTTAAAAAATTTGGAACTGTCTGCATAATTTGAACCGCGGCGTAATTTCACCACTCGACACGAGGGCACTTAGCTTCTTACTCATTAGATTACATTTTGTTCAAGACCTTAAATCTCTGGTCAACTTTTACACGCTTTCTACAGTTTTTACTGAGTTTTATCAAGTACTTTCTAATTTTGAAGATTCATAGAGGATAATAAAAAGTGGAACTCGTTACTAAAGCTATATTTTATTTCTTAGAATAAATTTTCTTATTAATGCAGTCTTACACAATAAATAGGATTTTGTGAAAACGTAAAAAATATAGGCAAGTGAACATAGGAATTGCCCTTTGTACTAAAACGAGGTTCTTTTAAATCTATCACAGTTGATTTGGATGCTTAAAGTATTTAGACTGTCTGTTTTGAGATTCAGCGGAGTTATCCGGTTTTACTGTAGAAGATGGTGCTGCAGGGGTGCTGTTCCCTTTGTTGGGATTCAAGAATGTGTCTAAGAAAGCGATTCCATCTTCGAGTGTCTGTACGATGTTTTGATAGACGCTCTCTTGTTCAGTTTCAGCCGCTTCTGTTTCAGTTTCTTCATCTTCCTCTTCGGTTTCCTTATTCCTGTAAAATATAATTTCCAAAATAAAGTTCACATATTTTTTATTATATTTATTTCGAAGACAATTATAGAGGTTGCACTCACGTGTCTATTTCGGCAGGTTGAGGCAACATCTCCATTCCTTGTGGTGTTGATTTGAAACAGCCAATCGGAAACTGTATTTGCGGAACCAAAAATATCCTGGGCTCTAACTCTAAGCATCCTCGAATGCCTTCAGAAGTAGGTGCCAGCTCACTAAATTTAGCGCAGACTTCTGCTAATTTATCGAATACTTGGAGACAAATCGGTTCTGGGTTGCTCCCTATAAAAATATGAATATGATGAAATAATCATGAACAAATATCCAATAAACGCAAATGGCAAATTAGTTTGAAAAATATATTGTAATCGAAAAATGTGATGGTTTACCTTGAATTTTACTGCTGTGTATTAGGTTTTTGCCGTAAGATATCTTAACCATGAACCCTTCATCTGGCGAAACATATTTCATGTGGACACAACCTGAAAAATAAATTTATTTTTACTGCCTCATTAAAATGTGTCTAAAACAAAGACCAGTAACTGGTTCTACTACACACAATGCGAGCGCGTGTTGAGGCAGTGATGTTTTAGATGCTACAGGACAATTACCACCACATGTGATTATTTCATCACAGAATCCAGGATAATGTTGGTGCCATAAATACAAGCTACGGTATGAAAGTAAATTGTGTTTATAATTACTATTCTACTTAATTATGCAGGAAATTTTACAGAAATACAATACCTGGTCCACCCACGTCAACGAATGTCATATTAAAATTAACACAGCAAACGCAGGCTTGTCCCTTGCACAAACAGTTTCTACTAGACTCGTCATTGCGTTGTTCCGGTACGTCGATTAGAAATTGCCCTGCAAAATTTATGGTGTGAGGTTTCTATTTCAGATGTTTAAAGATGAAAAAAAAAATAGATAGGAAAATGGTGTGGTATGGTTAGATAGGAAACGTGTTAAAATCTATTCTATAATTATTACTATACTAATTAATCACTTTATATATTGTATTATATTGAATTATATATTATATAGTCATACAGTATACAGACTTTAGGCCGCTGGTCTTTTTGCATGAGCATGCTAAGCTTTGTGATCTTAGCCGATTCGTAAGTGGATGTAATTTTTAGTGATGATGAAAATATGGTTCAGAAAAAAATACCGTTTCCGGAAACATCTAAGTAGCTTATGTTAGGAAAAGTTAAAGATAGAAGAAAACCTAAAGTAGTTTTGATCTAATAATTACGGGCACTATTGGATCAAAACTACTTCACCGGCATGTACAGTGGCTAATTAATTAATCGTGACTGCGAACTGGCAAGTAATAGGAAGGAAAAAAACTAGAATCCAAGAATCCGTATTTTCAAGATTAGAAAGTTAGAAATATTGCACAAAGAAAATATGTACGTAAGAAAATAAATAAATACTAGTTTGTAAAAACAAAATAATAAGTTAAATTATAATATAAATTATAATGCAAGTCATCGGATCGTTTTTGATGTTTGAAATTAAAAAAAAATACAAATTCAACATTCGTATGTAAATCTGTCCAGTTTTTGTATATTCGATGTTTCGTTTAGAAACTTTCTCGTGTGCCGCGTTTCTACTTTCACTGCTCAGATACCTGCCATGTTCTCCAGTTCATTGTACTTTGTAACCAAATTTAGTGGTCTGAGTTGTTATAGTTGGTTGGCACAACGACAGGCCTTTTAAAATTGGTATTCGCGTTTGTGGTTGTCTTTGTATATTGTTATGTAAGAGAAATTTGGACTCGCAGTTAAATAATCATAAGTGAAATGTATAGTGGAACTTTCGTAACTGTAATGTAATCGAGTAGTAATCTTGTAGCTGAGTCGAACATTCTGGAAAATTTGAGTTTTAATACAAAGAACAACAGATCTTTATGTATTATTTTTCTCAATCAATAAAATACATACATTACTTCTGAAGAGGGTTTTTAGTTTAATATTTATGTATTTGTTACTTCAACAGTTCCAAATATCACTCTTTTAAACTGAAATAATTATAATAGCATTTCAGGATTTTGATAATACATATTTTGTTGAAATTTTTCATTATATACACAAAAAAAGAACTTAATTATTAAATCATGTTTGTATTATGTTAATTTGATTTTGTGTATTATTCTATATGTACATTCGTAATAACGTGTACAAAACGACTGATGAGCTCGCGGAAGTGTATTATTTGTGCGTTACTAGCGACCTGCTCTCGCTTCGCTTCGGAAACTGTAATTTATTATTGATTTCTCCACTATTTAATGGATGTTATTATACATATAAACCTTCCTCTTCAATCACTCTATCTATTAAAACCGCATCAAAATCCGTTGCGTAGTTTTAAAGATTTAAGCATACATAGGAATAGATATAGGGACAGAGAAAGCGACTTTGTTTTATACTATGTAGTGACAATACATTTAAACTTCCTTTTTTATGTGTTCCATAATTTTATTTAAATTTCATAATTATTGGACCGTGCTCATTTAAGCGTCAACCGGCTTTCTCTAACTGTTTGATGGTTACATATTTGTTTTGTATTAGGTACTTACCTAATAGGCCCATGGCGTTTGCCGTCGTGACAATCACGAATAGCACCGAAAGCACCACTTTGACCGACATATTGACGTTGTCACCAATCGAGAACGAAATAAGATTTGAATTTTAAAATTCACAATTTATAATGAAGGACAGATATCGTTGCTTTTGCGAGGAATGTTCGAATGAGGCGACCGTCGCCACAGCCGAGCCTACACTGCTCCTTTCCTAAGATCTCGCCACCGCAGTTTCACCTCTCACAATAGAAGGTGAAATTTAACTAAAGCATCGTATTAAAATGATATGCACCACCGAAATGCATTGAGAAAGCGACTGGGGTGGGCTTTTATTACGATTTTAATATTTGATTTTCAGTCATCGAATTCAAATAGAAGGTAAATGTATATGTGCATCGGTTTATTTTGATTAGTTTGGGAGGTCCGTGAATGGTGCTTGAAAACTAGTCGGCTGACTTTCTCTCGTGGATAACAGCGGCTACTGATTTATAAGGAAATTGTGAGTGTGGTTTTGTGGGCTTGATATTTTCCGGAACTTTCGAGAAGATTATTAATGAGGATAAAACACCAAGGGTTTTAAATTTATTTGTTTTTATTTTCTGTATTTTATAAGTTTTCTTTAAACTGAAATTACTGATTTTTTTGTTATTTACAACAAAATCGTAATGCGTACTTAAACGCATACCTACTTTCAAAGATAATTTCTATTCATCGTAAAGTTTAAAATGTTTTATCATTGTTTTTTTTTTGTATTAATGTTAATACGGATAAGGAGGATGCTGTACTTTCAATATATGTAATTCGGTGTATACATTTAAAATTGCGTACGTAGGACATGATGAAAGCTGTAATACGTTTTTCCGCCTTCGTAGAAAGCTGTCTGACCCACAGATAGACTTGATTTGTGCAGCTAAGTGCACCATCGGACCAGTGCCCCACTTTTGGATCACTTTACTTCGATAGTCTTAGGTCACGAACAGAGTTGCAGGTGCTGTTTGAGTAAAGTATATTTTTATAATTATAAGACAAGATTTGTCGAAAAGTGCGTTCATAGTTTGGAGCGTGAGTGTGTGTGTGTTTGTGTTAGTTTTTATTAATTGCTTAGTTGGTTGTCAGTTTCTCGCCGGATCTTCTCAGTGGGTCGCGTTTCCGATCCGATGGTAGATTCTGCGAAGAATTGCTCTTGCCAGGGCCAGTGTTAATAACACTCCCGCTTTGAGCCTCGTGAGCTAACCTACCCGAGACTTCACTTCAAGGAGAAGCTGAAATAGCCTCTCAAGGCTATTATCAGCATAGGTATAAAAAAAATATCCCGCAGACCATCACTTCGTGTCAGAGTGGTGTGAACAATTTGTAATAACGTATCTGTAGAGGCACTGCTTCGATACATTTTTCATACGATTGTTTGATAAGTACACCATAAGTCTGTCAGGATAGACTGAGGTTTTGTTTTTTTTTTATTGCCTAGATTTGTGGACGAGCTCACAGCCCACCTGGTGTTAAGTGGTTACTGGACCCCATAGACTTCTACAACGTAAATGCGCCACCCACTTTGAGATATAAGTTCTAAGGTCTCAAGTATAGTTACAACGGCTGCACGCATTACTGCGTTTCGGTTTGAAGGGTGGGGCTTCGCGGCAGAAATAGGCAGGGTGGTGGTACCTATCCGCGCGGACTCACTAGAGGGTCTTACCGCCAGTAAAATGGACATGACAGGATATTACGACAAGAATTCGAGGTTTAATAATACTACTAATATTACTCGTACTATCTACTATAGAATCTACCATATATATCTACTATATATATATATATCTACTATAGATACAGAAAATAAATTATCCATATATTTTTTTACAAGACTAAAATATTACGAAGCTTAATTAAGCAGGTAAATATATTAAATAAACATTAATATTTTAATGGACAGAAATCATCGAGCACTTACTTTCTCCTTGTGAAAGTGACCATGTCGCCGCCGGCGCCCAACCGGGAGTTTGACGATTCTAGTGACGCTTATGCAAATTGGCTAGTACCATTAAAATATTAAAATTTCAATTTGTGTTTTTTTTATAAATTAAGTGTTAATCGTATTGAATTATTAATTAACTAGAACGTGGGCATACTACATTCATTCATAAAAAATAATTGTTATAGAATCGTTGCTCACAATAGACGCTGCTTTCAGTATAGGCCTATAACAGTTTCAAAAGTAGTTCATATTCCTTTATACGTACGTATTGATTTTATATGAATGGAAAATCTCGTTTTTAAGAACCAGTAGAGTCTTTGAAGTTTTTTGGTTCAATGATATAAGCTGTTTTATCATTTAAAAAATAACTTTGTTCGTATTTTTCAAATACGGCATTATTTCTATTTTGTTTTGCTATCCAAAGCTCATTCCGAAGGAATCACCGGTTTTTAAAACCAATAAATTTATTTTCATCAGGGTTCGCGTGTATCATTATTTGGAGTTATGCTTGACAGCCTTGCCATCTTAGTATCATTTTAATTAAATTATAGCAACATTTGCAAAGCTTTAACACAATTTTACCAAATGCCTCATAAACTACACATTCATAAACACTGTTCTCCACTTATGAAATTTAAGAAAATTCTGGTATGCAACGTCAATAGATTTACCTAAATGTTTGTGTATATTTTATTTATATATGTATTATATTTGTGTATGTATATAATATGTATTTTGATTACAAAAATAGTTTTATCAACCGTCTCAATTCAAACGAATGCACTTTGGGTTAGCTTCTATAACGCCGCAACCAGATAAACAATATACAAGGTTAAAGCCGCTTTCATACTGCGCTATAATATAATAGTATATAGTATATAGACCATAGCACAACAATATTGCACACCATACATTGTTATGGACACGTTCACACTGTAACGTACTATATATTATGATATTGGCTAAATATAGGCTGTTGTACTATATGGCACTATAGTATAGCGTAGTCTGAAAGCAGCTTTAAAACTTCTAGTCAACGGGCCGCAGTGTGTGTGTGTGTGTGTGTGTGTGTATGTGTGAAAGAGACAGTGAATCCCGTAAATATGTCATGTTTCATTCCTTTAGAAATATCTTTTTCCTTAATAAAAAAAAGGTTGACAGCATGCCAATTCGCTGTTCCCAGACAGTATCTCAGATCAACGTCCTGTTTCTTTTTTTTTGATTCTAGAATATTCGGAGAGCATGTTTCAAGTAAAACTTACATATTTGTTTACGTAATATTAGGTATTATTTGCATTTAAGAAGGATATCAGATTGAAGTATTTGAAGTATACGAAACGAGAAGAATAATGTGTTTTTTTTACGGATTCTACATTCTATTTTAAAATCAGAGTTGTTGTTATAACAGTTAACTGCTATTAGAATTTATTTAGTACATCCTGTTTAAAATGCGTCGTCAAATCCATGTGTGTTCTTAATGAAACTTCATATGCTCAACTTGACACTAAATTCTACATATTCGCCCAACTGAGCGCGCTTTCTTCTCTTTCTTTTACGTAACGAGCGAAAGAGACTTCCGTTAGACAGTTTTCCTTTCTCGATGTTATACGTCAGCGAACATTTCTCCGGTCGGGAGTCGGTGTGCTTGTATCAAATCAGTGTTGGTGTAACGAAGTTGTCGTCTGCGTTTTTATCGGTTTTAATTCTAATAATTACGACCGCGACACTAACGTGCTCTACAACTAGTTCCTAAGGAAACTTTATCGAGGGAAATTTTGAGCTAAGGTAAACCGATTCCAGTGTATTTTTATTTTTACGTAGACTTTATTTTAATTCAATAATTTTTGTAATAAGTTCTTTTTGTGCTGTCTCCAATATTGATAATATAGAGTGTAATGAAATAATCGCTTTCATTATTAATCTTACGATTTTAATGTAAAGGCATTGCCTAGTGTAAAAGATATCAACGCACAGAAAACTATGTGTCGTTAAAATGCAGTGATGTTATGGTACTGATTATGATTTTTTATTGAACGTGGTTGGGTTGAGTTCGAAGATTGTCCGGTGTTAAGCGATTATCGGAATCGACAAGCATTTTGAGACGTGAGGTCGATTTTGTAATCAACCAATTGTGGGCATTCAATGTATAACTATTTCGGGACAGAAACGGGCCTTGCATAACATAGGTAGAAGTTACGTGCGTCACTTTTCTTGTACGAACTCATCACACGTTTAGATAGATTTATTGATTTAAGAATTAAAATCTTTCCGATTGTGTTTCAGGCCAAGCCTCAGGGAGCCAAGCTTCACGATGAGGCTCTCCCTGGTTTTTGAATTACTTTTGATATTCGTGCTGCTAGCATTCGCAGCCTCGAAAAGTGTCAGTGAGTATAATAGTTTATAATTTATCTATTGATTGAAGGCAACTCGGAATAGCATGACAATGTCATTTTTTTAAATTTTTTTTAATGTCTTTGTAGGCAGATGAGCGTACGGCCCACCTGATGGTAAGTGGTCGCCGTCGCTCATGGACGTCAGCAATGCCAGGGGCAGAGCCAAGCCGCTGCCTACTATCTTGTATGCTTTCTCAGAATCTTGGCACTTCGACCTCATCTATTCTAATAGAAATCCGGATGAGTGCCGTGAGCCGTGTTAGAAACAAAAGAAAATCGCTTAAAAACATCCGGAATAATACAAAGCCGCTGAAAACAATTAATTTGTTAGCTATTGAAAAACACGTGAAAGTGGCCAGTATCGATGTATTTATTAGTGAAGTTTTTTTGCATCGCAAACCGTTGTCTAGCGTGCTGGCTCGCGCGTTATTGTGTCGGAAGTTTTTAGTGATTTGGATTAAAACACGTGTTTCATAGATATAATAAACTAGCGACCCGCCCTCGCTTTGCTTCGGAAACATTAAAACACATATTAAACAAAAAAATAAAAATATTAAAATAAAAATAAAAAAAGTGCCTATGTTCATCAGGGACAATGTCGGCTTCTAATGGAAAAATATTTTTTCAAATCGGTCCAGTAGCTTCGGAGCCTATTCGAAACAAACAAACAAACAAATCTTTCCTCTTTATAATATTAGTATAGAATAGATACTCGAGCAGTAATGAACATGTAACATTTAATTTTTATAAATAGAAAACGGTTGCGTTACGGCGCGGCGGATACTTATGCACGTTGAGTACATGAATTTGTAACTTGTATAGAGTTAATTATTTTCTAATTTGTCTTTTCTTATCTGTCAGTGTGCTCAGTGACCAAACTCAAAGGAAACTAAGCATTTGGAGTATTAAATTTTTTAAATACGTTTTTATTTAGCACTCACCTTTTATATTTAACAGAAAAACAAAACCAAAGGAAAAGCATTCAGAACAGAAACGACGAGGACAAACCCGATGATGATGGCATTAACAAGTATTGCAAGTGTTCCGAGGCATTTTGCAACTGTTGCCGGGATTTTTCCGTTCCGGTTATAAATTTAAATGGCCCAGGTATACTATGTCTTGTACGTCATGATAATCACCTTATCGTTGTCGCCGCTGACTACTCCCCGAATCCTGATCATGCAGGAGCCAGTCACCGTCGACGCCCTAGACACGTCCTTACGGATCCATCAGATTCAATAACCTTTGCATTAGACGTCTTCAGCGCTAACACTAGGAGTAGGCTTAGGAATCCCGGTAACCGTACTCGTCGAAATCGACAAAGAGGTCGACGCGCAACCTAACCCATGCATCAGTCCGCTGAGTTTCTCGCCGGATCTTCTCAGCGGGTCGCGATTCCGATCCGGTAGTAGATTCATTCGCGAAGCAATTGCTCTTGAGTTGTTAGGTCTCCTTCGGAGGCGCTCGGACAGTTGTTAGCAAATCCCACCCCTCCTGGTTGAGCCTTTGCTCGCCCACATGTCCTGGTGAAACTGGAAAGGCCTCCGGGCCACCAGTAATCTATCAATCATAAAAAAAAAAGTCTTGTAGTTTTCATTTTATCATACATCACGCTATTCACGTAATTTTCTTTTAAAAAAAAGTATTATAAATAAATAAGTAAAATAAGTAGAATACATTTTGATCAATTAAAATACAATTGACAATTAAAATTGTAGTTTGATCTAATGTAATTAAATACGACCATTTGTAAAGCTAACAAAAACGAATGCGTATAAAAGTTGAATTTGAAAAAAAGTAGCGTTTGACGAAACGCAAATTACGATAGGTATATGGAGTTTAGGTGTAAGTGACCCTAATAATAATATAAACCTTTACTCCAAAGATAAATTACAAAAAAAATATGAATAATAACGCGGCTTGGAAAGGGTTACTAGCTCAGCAATCTCTAACGCAATCGGTATTGCGGTGACCTCAAGAACTACAAATGTTTACTCTTTTGCAATTATAATATATGATATTATGATACATTTTCTACTTTTTTGTATGCAAATAATAAAAGCCACTTACCAAATTTCGAATAAACTTTTGGCGTTTAAAAGTTTTAAGCACTTAATTGTATTGCAGGATGTGCGACTTTAATGTATCTGAATGGCGATAAAATGTCGGTATCTCTGAGCTTCGGTAAAAAGGTGATCACGAACAGAACTCTATCAAGTAAGTTTTTTTTAAATCGTATTTCAGTTACCAAAACCAAAGTTCGTGCTATCGAGAAATTATTCTACGTTGACCAAAAGTTAATCAAACTGTACAATTCAAAATATATTTAACTTTCTTTCAGGTCGCAAGCCGAGTCCTGTTTGCATGCCTTTACCTGGAGGCATATCAAAGTTCTGTGGACGAGTATATAATATTGCACGAGCTGGAGAAGAGTTTCGAGCGTGTTTAGGTCTAGAGCTGCAGGCAAAGAGTACTGTGGAGGCAGCAGTTAGAGTGTCATGCTTCAAGTTTGGGCCCCGTGGAGTGACGTCGGAGCCGGCAGATCCTCTTCCGCTTGTTCCTCAGGATGAAAAGGAGGACGATGATGACGATGATGATGACGACGACGACTTTGGTCTCAGTGCTGATGACGATGATGAAGAAGAAGACGATGATGATGATGATGATGAAGGTGCGTATGGAATATTTTTTTATCGTCATTTATTTTTACGTACTAGATAGATTTCACGTCCATCTGGTGTTAAGTGACTACTGGAGCCTATATCGTGAATGTTGCTATCCACCTTGAGACATGAGGTGAATGTATCAGTTGTATTCTAGCACTACTGACCATCATACCAGCGATATAGATTGACGCACCCTTAAAATCGGAAGCTATAATGCTTTGAAAACTAGCTCTGTTAGCTTACAATACATTTTACCAAACACTACTACTACACTGGGTCCTTGAAATTATTTGTAACTATACTTCGAATTGTAACTATAATTGAGATCTTAGAACTTAGAACTTATATCTCAAGGTGGGTAGAGCATTAACGTTGTAGATGTCTATGGGCTCCAGTAACCACTTAACACCAGGTGGGCTGTGAGCTCGTCTACCCATCTAAGCAAAACAAAAACAAAAAACACAAAAATACCGTTAAAATATTAGAATAATAATTTTTTTCTTGTTTTAGGCGAACTAGACGCCGTTAACGATGTAGAAAGTGCAGATTATACAGGGTTTAGTCTCTTGGGCGAAGACATTTTAGGTGATCTGTTTGGTTCCTCCGGTGGTAAAAAACCCAATAAAATTAAAAAGAAGCAAGCTCCTGCGGTTACTTCTACGACTTCGACAACTACGAGACGCCCTCGACCCTCTCGCCGCCCATCAAGAAGACCAACACGAACAACAACTCCTTTACCAATCAGATCCACTACTGTAAGAGTTCGCCCAGTCAACGGTAATCGCCGAACTACTCGCCGGCCCACTAGACGTCCAGGCAATGGAGGGCGTCCGCAAAGGCGGACAACCACTGAATCTACATCTACCTCAATATCCACAACTACAACATCAGCTCCAATAGCCATTGCATCCGATATACCTGTGGTTCAAACAACGGAGAACATAGCTATTATTAGCAGTATAAATACCGAAAAATATGAGCCTGTAGCTATCATAGATCAGAAAGCTGAGCCAACGATGAAAATAACTACCCCAAATAGTGTAACTGAGTTCATTCAAGATCCCAGTTTGGAGATGTCTTTAGCGCATATAACCGGTCAATTATCATCTATGCAAGTCACACCATTACAACCAAATAATGAAAAGGAGTCTAACTTACCGAAAATAGAGTCTGATATGAAATACGAAAAGGTAGAAACGCTCACTCCCAAAACTCCATCAACTGTTGCTTTTGATGTTACACCAGGAGAAGCTGTAAGCGATGATATGATACAGATAGTCCAAAGTCTCGATTCAAGTTCAGAAGAAATTTCACCCACAAAAGAATCAATAACTGCAGACGAAAGTCGAGGACACTTTTATAATTTTGGTTCTCATTATGAAGGCCTTACCTTACCCAAAAAGAAAAACAGAAATCCACAGTTTGCACTAGAGGATTTGGATGTTTTAGATCTAACTGAAATCGGTGAAAATATCGGTGATCAATTTGGTATATTTGGTGGCAAAAAGAGGCAGAATAAACTTAAGCCAAACAAACATCGTGACGGTAGAGACGATGATGAGTATGATGAAATGTTTGATGTCATTTCGCTTGATGCTTTAACGCGAAAATCTGATACAGGTAACAAAGATATTAAAAAAGATCGAAGAAGACAAAACAAAATGATGAGAGACTTATGGCCGGAGGCATGAAGTATTTCGGACTAGTTTAAGTAATAGATGTAATTATTAATTTATTTTTTTATTACCGCCCTTAATTTAAAATGTATGTTTCTAGCTGTGTAAATAGATTTTGTCTGATTTTATTTATTATGCATGTATGAGAATAAAGATATGCCTTCATTTTCTTAATTATTTTCTACTTTTGAAGTCTAGTCAATCGACTAACGGAGACCTATAGATTTTGTCATATCTTTACACTATAGCCATTTTATTTAGAAACTATTAGCACTATTTAGATGATAGGTGTAATTTGCAATACAATGGCGTATCCACCTTCTCGGCCCAGCTATTTAGTAGTTTGGTAAATTCATCTCTCAACTTTTATCTTGCCAAATACCCTGCCCAGTTCCTGCCATGTTTAGTTTTTAAGAATATCCTTGTTTTTGAACATTTTTCAGTTTCAAGATATTCTTTTAAATTGAACTTTTTCAGTGAGTATTCGATATTTACGTTATAGTTCCCTTTAATTCCAATTTTGTCCAACCAAGTAATTGTGATAAATTTTTTTGTTTTTGCTTTTTGTTTGCTTTGATGGGTGGACGAGCTCACAGCCCTCCTAGTGTTAAGTGCTTACTGGAGCCCATAGACATCTACAACGTAAATGCTCCACCCACCTTGAGATATAAATTCTAAGGTTTCAAGTATAGTTACAACGGCTGCCTCACCCTTCAAACCGAAAAGCATTACGGCTTCAGGGCAGAAATAGACAGGGTGGTGGTACCTACCCGCGCGGACTCACAAGAGGCCCTACCACCAATAAATTTATATACACATGTAATTGAGAGATTTAAAATATGTCGTCACCAATTGGCATTTGATTGATCGTTGGATAAGTATGATTTTTTAAATATAAATCAATAGGTTGAAATATATCTATGCTTGAAATTTAGCAAATCCTTCCCTCTCAGCGGAGTCCTCGAGCTCCGACCGACAGAAATCATTCCACCTACACAAAAAAAAAAAACCGGAAACTTTGCTATAGTTACATGTATTACGTAAACGAATAAATAATAATTAAATAAAGTTTAATTGGATTGCTAACAGGGTACTAATGTACTTAAGACGTTCGATGATACAAATGGAACTGGCATATAATTGCTCTTATTGAATCATATAGTTTAACATTGTACCTTTACGCAGATTAGGAGAGTAGTTGGCTTAATTGACAAGTTCTCCCGTGTACATATTTGTATCGTATAAGCAACACCAAATCGGTCGTAATAGCGAACCTCGGCAAAAGGCTGTTTATAATGAAGAAGATCCTTGGGTTGATCATGATGATGATTAATGCGTGTCGAGCTTAATAAAAGTACACGAATGACTTCCACAGTTAAAGAAGAACATAATGTAATAAAATATAACATAAGTTATTTAGGGACATCGGAACTGCTACTACATTTTATAAGCGAGCTTTCGGAACAGGTGAGCTACAAGTTAAAACTTAAAAGTTATTATGTTTATGGACGAGTACTTATCACGAAGTGGGCCGTGAGCTCTGATCTGTAGCAAAGAATAAGGACAAGGGAAATTTTCATATTATACATAAGTCTAATTATCTCGTGGCTTTGTTGTAAACACAGAATTACAAATGTGAAAACTACTACTCCTACTATTAAAAGGTCAAATTTGCAATAATACTTTTTGCAATTTTCTTAAAGAAATTTTCCTTAAATAACACAAAACAGATTTTACTGTCACAATACAATTCAATATTTGCTCCTGTTGATGAATAAATTAAATTTATTGATTATTTGTTATAAATAATATTTCTACACATGTATATTTCTAGCTATATCACCCATGAATTCCAGTCACGCATCAAGTAGCGAAAGTCATCGATTTCATTATCACTTTAAAGTAAACTTTCTCTTGCATTGACATTAAAATTTGAAACTTGTTCTGAACTGTACGCAGCACTATTGTATAGTTAGTACTGTTTAAATACTCTGTGTATGTATCTGTAATTTGTAGTGTACTGATCGTCGCATCAGAAATAATAAATCAAGGAACCATTAAATCGTTTCTGTTATTTCCATCATGACAAATGTCTTTAAAATAATGTATTTCCGTTTGTTTATTTTAATTTTATTTATCAAAGCTTATCAATGTGAGTATTTCTTATTAATTAATTAATTTTAAAATTTCAGTTCAAAGAATCAGAGAATAGTCTGATTCGCTCTTTGTTAGGCGTTACGGTGTATGCCGGCCATAGAAAAACGAATCCTCACATGACACTCCTGCCTACCATAGTATTGCTGTGTCTGTAATTTAATTGATTTAAAAGTTCCCAAGAGTCAAATTTATTTGCCATCTCCTAAATAGTTAGAAATTAATGCAATTCGTTATTATAGTTTCACCTTGAATTAAAGAAATAATTACTTACTGCCGCAAAAAGGGGGGTAGGTGTGTACAGCGATGAGCTCCATTATCAGGATCAACGTTTTTGGTAAACAGTCAAAGTGAATAAATTTACTAATAAATTATATTTATAATCTTCAGTCTAATATATCACGACGAGCTAATGCCTGATAGTAAATAATGCTATTTAAAAAAAAAGGGTTTTCGTGTTTTTTTCTCGTGTGATTCGTTTTTGATATTCCTCATTTCTTTTTAGGTGATATCGAATTTGATAAGGATAAAGAAAAAGATTACAATGAAATAAAATTCAAAATACCCAAGATTGTTTGGAAACAGGCTTTCGAGCCCACACCAATTCTTAGAAGTCCTATAACTATAGTGTTACCGATACACGTTCAACAAGATGATAATAATGAAATTGCTGATGAAACAGACGATATTGATACTGAAAATGTAGCTGTGGACTCAACCCTTGTTGAAGATTCACCAGCTGATCAAAATAACCCAGAACCTGTTGAAGACACTCCTGTATCAATAAGCTCTCTAAGCCCAGTGAGTACTGTCACACAAGCAACTGATGTTGAACCTGAACAAGAGGTAGTTGGGCAAGTGATTCGATTTCCATGCTCATGTATTTCTGGACAATGCGGTTGTTGTACTGGAGCTATACTTGAAAGATTCAAAATGAAGACCTGTGGTAATATTTCATTTGTACCTGAAGATTTTGTTTTCGACGTAAGGCTGAGTGTTAATAATAATACAGTGGTTCGACGCCGTGTATCAGGTAAATGCAGATGCAATACAAATATAAATGCTAGTTTTTTTTTAATTACAACAAAAATCACCTGCTTTATCGTTGTTGCAGCTAGTGATCCTCCACCTATTTGTTTTAATCCAAGAAGAGCACCTTTCGTCCGTGTTTGTGCAGAAATTTCAAATATTCGCATTAGAAACAGGAATGCGTTCGCTTGCCTTGAAATAAATGCTGATATTGGCGGGTTTACAATTTATTCAGCCTCATTTCGATGCTTTAGGTGGGTGACATTTGTTATAAAACACAAAAATTATATTTTCAACCGTAATTTTACGATTACGTTAAGCTTGCACCACGTTCTTACCCTTTTTGTACATTACACTGAAAATTTATTTTTTATTTTAGCCTTGGGTCTAAAGGTCTACAAACAGGTCTAAAACCTAAGCCTGTTTCATCAGGTCCTACTCCGGTTAGCTTATTTGGAAACAGTAACAACGAAGATGAAGGAGGTTTTCTAGAAAACGCAGCAGGAGCTGTTTTTGGTGGTGATGAAGGTGGTCTTTTTGGTGGTTCAGATGGATTATTTGGTGGTGGGAACGATGAAGGACCATTAGATGCTATCGGAGATGCCATAGGTGATTTTTTCGATGGACGAAAAATAGATTAGTTTATAGTTAGGTTTTTAATGTGTATCAATATCATGTTAAAGTTAATTTCATAATAAGTTTTAAATTTAAATGGAATTTTAATTTAATAGTAAGATCCTTCCTAAAATATACCATCCTGTTAAATATATCCTGTTGAATTGATTAAACTAGTTAATAAATTCTTAATCAGCAAGTAAAAATACAATTCAATAAACAAATTTATCACGTGAAAGTTTGTTTTCATGGAAGTTAAGCATCGCGTATGCGTGAACCGGTTCGAAACTTTGCTTGAGAATTCGAGATTCTGTGTTGAGTAGACGATAAGAGCGCGCGTACCTTCGCTTCGAGCTTTATAATGTTATACTTAACTATATTTTTTGGTATTATCAGTATAGCCATAGACACAGCAGAGACAGGTAAGAAAATATAATTTTATATACGACTATACAATAATTTTAATGCGTGCTCGAAAATATAAGATGCAACGTTCTCAAAAACTTTTTAGCAGTTTTAGAAGTTGAAAACAAGAACATTACTGAAAATGGAAGCATCGATCTGCTTAGAGCGGCAGTGCTTAAAAGCATTTTTCAGCATAATGGCACAGTCATTTTAAGAGGTCGACAAAATGTAAACGGGAGTTTAAGCGATTCACGACGTTGTTCCTGTGTTCTGGGTGTTTGCAAATGTTGTACTGGGTACATAATGGATTTATTGAATCAAAAAGCATGTATGAAAGTGACATATCATCCTGGAGACTTCGCGTTTGATGTTGCTATGTCAATGAATAATAGGATTCTGTATGAAAATTCTTTGTCAGGTAATTAATCAACATTTTACTAGTAACTAATTATGTAAAATATTTTATTACTATCATAATAAATTGGACGACATGAATCTATCGTGGACAAAAAATATCTTTATTCGCTTTATATGAATTTCAAAATTTTTAGGCAAAAATCCAAAACCTATTTGCATTCATCCTCCGAGGCTAACAAATTTGAGAGTGTGTGCAAAATTTTACAACGTTTTCTTCCCCGGAAGAAACTTTCACTTTTGTCTAGCGATGACAGGACAATGGAGGTCGGTCGAGCTCTTTAACATGGCGTTTGATTGCTTGAGGTAAGTCTGAATTTTTAAAGTCCGCCATATGAAGTAAAGCGCGTATATTTGAAGACTGTATTATGACCATGTTTTGCATAGATGACAAACTCATTAATTACAACTACATAATCAGAAAGCATTAAATAACTAATGACTGTAAGCACTAAGTTGTGATGACGGGAGTTACTCGTGATTTTGAATCATGGAATTGTAAATTGATTTACCAATATTTCAGAATGGGTGCAAACGGTTTAGCTATGGTAAAGCCTGATGAAAATGGAGGCATACCTATACCAGATCCTCATGGAGGTGTAGACGCCGTCATTGACGCAGGAGAAGATAACATCGAAGAATACGACGATAATGTAGTACGATCGCTCTTAGACGATTTATTTGATGATGATGACGATGAACGCTAAAACTTTACCAACGAGCTTTGTTAACAATAAGATTAAGACTCATCAAATGCTATTTATAATGATATTTTGGTAATAAACAATTGTGTTTTTCAATGTGTTAATAATTATTGAGTAATAAAGTTTAGTGAAATAATAGATTTCCATTGTCAACGTACAGTGGTGGTATGTAATATCGATTCGTTACGCAGGAGTTTCTCTAGAAAGTACCGCAAGTCAGTTGCGTCCGAACAACGCATACCTTGCATACAGATAATTTGTCACTTTGTATATTGACGTAGGTTTTCGGGGTACGGTCATTTGTATTGTGTCCCTAGAGGCGGAAACAAATCACTGTTTGGTCGGAACAGACTTTCGAACAGAAATGGAATGGAAAATGATAGTATTTTTACTTTTACCATGTTGTTTTCTTTTAATATCTGGTAAGTGTTTATCGATCATGATGTTATATTTTAAATTGGAATTTTGTTTGTGTCGCTAATTACGTTTCATAATGAATGAGTAAATTTCAAACTTAATAAAATTAATTTGTTCATTATAATCAGTAATATAATAATATTCCTATAATGTTTACAGGAAATACATTAAAAAAGAGTAGACAAATTTTCAAAAGCAGTAGAATAGATAATACAATGGAAGTATCCGATTTTTCAGTATACTACGATATTGACACTAATGAGGTAAACATTATTTAATTTTTTACTAATCTATTATGTACCCGTAGGTGTTATAATTAGAGATAATGTTAACTTTTATTTTTTATAGACCATAAGAAAAATGATGCCTCGTCCTTGGTATCAGCCTGGTTGGTTACTTCGTTTTCCATTCCGGGGTGGAAAGTGCGTCTGCGAAGAATTAAAATGCACTTGCTGTACCGGAGTACGGATTCCCGCCTTTAATTTTGACAGGCGAAGTAAGTTAGACTTCATTATTTAATCATTAATTACTTTTTAACCGACTTCAAAAAAGCAGGAGGTTCTCAATTCGAATGTATTTTTTTTAATGTTAATTACCTCATACTTTTGTCTGGGTGAATCGATTTTGATGATTCTCTTTTTAATAGAAAGCTGACGTTTCCCGTGTGGTTCCATTTCAATTTAGTCCAGTTCTGATAACGGTATCCGTGAGAAAACCATATAAGTCTTAAATTTGCATTAAGTACGTGCGCGACAAATAGATGAATAACTCAATAATTCAATATCACGCCAACCGATTTCGTTGATTATTGTTTTTAGTGTATATTAATTTGTTTTCGAATACCCTTTTTTTCTATTTGAAGTCAGTTTTTGTTAAAGCATGTCTATTTGCAATTATTTTATATAGTTGCTATATTGGTTACATAATTCACTGTTGAATTATAATAATATAATATTTATTATTGACTTTATATTATGTTATAGCATGTGCAATATTGACATACGAGCCAACGGAAACAATGATCGACTTGGAGGTTAAGATGAACAACGAAACTGTTTTAAGAAACTCTTATTCAGGTAAAAGATCTACAACATGCGCTTGAAGTCGCTAAATGTGATTACAGTAATCAATTCAGAACACTTTTATAAAGAAAATTATGAACTCACCTTCGTCGAACTTATAATAAATACTGTAATGATAATACCTACAAATTAAAATACAGCAAACAACACTTTTAATTTTGTGCATTGATTAGGTCATTCTGTTTTAATTAACACAACAATTTTTATTCAACAATTTCCTTAAATTTTAAATTTTCTCGAAAAAACAATACCAAGAAAATATTTTTAGAAAAAAATATTTCTAGGATTTTTTTTGTATAGTATAATTGTTGTTTTCAGCCCGCAACCCACCACCTTTTTGCGTGCCGATTCCAGTGCCATACCTACCTCCTGGCCTAGTAGATATGTGTGTGCGGCTTTTTGATATAAAAATCGTGGATCAAAAACTGCACGTTTGTATGGATATGGACACTAGGATAGACAAAGCACCAGTTGTTGTGAGTGTTTTCGTTATTTAAGATTTGTTTCTGTTCTTTTTGTTGAATGCCGCCACCTATCTTCAAACTTGAAGTCGAAGGCTAATTATTATTGTTCCATAGCTTTGACTAGCTCACTTGGCCCAGGCAACCGTTTAATATTATTGTTCATCAAATTATCCCACTTTTAAATCTCTTTACGCTTCGATTTACGTATTATATACTTTATTAGAAAAATATGGTATAGTGTATAATTCATATTGAACTCATCATTAAGAAAAGCAATTGAAATATCAATTTAGAATTTTTATTCAACAAAAAAAAAAAACTGTCGGTCATATTCATTTACTGGATGCGTTTTATATTGTTTTCCTGCGCGGTTAAGTCGCGCGTGCATTTTACAATGCGTGTCCATGATTTTATGCAGGTTTCCTGAAAAGTTTAACTTTCTAATAACTTCGTCATCACTATTCGAAAAATAATAATTACTCTTAGTACACTGTCAAGTATAACTAGTCAGTTTGTTTATGGTTGAAGTATATCGGTGTATCAACAATACACTGGGAGGCCAGATTTTCGAATTCTATGGATTAATCTTGCATAATGGTAACATCGTTTAGAAAATTGCTCGAGGTGAAATATTACTCATACCATTACCACTACCAAAAAGCAGACAACTTTTAACTATCATTTTTGATTGCCTCTAGTAATCTGGTGCTCCAGTCGAGTGATCTTTGCTAAAAATATTTGTTATCCGGGATCCAGAGGCCATATTTTCGAATTCTATGGATTAACTTTGCTCGAACCGTAACATCGTGGTCTAGAAAATTGTTTGAGGTGATTTATTACTTATACCATTACGGCTACCAAAATTTTCGATTGCGTCCAGTAATCTGAGTCTCCAGTCGAGTCAGTATCTTAAAAGTATTTGGTATCTAGGATCTGATTATATTTCTTATTACCTCGTGTATTTGTTACCGACACTTATAAAACTGGAAAATATCCTGTTCTCTGGGGCTTGGGGCTCTTGAATGTCGAACGATCAATGTACATCTGAGACTTACTGACCTAGTAAATAAAGTTTGTAATTTTTTTTATCTATAGGTGCTACATTTCGATTGTATGGACATGGGATTTAACGGCGTTGGTCTATCAAAGCCCAGTGGCAGCACTAACATATCACCTGGTTTGGTTGAAGGTGCATCTAGCAGCACTGAGTCAACCCAAGTAGCCTACGATATTTTCGATCCTATTACCGATACTCAACCCACCACGGAAGCTATGTTTACTAACACAGTGAAATATATTTAGTAATAAATTTATTTATTTTTCAAATATCCAAGTTTTGATTTATACCCATTTTCAGTCGCTCCACTTTTTTACTATCGTAAAGTATCTATGACACTGAACATCTTTCTTGTAGCCATGCAAGTGCTGTCTATCGTACGATAATCGTATTTAATAGAACTGGTGGTAGGACGTCTTGTGAGTCCGCATGGGTAGGTACCACCATCCTGTCTACGAGTATTTCTATCGTGAAGCAGTAATGCGTTTCGGTTTGAAGGGTGGGGCAGCCGTTGTACTGTAAAAACGGAGACCTTAGAAGTAATGTCGCAAGGTATATGGTGGCATTTATGTCGTAGGCGTCTGCGGGCTCCGGTAACCGCTTAACACCTAGTGGTCCGTGAGCTCGTCCACCCACCCAGCAATAAATACAAAATTTATAATACAGGGTGGCCCATAAGTCCTTTGAAAAGTAAAATTTGAATAAAACGAACAGGGCGCGCGTGAGCGGTGCAGGGGAAGCGGGGGGAGTAACTTCGGTTTCTGGGAATTTAGTCGCGATGGAGCGTTTTACCGGAGCGGACCGTGCGTTTTGTGTGCGCGAGTTTTATAAAAACGACAATTCGGCAACCGTTGCGCGGCGTAAATTTCGAGAACACAAAGGTTTACACAACTTTGACGACACTCCAACTCTTCAAACGATTAAGAACTGGGTTGCTAAGTTCGAGGAGACCGGTTCGACGTTAGATAAACCGCGGTTGGGTCGCCCAAGGACGTCACGTACGGAACAAAACATAGACACAGTGACACAGTCTATTCGCGAAAATCCGACACAGTCAACTCGTAAGCGCGCCAGAGCATTAAACGTATCCAGGACATCGTTACAACGGATTTTGAAGAAAGATTTACATATGCACCCTTACAAAATTCAGTTGGTTCAAGAATTAAAGGAAACTGACGGTATTCAAAGACAAAATTATGCGAATGAAATGTTGAATCGGTTTACTTCCTTCAATAACATAATGTTCTCTGACGAGGCTCATTTCCATCTTAACGGGCATGTTAGTAAACAAAATTGCCGCTATTGGAGCCCCATCAATCCAAAACTTAAGCATCAGAAGCCCTTACATAGTCCGAAAGTGACTGTTTGGGCCGCTATGTCAGCCCATGGTATCCTAGGGCCTTACTTCTTTGAGGATGGCAGAGGGCGCGCAGTTACTGTTACGTCGGAGCGATATGTGGCTATGATCGAAGAGTTTTTCATACCAGAATTGCAAAACTTTTCAGGCTTTAATGCCAGGACGTGGTTTCAACAGGATGGGGCCACTTCTCACACCTCTAACACTGCTATGCCCGTTATCCGTCAACTTTTTCCTGGCAAAGTTATCTCTAAGAGAGGAGACATTTCCTGGCCTCCACGTAGTCCAGATCTGACCCCGATGGATTTTTTTTTGTGGGGCTACCTTAAGGCTAAAGTATACGACACAAACCCGCGGTCAATTGAGGCCCTAAAAGAAAACATCCGCAGAGAAATGACAAGCATTTCAGCAGTGACGTGCCGCGCAGTCATCGACAATTTTAGACGTCGTTTGCAAGAGTGCCGTGATCGCAACGGATTACATTTAGGAGATGTTATTTTCAAAAAATAATTCCCGTTTTTTAAGCTTTTTATGTAAATAAAAATTTAATTCATAATGTAATTAGTTTTATTTTAATAAATTTTTTTTCATATCAAAGGACTTATGGGCCACCCTGTAATAAATGCGAGGAATCCCTATTGTACTGTTCTTTGCTATGCTATGCTACTGCTATGTATAGCTACCGACAATTTCGTTTAGGTTTAGGTTTCCATCAGTGGTAAAAGTTACCAATGACTTCGTTTTTTTTTCTTAACTTCCTTCCTTTATTTATTTGAAACTAGCTGACCTGGCAGACTTCGTAGTGCCTCAATCGATAAGTAGAAGACCTAAAGTTTTGTATAAAATGAACTTAAAACAAACAAAAAGAGTCCGTCCGACGGGGGACACATCAAAGGAAAAACAACATTGTTATTTTTATTTAATTCCGAGCATTTTCATGTTTATCTACCTTTTAAATGTTCTCTGGACTTCCACAAATAATTCAAGAGCAAAATTAATCAAAGCGATCCAGCCGTTCTCGAGTTTTAGCGAGACTACCGAAAAGCAATTCATTTTTATATATGTATATAGATTATAATCAAATGGAATGAAATTTATTGAAACGGAATGAGACAGGATGAAATAAAGCTTTAGTAAAATAGTGGTTATTTACTAAGACTTCAGCGGACTTTCCCAGCGATTTGGTTTCATTTTCCCAAGTTCATGCATTTTCACAGATGCTAAGCAGTTAATAAACCACCTTTATTTAACTTGAAAGCTTAAACACACATTTAAGCTTGAAGAAAATCTAAATTAACCAAATATAGCCCTTAGGACTATCTTTTCCTCGAGTTTCGAGTTGAAATCATAGATTAATGAAATGATGTGAGTACAGTTTATTAAGTGGGTCGTACAAGAGTTTATTAAAATGTAGGGTAAAAAATTTATCTTTGACTAAAATCACTGATGTTCAGGCAGGAAAGTTGTTTTAAATCGTTTAAACAAATGGAAAATGAGAAAATATTTACATTATTGGTTTAAAAAGACATCATGAGTGTACCCATATAAAATAAAATCTAAATTATTATGCTATGTATATTTTAAACAAAAGCATTTAAATAATTTTATACTAAAATTTTCTAAAAAATATTTAAAATCACAACTAAGTAATTAATCAATGCAGATTCGCTTTTTTTAATTCATCTAGTGAATTCCTCCCTTTTCAGCATTCCTTAATAAATATTTTTTTAAATATCTTTGGCCTTTAAAAAACAAGACTCTTGAAATAATGATGTTCCAAGAATTTGATTGCCACACTGAAAAACAAGAAAAATACATTTCTTCTATGGGCTACATATTAATATGTCCCCTTTATCTGTTCAATTACAGAAACAGGACAAAAAAGAGTTCGGCAAATTTAATTCCAAGTCTTAGGGAACTTTTTGGCGGGAACGCGAGGAACGACGTTGTGTGAATTGTTTTATTTTCTCTGTTAACTTTGAGTGTTTCTTCAGATTTAAATTGTAAGTGGTTTATTAACTGTATAGTATCTGTGAAATGCACAAATATGGAAAATGAAACAAAACCGCTGGATGTAATTTCTCGTGATCCTCCAAAAAGTCCATTGAAAAACTCTTAGTAAATAACTACCATTTTACTCAAATTATATTTCATCCCATATCATTTCATCCGATTTCATTTAATTTAATTCCCATTGATTAATGTTTCAAATTAACGAACTTTATTTCATTTCATTCCATATTAACATTTTTCATAAAAAAAAGATTACGCTGTATGGTATGATACCTTTGCCTCTCCAGTTAGAAAACTAGAACAATTACTACTGCCGTACGACCACCACTGTCAATTTCTTTATTTATAAATCCAAAAATTCCAATTCATTTATGAACATTTATTACTATTGGGGAATGAGACAAAGTACAAATTGAAATTCTACTAGAAAATTCATGGTAATTAATAATTTTACTATTTATCCCACAAGGATTCCAATATGAGCGATAATAATGATGAATATTATGGTGACGGGTTAGTATGTAATTTTTGGTAAATGCATGTTTTATACGGTTTTTATCATATATTTTCTAGTCTTTATGTTAGATATTGTACCTTTCAAGTTTATTTTATAATTGGCTCTCTTATTAACACGTCTTTTAAAATTCTAATCAAATTATATCGTTTAAAATTTTCTTTTAAATCTGTTTTTTATTTTGTATTTTGCTCAACATCTACCTATTCATGTAGAAAATCTGATATTAAATTTCATCTCAGTACATATATACGTACGTGACTGTAATTTCTTTGTAATAAACATTATTACTATCCTTCAATATCATAATTTGATTGAAGAAGAAGTTGAAGAAAATATGTTAATTTTTTAATATAATTAAACATAAAAAAACATTACAGACGTAAGTATTAATTTTATTAATTATATATATTTTTTTTTTATTGCCCTTGTAGGCAGACGAGCATACGGCCCACCTGATGGTGAGTGGTTACCGTCGCCCATGGACTTCAGCAATGCCAGGGGCAGAGCCAAGTCGTTGCCTACCGTTTAATACTCTCCACAAGCCTCGTTTGAAGAAGGACATGTCATAGCGCTCGGGAAACACCGTGGAGGGGAGCTCATTCCATAGCCGGATGGTACGTGGCAAAAAAGACCTCTGGAAACGCACTGTGGATGACCGCAGTGGCTCCAGGTAGTATGGATGAACTTTACTCCGATGGCGGGCGGTGCGATGGTAAAAACAAGATGCCGGTATCATCTCGAACAATTCCTCAGAGCACTCCCCATGGAACATACGGTACAAAATACAGAGGGAACCGAAGTCCCTCCGCAGACCCAGAGGCTCCAAACGATCCGTGAGAATGGGATTATCGACAATCCGAACGGCCCTCCTCTGTATGGAGTCAAATGGAAGAAGCTGGTATTTGGGAGCCCCGGCCCAGAGATGGNATGCCGGTATCATCTCGAACAATTCCTCAGAGCACTCCCCATGGAACATACGGTACAAAATACAGAGGGAACCGAAGTCCCTCCGCAGACCCAGAGGCTCCAAACGATCCGTGAGAATGGGATTATCGACAATCCGAACGGCCCTCCTCTGTATGGAGTCAAATGGAAGAAGCTGGTATTTGGGAGCCCCGGCCCAGAGATGAGAGCAGTACTCCACGCGAGGCCGGACTTGTGCTTTATAAAGCAAAAGCCTTTGTCCAGGCGTGAAGTACCGCTTCGCTCTGTTGAGGACTCCCAGCATTTTGGACGCCAACTTGGCTTTGCCTTCCAGATGACTCCGAAACTGGACATCGTTCGAAATGTCGACCCCAAGTATCCCAATACTCTCGGAAGGTTGCAGGGATACTCCTTGGAATTGCGGCGCCATGACAAAGGGGTCCTTCTTCGCAGTGAACGTGCAAACTTGTGTCTTATTAATTATATAAAAAGAGCTTTTATTTTGATATATTTTTGTAATTCTATTCCAGAGCAATGGAGCCTCTGGCTGCTGCTCCTGAAGTGACCTACAACTGGGTCGATGTAACATCTGATTTCTTTAAATACATAAAAGGTAATAACATCTGTAGACTTGAAACACTAAAATTTCATAAATCGTAAAATTTAAATTGACAGTTCCTTTGATGGAATTATTAACAGACATTTATTAACATTATTAGGTGGCATTGCTTATCCACTGATAATACTAAAAGTGCTAATAGTAAAACTTAATAGAATGGTGAGAGCAAAGCAATACATACCTTATTCTTACACAAGTCTTTCCAAGTCCTTGCAAGTATCTTTCCTAATACACAAGGGACTAAATCTGTGAACCTTATAATGTTTCCAAATTCTGTCTAGCTTTATTAGCACAGCATGATTGTCAGTACTGAAATTTTGTAAACTTTTAGATCTGCAGTTAGGAGAGTTACTTCATGATGGCCTCCTTTTTGGACTCTTTGAAGCAATGTCAGCAATAGAGATGATGGACCCGAAAATGGATGCAGGAATGATGTGTAATCGTGGTACTCCGAAACCATTAAATTTCCATCAAGCTGTTGCAGTAAGTATGTTTCAGAGGCTTTCATAATCATTTCTTGATTATTATTTCTCTGCAAAACAAGTACAGTTTCCCAAATGTATCTTTTTTTGTTTTATTGCTTAGATGGGTGGACGAGCTCATAACCCACCTGGTGTTAAGTGGTTACTGGAGCCCATAGACATTTACAACGTAAATGCGCCACCCACCTTGAGACATAAGTTCTAAGGTCTCAGGTATAGTTACAACTGCTGCCCCACTCTTCAAACCGAAACGCATTACTGCTTCATGGCAAAAATAGGCAGTGTGGTGGTACCTACCCGCGCGGACTCTCAAGAGGTCCTACCACTATCTTTATCAAATTTGTGACATTATTTCTCTAATGACAAATATCTTTATTAAGTTTTATACCATGTTTTGGAAACGGCCATATATATATAAGTCCAGAGTTCAAAGTTATAAACAAAAAGATGTGGTAAACTCATTAACTATAAAGACTAAGTTGTGTAATATAAAGTTTTATTTATACAGGCCGACAAGTTGAAGATTGATAACATAGAACCTAATGAACTGATTGGAATCATAGATGCAACAATGGCATGTATTGTTTCCTGGTTGGAAGGACATTCTCTTGCTCAGACCGTTTTTACTAATCTGTACCTACATCAGCCACATTCAATAAACAACAAAATTTTGAAGGCATTCTGTATAGCAGTTTACAAACTGTTGGATTGCATAAGAGATTGTATTAACCAGTAAGTTTGATTTGATTGTTCTTTGTGATTAAGATTTCAATAGAAAGCAATTATTATTATTATATATAGAAGGGGGAAAGGCTATTTGGTTTAAGCAACATTTCGGTTGATACTAGACATTTATCTTTGTAATTAAAGGTACATTTTATTTGGTATTAGTATAAACAATTCAGTGTTTTTAATTGAACTTCAATTATTTTTACTGCATTTAAATAACTGAGGAACTTTTTTTGTAATAATATTTTTTCCAAATTTTTAAACTTTAATCGGCTCTCCTGTAAAGTTGCAAAAATGTCGCAAGACATTTTATTGTTTTTCTATGTATGTAAATTCAAAGATTTTTTTATTTATATTATTTAGACAAGTAATGCATCTGAAGTTTCTGTGGCTTAATAGATAAGACACTTAGTGTCTTGAATCAAGCAATTTAACTAAAGTGGTGAATAAATCCATTCTTGCGCGTGACACATTCAGATTTAAAAAATAGGACAGCCAGTATACAATACAAACAAGACTGACCACATCTCCTAATATGTGTGGCGGTATTAGTGTTGTAATGGCTAGTGAGCTTTTAGCACTTTACACTGGGTGGGTAGTGAAAACGTTTAATCGAATACAATTTTTTTTATAAGTTTTGATTGGATACAACGGGTCATAACCTACTACTTATAACTTTGCATAATTACTAGTGAAAATTGTCTGTGAGCCTAGACATCTACCAACATCTTGCTTATTTTCGCTACAAGTGGTAATGTGTTTGTTGGAATGGTATGCTCCGGTAGTTGTTAAAACAGAAATCGGGTCTCATCACATGGTGGGTCACATTCTAGTCTGATATATATTGACGCTTTCATGGAGAAAATGCTTATGATCTCTTTGCTGATCAGATTTGTTGGCGATCACAGATGATTTGGGTAGACTGGCTAGCAAGAAATGTACAAGGAGAGCTGAAGACCAGGCTCAGTTGTGTGTGTTTGCCCCATACTTAGCTACATAAAAAAGGCTAAAGTAGAAGTAAAATTTTCAATCTGACCTTTACTTTCTACATGAATTGTGCCCTAAAACCAATTGAAATTTATATAAATGTTATATAAAATATGTATAGATTTTTTAATTCTTTTAATTTCACACATCTTTTTTTGTATTTCAGAGCTCAAGTATTTGAAGAAGAAGATTTTCAGCCAATGGGATATGGGTATTATTTAGGCTCTAATCCACAGTCAGGTCATACTTACGACGCTAGTCTGGAAGTTACTGAGGCCAAATGTATTTCATTACTCAGAGAGCAGGAAGAAGAACTAAACAAAAAAACTAAGAATACTGAAGCTGAGGTAAGCACACCGGCAGGTGGTTGAAGCAACAGATAAAATATTTTTATTTTGGAAAAATAATTGTTAACACAAATGGAATAGTGATACAATACAAATTTTGAAAATCATGTGCGAATAATTGAGTAAGTATGAATAAGAAAGGCAAATTGTATAACATTTTAATTTAAGCTATTTTTTCATGATTTTATTAGGCAAATATCCTTTGGACAGCACTAGCAGCCAGAATAAGATTCACTAGAATGTTCTACCAAGCTCTTCTACTGATAACAAAGCGAGATTCGAAGTCGGGAGCCGACTGCGTGGCCCTGTTGAATGGTTGTTCGGAAATGATGAAAGTCATCATTAAAACTTCAGGCAAAGGAACACAGCCTGTGGAGAACTGTAAGTTTAGTTATTCGATTAGGAAATTAATTACATTTTTTTTATTTTATTTATTGCTGTTAAGTTTTTATTATTGTTACTGGTGTTAAGTGGTTACTGAAGCCCATAGACATCTACAACGTAATTGCGCCAACCGCCTTGAGATATAAGTTCTAAGGTCTCAGTATAGTTACAACGGCTGCCCCGCCCTTCAAGCCGAAACGCATTACTGCTTCACGGCAGAAATAGGTAGGGTGGTGGTACCTACCCGCGCGGACTCACAAGAGGTCCTACCACCAGTAAGTACGGAAATTATAATTTTGCGGGTTTGATTTTTATTACACGATGTTATTCCTTCACCGCGGAAGTCAATCGTGAACATTTGTTGAGTACGTATTTCATTTGAAAAAAATTACATTTTACATTACATTTTGAATTAAAACTTTCATTGTTAGTTTATAAACAAATGTTTATAAACAAAGTCTACTTAAAAAAATGAAGTGACTTGATGTCCTGCGTTCAGTGCAATGTATCGCTTCAAAGCCATTTAGCTCGTAGATTTGTCTATTTTTTATAAGGATGTTAGTTATTCTCTATTGATTTGGAAGTTGAAGTCATCACAATAAACAACTAGTTGACCATGTCTAAAATAATAGTAAAATAATTCATAAAGTAGTTATACGGCAAGAGAATTCAATTAAAACGATCATCAATGTTTATGAAAAATTATAATTTCCAAAAGACATTAAAAATAAAATGCAGTTATTCTTCGACTTTCATTTTGATTGTGAGATGTGCTAGATGAGACTCATCAGATGGAATTTGATCACCGCTGCCGGTGAACATCAGCAATGCAAAGATAGAGCAAGATACCAACCTGATGTCTGATACATACCTCGGGACTACCATCCATACTTTTTTTTTTATTGCTTTGATAGGTGGTCGAGCTCACAGCCCACCTGGTGTAAAGTGTTTACTGGAGCCTATAGACATCTACGACGTAAATGCGCCACCCACCTTGAGATATAAGTTCTAAGGTCTCAGTATAGTTACAACGGCTGCTCCACCTTTCAAATCGAAACGCATTAGTGCTTCACGGCAGAAATAGGCGGGGTGGTGGTACCTACCCGCGCAGACTCACAAGAGGTCCTACCACCAGTAACACCAGTACTTCTTGAACTTTGCTCGAAAAAGAATGTTTCATAACACAGCTCCGGGGAAATACCGAAGATAGGAGCAGCAGCCATACAGCAACCATGGCGCAGCGTTAAGAGTGTTATATGTGAACTTTTAATATTATTTTTTAGCCGATTCGCCGAACCCAATGGGATTTGAGCCAATGATAAACCAGCGTCTCCTCCCTCCGACGTTTCCGCGGTACACCCGCATCAAACCAAGAATAGAAGCTCTTCAGTATTTCGACGAGCTCGTTTCGAGACTCCGTCACGCTTGGAAGATCACCTCCTGCACTAACTTCCACACGGCAGTGGTAATGTTTAGTTGTAAATACAAAATTATATTATTGTTTTTTTTTAAGGGATTTTATGACCTGGTAACTAAGACCTTTAAGGTCATGGTCTTATTTTAATTTATATTCTTATTTTTATGAAATGAAAAATGATAATATGGAGTGAAATGAAGTGAAATGAAGATGATTAATTTGAGACATTAATCAACTGGGATGAAATTAAATTAAATGAGATGAGATGATATGGAATGAAATATAATCTCAGTAAAATGATGCTCAGTTACTGAGATTTTTTCAGTGGACTTTTTGGAGGATCCCGAGAAGTTACGTTCAGCGGCTTTGTTTCATTTTCCCACATTTGTGCACTAATAAACTACCGCTATTACACATTTAAACCTGAAGAAACACTAAACAGACAAAATAAAACAAATCACACAATTTCACTAATCGCGTTCCCGCCAAAAAGTCTACAAAATTATATAGTAAGATTTGTGTATAGATAAAAATATGGTAATTTTTTTGAGAACAATCTACCATGTTTTATTGAATGTTCCTTCCAGAGTAATACAAGGGTTTATGTACAAGTAATATGTTCTACTATAACCACTATTTAGTAACTATGACACAATACTATATTATTATGTTGTTTTTTTACTATATATTATATTGAATATATTATTATACTATATTATTATTATTAAAAACTGCTCAATATAATATTTTATCTATATTTCAGGATTTCTTCATGGAATTCAGCCGTCAGCGCGCTTGTATTTTATCGAGATCTGCACTACAGCTACTGTATCTGAGTCCGTCTCCGGCGACGACGGCCGCCACTGCGCAAACCGTTCCCTCGGGAGTTCCTCGGCCCCACCACATCTTCATTGAGATCCTCAGAGATTCGATCAAGAATTTCGTTAATCCACCGGTTTTAATTAATAAACCAATGATGCCAGGCACTCCGCAGGTTAGTCAGACCATACACAATAGTATCAAAGAAAATAAAATATTTGTAGATAATCTTTTGCACCGCTTTAAGGATGCAATTTGTAAAAAAAAAATCTTCGCTGCTTTCTTGTTAAATTTATTGATCTGTGTTTTCACGCTTTGATTGGCATAAGGGAGTCAACCAATTGTTAATTGACTGTTTGACTCCATAGGTACTCCAACAAGAATGTTACGGGTCACCTTGTATTCACTGTATAGTTAAATAATATTTCAAATCGCATTTATGCCAAATAAGTTTTCACTTTGAAAAAATCGTACAACCCTAATATTGAGTCGTGGTACGGTCCGTCAATCAGTTGACATGTTCTGCTAAAACTGATATGTTTGTATTGAAGGCGCGAGAAGTTGTCGAGACTTTTTTGACGAGATGCGTTCGTCCGTTCGCCGTGTTGCTGCAAGTGTGCGGACACAACCGCGCCAGGCAACGGGATAAGCTGGTGCTCTTGCTCGATGAATTCGCTACTTTGCAAGAAGAGGTATGGTCGTATTATCTGTAAGGGCACTAACAAATACACTACACGGTCAGCTGCTGCGAACTATAGGCGCCGCCATATTGGCCTTGGCTGCTCTGGCGAGCGCCTTTCACTTTGTCCCTACTCCGCGGCCGACCGTCACGCGACGTGCAACACACAGACGAAAAAGTTTGAGACGATGTAATAAAAGTTTCACTTTAAAAACTTTTAATAAAACAACAGAAAAAAGTGATTAGTAAAATAGTTATGGCATAACATAAATAAGTTAATTTTTGTATCCTCTTCTGTATTGAAGAAAATGCCCCTTTTAAAGTCTTCGTTTTTAATGTTCAAGAATGCGGTCGAAAAGAAAGTCAAATGACAGTTAGTAAATAATAATAAAAAAAGACGCAATGTACTACAAAAAAGTAGCTGTTGGGTAAAGTCGCACAAGCACAGTGAATGTCCTCCAGTGACTATGTATAATTCAGAAAATGCGTATACCAATCCTAAGTTTTGTACTCGTCCATTGCGGGTTCACGAAACTTTTTAAAAGGAAACAAATTTTAAAAGGATAAGTCATGCTAACGTTTGAATACAGATTCTTTTTTATTGCTTTGATGGGTGGACGAGCTCACAGCCCACCTGGTGTTAAGTGGTTACTGGAGCTCATAGACATCTACAACGTAAATGCGCCATCCACCTTGAGATATAAGTTCTAAGGTCTCAGTATAGTTACAACGGCTACCCCACCCTTCAAACCGAAACGCATTACTGCTTCACGGCAGAAATAGGCGGAGCGGTGGTACCTATCCGCGCGGACTCACAAGAGGTCCTACCACCAGTAAGAGATTGTTCGTTCGGCTTTTGGAACGATATTCACTGCGCCGTTTTCATTTACAAGCATATTCTCGGCTAATTAATTTGATGTACATAACTCGTGATATTGTTTTTTGTAATTATATTTTCAGGCGGAGAGCGTGGACGCGATAACGAGTGGCAGCATGGGTACTGGAGATTGTCCGTGCTTCAGTACTTGGGTTCTGTACCACGTGCTGCGTGTAATGATCGCGTATCTACTCTCCGGCTTAGAACTGGAGCTGTACTCTGTACATGAATATCATTATATTTTCTGGTGAGTTTCGGTACCGAATTCCATCAGTCCACCTCGTGATATGAGGTCGAAGTCTCAATTTTACTGGTGGTAGGACCTCTTGTGAGTCCGTGCGGGTAGGTACCACCACCCTGTCTGTTACTGCCGTGAAGCAGTAATACGTTTGGGTTTGAAGGGTAGCCATTGTAACTATACTTGAGACCTTAGAACTTGTATCGAAAGGTGGGTGGCGCATTTGCGTTCTAGATGTCTATGGGCTCCAGTAACCATTTAACACCAGATAGGCTGTAAGCTCGTCTAACCATCTAAACAATTAAAAAAAATGTACTGCATAACGGCCTTACATTGAAACCCGAGCCCATATTCGCTATGCGCAGTAATGGGCAAAATGGTGGTACCTACCCTCTGATCAGATCACGAACAAACAGTACCTAACCTTTATGTTTCGAGGGATGAAAGGTTATTTGGTTTAAGATATATTTTTGAAACTTTACAGGAGAGTAACTTAAAGTTTAAAATTTGGAAAAAATATCATAACAAAAAAATATTGTTACGCCGGTAAGAGTAACGCCATATATCGCTGAATAGTCTAACGAATATAGAAGGATCTAGTAGCACCTAGAACGCTCGAGAAGTACAACGCCATCTATTGTCAGATAGCGGAAACACAATACTAGAAATGTGTGGAATATTCTCGAAAATTCTAGGGATGTGGTATCGGCTATAAAAGCGCTGCAGAGATGGCAGGGAGTCAGTTTTGCAATCAGTAAGATTGAAAACCAGGCATGTACAAACTGCTTGTTCTATGAAGGCGTTGTTGTCTCAAGAATATGACGTCGAATGTAGTCGTATCAAGCGATGCGACATCAGCAGATCCAGCGGACATATACGAATTCTTCTAATGAAAAAACGTACAAGATTAATTCATGTTGACGAATGACATCCCCGATGAATGCATATTGCATCTTCTAATAAAAAGTGTTACTTTATTTCGCACGGCAGAAATAGGCAGGGTGGTGGTACCCACCCGCGCGGACTCTCACAAGAGGTCCAACCACCAGTAAAAAAAATTTGCTGTATTGGTGTTCGCAGGTATCTGTACGAGTTTCTGTACGGCTGGCTGGTGTCGGCCCTGGGACGAGCTGAAGGGCTGGCCAACGAGACCACCAAAAGAATAGAAGGGAAACGTGCCGGTGTACGGAAACAGAAGAAACGCACGCGCCCTTACGCGAGGGAGGGTCTCATGTGTCAAGTCATGCAGAACATGTGCGGGGGATATTATAAGGTAATATATCGACGTTAGAAAGGCAAACGTGACCAAGCGACAATAATTAACTGCTTTGTACATAAATCATAGGCAATAATCATATTCGATGCGCAAAAAAAAAAAAAATTAATTCTATTATAATAATTTCAATCCTACAGCTAGATTCGTTAAAATAGATTTTTTTCAGGTATTTCAACTTTAAATTAGTCTACTGTAAAGTTCACGCATTGTCGCTTAATCACGTTTGCTTTTCAAGCGTCGGTATACAAATATAACACTATTCATTTCGACTAAGGTAATCGTAATTACTTACCTTACGTAACTTACAAAAACTTTGTACCCCTTTTTACGAAAATTGCGCAAATGGAGAAATATGAAATTTCCCACACTTATAGAGAACATAGAGAAGGAATGCAGAATGCTAATATTTATTTAAATTATACATTAATAATACATTAAATCAATAAAAAAAAACATTACACACGCTACCATATATTTGACACAAACACACACACACACACACGCGCATAAATACTCTTTAGTTTATTGTTAAAGTCTGTGACTGTGTCTGTCTATCAAATTGAGAATAACTTTCAAGTTTGCTCAGTTTTTGATTTTCTAACCATTTTCAGTGTCACCCCCCTATAAATTTGATTGTTTCCGCAGGCGTTAGTCGCTTTCAAGCTGCAAGGGAAGATCCGTCAGCCGCAGTCCGAGTTCGACAACGAAGCGGTCCGGTACAAGCACCGGTTCGCGCCGCTCTCCGGCCTGAGTCCGCCCCAAGTCCACTACCACGAGTTCTGCGAGATGACGCAGCCGCTGCAGTGAGTTTTGAGTTTTAAGACACGAGTCGATTGAGGCGACTTTCGAGTAACGCTCGCGCGATCGTCGGGTCGTCGCCCTGTGTACGCTGGTACTTGCCGGCGGGATTCGACCACCGTTGCATTCCTAGATAGAGCGCGCGTCGCGTAAAAAGAACGCTGGAAGAAAGTGGAGGGGGTGTGTTTGCGCATGGATACACTCGCGCACGAAAATACTAAGTACTTTTGTTTTATTTTTGAAGTAATCTTTCGCTCGCGGCTTCGTATATTGGTTATAGGTATGATAGGTATGTACAGTTTAGTAGTTCTGTACTCTTGTAACTGTATGCAGTTACATGTTACAGGAGAGCGTAGAAAGATATCATAAGTTTGAAGTTAAAGCTTAGGTAAAGTTATAAAGATGATAATTTCTCTTTATGTGAATTGTACGATAGTTAGTGATGCACTTTCTTGACTGTAATTAAATTCATATTATATTATTCGTTGTCACGCGGCAAAAAGTGGATCGCGTCGCGAGTAAGCATGACGTTCTGGTACTGTTGGTGGTCGGCATTTCGTAACTATAATAAAATTGTACGGTGGTAAGATCGTACATGGTAGGTACGTTAAAAATAATATATTAGATAGAATTTTATGAAATAGAATTAAAAACATGTTTAATTTCTGCGTAAAATGTTTAATCTGAATACGAACAGACAGACAGACAGACGGACGGAAGGACGGACAACAAAGCGATCAAAGGGTTCCGTTTTTTTCCTATTGAGGTACGGAACCCTAAAAATGAAATTAGACTCGGAACATTTTGTTGCCACTGCGGTCCGTTTCATACATTATTTCAAATTTTCAACTGCATTATTATCAGCCTCTTTCTTCATAAAACAATATACGTCATAAATCATTTTTCTCACTTTTCTATGTAAAACCATTTTGTAATTAAAACTTATGTGCGCGATAGTATTTTGTGAACGAACGTAACGTGAACCCAGCGCGGAAAGCAAAGGTCGACTGACGAACCAATAGCACACCGGCAAGCATGCGGCAGGTGACCCGCCCGCCGCGCGCCGCACCTTTTTTTTTTTTTTTTTTTTTTATTGCCTTTGTAGGCAGTCGGGCATACGGCCCACCTGATGGTGAGTGGTTACCGTCGCCCATGGACTTCAGCAATGCCAGGGGCAGAGCCAAGCTGCTGCCTACCGCTTAATACTCTCCATAAGCCTCGTTTGAAGAAGGACATGTCATAGCGCTCGGGAAACACCGTGGAGGGGAGCTCATTCCATAGCCGGATGGTACGTGGCAAAAAAGATCTCTGGAAACGCACTGTGGATGACCGCAGTGGCTCCAGGTAGTATGGATGAACTCTATTCCGGTGGCGGGCGGTGCGATGGTAAAAACGAGATGCTGGTATCATCTCGAACAATTCCTCAGAGCACTCCCCATGNAAGGTCTCAAGTATAGTTACAACGGCTGCCCCACCCTTCAAACCGAAACGCATTACTGCTTCACGGCAGAAATAGGCGGCGTGGTGGTACCTACCCGTGCGGACTCACAAAGGTCCTACCACCAGTAAAGTGGCATATAGGCAAAGTAATGAAAGTCTGAATAGTCAAAAGTCGAATTTGAGATTTTAGGAAGATATCTGAAATATACTATGGTATTGTAATCTAAATATAATAACATCCTACTAAACTGACATCGTTGAATGTACGAAATACACTGTATTATTAAAAGTACATTAGCTCACCACCTTTTTGTGGTACTATGACGAAAACCTTTCCTGATATGCATATAATAAATATCAAGTTTCAAGTAAATTAGACCAGCAATACCAAAACACATAATATATCAACAAAGGAACAATTGGGTGGCAGTAATCTGTACTTTAAAATTATATAATCTACATTAAATGTGGAAATTTGTATCTTTTGTTGTTTCTTAGAGTTTATTAAAAAGTACAGAAGTGACCGAATGAATTTTAATGAAATTTCTCATATCCATCTATTTATCTATTTTTATATTGACTTATTTAATCTAGTTTGAAGAATGATATAAAATAGCTTTCGTGAAACCACATGCAGGGTAGTTCATTGAATAATATATACAGCGTAAACTGGCCACAGAGTAATGTAATTATTAAATAAATAAATTTATTTTCAGGTGCAAGATCTGCTCAAAGTTGCCAAAACAAATTTTGTCGTTTTAAAACTATTAGCGGGGGGACACAAAGCCGACTCAACTACATCGCCCGAGTTTGATTTCTCTGTACATAGACACTTTCCTATTATCAAATTAGTTTGATATTATTGTATATATGAATAAATTATATGAATAAATAAATAAAGTTACGTGATCAGTGTATTTTTATGTAGTCTGTGCAGTTTGGCATCCCTAGTTATGAAAATTAATTTATGGCAACATTATCCTAAGTTCTGTAGCGTATTTACGGAGGCTATTACGAAGGAGTAACCTTTGTGCTTAAGAAGCACCTGTCGAAAAGTAACCATTAATAGGCTCAGGGCGCCCCCGTAGCAAGTGGTGTAATATCGAATTTAGCGCCAAAAGTTAATATATTTTTAACCTAAGCACTGGTAGCCTTGAGGGGCTATTTTACCTTCTCTTGGCTGTTTACAACTGCGATATTCATATCATACGACTTATTTTTAATAGCGCTGTTTTGGTGGATTTTTTAAGTTGCAATTAACTTGCAGTTGGACATTTTTTCAAATTGTTACTAAGAAAAGAGAGTTTCGTTACCTCTGACCTCCTTATGTGCATTCATTATAAAAAAGAAAAATATTTAATATTTTTACTCAAAAACGAGGTTCGAAGTTACTTCTTTTTGAAGTCGGTTAAAAATAGAAAAAGAGTTAACTAAGGAGCAGGAATAGAAAACAAACCGCTCTTTTGAGAATAATTTTCTGTCTGTGTTTTCTGTCTCTGTTCGCTCATATCTCTGGAACTACTGAATGTATTTTTATTTAGTTTTTATACATTTAATTCGGAACAGAAAATGATTATATGAATACAGGACAGCATATAATATTTGTTTCATTGAAATAGGATGTTACAAAATTAATAGTATTTCGTTTTATTTATATGAAACTAATGTCTGTCACGCCAAAACCATTTGATTGAGCCAATTCTGACGAAATTGGGTATGGACATATTTTGATCCCTGGGGAAGAGAATTTATATGAAAGTTAAGCAAGTGAATTAGTGCGTGCGTGCGAAGCTGCGGTTTGGCAGTTAGTATGATAATAACATATTTTCAAAACTCATTATATAATTTTTATCTTTATTTAAATAAGTTTAAAACTTGTATCTTGATATTAAATCTTGGTGAGTTTTACTAAATTTTCTACGATTACAATTACATTGCAATAAATAATAAGTACGTAATTGTATAATATGATATGAAATAATAAATAAATTTTAGTGAATATAAACAGATTTGATCTCATTCTTCTTCTTCTTCGGTGTCTGCATCTGATACATCAGTGTAGCAATCGCCTTCAGTTGTCTTCACTCTCAAGAAATCAGTAGCTTGAGGGCCTGAAATAATAATAACGCATTCTCAAATTGAAGCAAATCGATAGTTTGAAGAGCTACCAAAACAATGCTCTAATAAACTAACTAGATCCGACCAAAATAACTCAAGGTCTCTTGTGGCAGGAATAGGTCGGTACCTAAATAATTACTAGGCAATAAGTCTTCTAAAACCTTTTGAAACATAGATGCTTCTAGTTCTAACACTAGGAGCAGCCATAGCACAGGTCGCTGTTCTCGGCAAGGAGTTGGACGTTACACTTAACCCGTAGCATCACCTGAGTTTATCGCCTGTTCTTCTCAGCAGGTCGATATTTCGGCCCAATAGTTGATGCACTTGCAAACTAGCTGCCTTTGAGTTAAGAGGCTTCCTTCATTGCTAAGCTCTAACTTTTCTGGCTGAGATTGTGCTTGCTCACCCATTCTGGTGAAGTTGAAATAACTTCGAAGCGAAAAACAATCCCTCCGTCCCGAAAAAACCTATGGTTTCGGTTTCTTGGCGTTTTGCAGACTTTTTACACTACCTATATCTTGGAAGGTAGTATTTACTATGGCAGTAGCTAGCAGTTTCCATGTGAATGTTATTGTTGCTGTTATGGCCTTGAATGACCAAGGTTATTTTTCCACTCAATACTCTTTCTTCATCCTGTGGGCTGTTACACTGCCCCCAGAGACACGCCATAAAAACAAAATGAGTTAACAAACTACTGTCACTAGCTGGCAACAGGTACAGTCCTATGCCGTTAAATGACAATGTACAATACATACCTACCTCTCTAATTCTTATGGAAAATGGAAATACACATCCACAACGATTTATTAGATGCGGGGTTAGAAAAAAAAAACTATACTTTTTTGACAGCTTGTTGCTTCTAGATTTAGTTATTCTATGGTCGAATTGAATTTCAGTAAAGTGCCAGCGTATTGCTTAAGCCAACCTTCTGTATAAACGACGTTAGCGGCGAAGTCTTGTATGGGAACTGGTGTGAGAGACCGGTTTATTCCAGAAACTGTGCTTTCTTCTTCGTCTTCTGAATCCACTAAAATTTCTTCCTCCTCACATTCTTCGATCTGGAGATTTAGTAAAATAATTTGAGTTGATTGCTACTTTGTAGTGCTATTTATGTATGTTAACCTATTGTGATAGTATGGTTTGGTAGTAGCCTATGAGTTGTAATAATATGTATGAAAAAAATAAAAATATATAGAGTCGAACATAAATCCTGAAATAAAGATAAATTTACAATGAATAAAAACTATCAACAGTTCGTCTTCAAGCTGGATATGGTATAATATATAACATTATATATTTTAACTCATCTTTTATTAACTGTATATAATAATATGATTGGCCGATATTGATATTCCTGTTAGAATAGTTATATTACCCCGCTATGTATTTGCCATATTTTTCCAGAAATACTCGATGTTTTCATATTATGTCGGAAGCGACTGTTTTAAATAATATAACCGTCAGTTGTACAATATCTGTCTACCTAATGATTTATTTCCAATCTACCTAAATTATGTTATTTGGTGGGCATAACAATTATATTTTGGTGTTCTTTTCTCTTTTGCAATCAGGGCCGAAAGAATACGAGTTAATAAGCACACCCAGACCTTATAGCTATGCTATTTATATACATAAATAGAAATTTTGGAAATTGTGTGGTAAATGTAACCTTTGTAACGTAATAATATGACTTGTTTTTGTTCTACCTACATACATAGCAAATATTCTTAGCAAATTATTGTAAGTCTCGTCAAAATCGGTCCAGCCGTTCCAGAGATTAGCCGGAACAAACAGACAGACAGACAAAAATTGTAAAATATGTTATTTTGGTGTATGTACCGTATATATATTCATATGCGTGTAGTAAAAATCGGTTATTTCAATATTACAAACAGACACTCCAATTTTATTTAATTTTATATGTACATATTTTATATGAGTACCTGGATATCAAAAGACTGCTGCTTATTCTTAAACTCCATAAAAGCCGCTGATGAGGATCTCTTTGCTAATACTTTAGCAGTGCTCGGAGATGGCGTATCTTCAGCGGGTTGACCTTCATTGATTTGATAGCCCACGTCCAAATTTAATTGAATGTTTGAAGTAGCAGACGAACGCCTTCTACGCAACTGACATTCTGGTTCCTCTGTCATTATGAACCTCTAATGGAAAGCAAATTTTATTGGTTTAATAAACATCTTATTAAACACTAGCGGCCCGCCCCGGCTTCGCTTGGGAAGTAAGTAGCGCACGCGATGTAAAGAATATTAGGTAATTTTTTTACACATTGGGTTATATTATTAGAGTTTCAGTGAGGAACCCAAATTTTTTTTTAATATTATAAATATAGCCTATGTCACCCGGGGATAGCGTAGCTTCCCAACAGTGAAAGATTTTTTTAAATCGGTTCAGTAGTTTCGGAGCCTATTCAATACAAACAAACAAACAAATCTTTCCTCTTTATAATATTAGTATATTTATCAATCACGAACATCTCGGTCCTACAACAGCTTAAAATGGAGAACGCTCAACGCCTGTCTAACACCTGTCTGCAACGCATAATGCGCTACTTTGGCCACGTTGCCCGCAGAGGTGTAGACAACTTCTTGGAACATCTGATGGTCACTGGAAAAGTAGAAGGAAAACGTCCTAGAGGCCGGAGCCCCAAACGTTGGTCCGACCAGGTCTCCGAGCAAACCAGTGGACCACTTAGCGCTGCACTACATCAGGCAACTGACCGGAGCCGATGGAGGCTGGCAGTCGACAAGCTGAAATGGATCCTCAGCAATGAGGGAGCGATGGAGAAGAAGAAGAAGAACAAATAAACAAACATAATCATAAAATGTATGCTGTGTTTTTTTTCTAATTGTTCACTGTGCATATTATAATCCGCTTCAGTTCACATTTCAATAGATAAATATTATATATTGGACCTATCTTATTGGACTAAGCTTATTACAGAATATTCTCATATCTGACCCCGACGACGGGCAACGCAAAGCTGTCTTCGCCCGAAACATGTCTTGTCGGAGCCCCAGGATCCGCTTCCGGTGCTTTTTGGCTCTTCAAGCACCGATCATCGTAATTGAAGAGTTCGAAGAGCGAACTAACCCATAGACAGGACGGTGACCGGTACTTGAGGGTCCTAAAAACACCGAGAGTGGATGCAGGGGATCCGACAAGACATATTTCGGGCGACGGCGGCTTTGCATTTTCCCGTCGCAGGCGGATAAGGCGATTTGGTACATAAGCACTCTAACCACTACGCTTCGTTTAAATTATAACTTTGGAGAACCTTCTAGAATATTGCTATCAAACAGTCTTCAAAATGAAAAAGTAATAGTTACCTACCGATTTTTTTTTTGCGAAATCAGAACTGTTGTCTTCTTTTTGTTTCTTGATTTGCTTACAAAGCATCCATTAAATTGGTTAGTGAGGTGACTGTTACTGGACTACTAAGTAGATCAGACCCCGAGGGCATAAGCGAAGCCATAAAACATAATCTGTATTGTTTGGTTTCAGGTGTGTTCAACCATTCCATATTTGTACAATGTAAAAAAAAAAATCGAAGATAATATGTACACATATTTTATGACGTGCAAGAATAAAAACGTAAACATTTATTAAAATAAAAAAAGCTACAGGATCGCGTATCACGGCTAAAATTTGTTTTACATAATATTTAAATCTCGTGCTTATTATTTTCATATTTTTCAAATGTGTTATGGTTTTTGTGGTCACAGGCTTACAAAGGTATTATTCGACATTGTTATTGTGGAAATAACAAAACCGTAAAAAATCTAGTATATAAATTGTGATGTGGGCTTCGGATAGCCCGACGAGTGACGATCGTGGCATCGAGGATTTCCCATTCGGAAAATTCGTCCAGTCATGACACGATGGCGGGAAGACATGCGCTTCGCTGGAAACGCGACACGTCCTTATGGACCCACTCGATCCAATCTCAGTACTATTAGCAGCAGTAAACATCACCACAACTCAGCATATTCGAACTCGAAAAAGAGCTTAACGTGAAATTTAGCCCATAATAATAGTCTCATCGGATCTTCTCAGTAGATCGCGAATACTATCTTGTTTTAGATGCACTTGCGAAGTAGCTGCCCTTGATCTGTTAGGCTCTTTTAGGGCACTCGGGTAGCTGTAAGTAAACTTTTCTTTTGAGCCTTTCAATCCTGAGTATGTAAAAAAACCCGTCACCTTGCCTCCCGTCTGGCTCGTATGAGTTCTAGCTCATCCAAGACACAGATGCAGATTGTTGAGCGAGAAGGGATTTTATTCGACAATTTCCTCTTCACCTAAAAATAGCATCTAGACTGTATTAGAACTGTAATATACAGTAATAAATAAATATTCCTACAAAATGTCACGCATAACAAATAAAAAACACGTACCTACATATTTTGTAGCAATGATATCAGTTGAAACTACATAATTGTTCATAACCTCTGTAATTTATATGGATTCTCCTATTATGTTCTAAGTATAACCTACTTAATATGTTATGTATGGTTCTCTTTGAGACATTAAGTGTTGTCTCGCTCATTCGTGTAATCGGAAGTAAAAGTCTGTCCGATTTTCTTACCGTAAAAATGAGTTATTGAATATGATGTTGGTGAATGTCATGTAATGTTAATTGGTAGCTGCATCACCGGTTTTAAAATGAGCCACTGGCCTGAGAACGGACTCAAAACAAATGCAAAAAAATAATCTTTTCCATTTTTACAATATTACAATTTAACTAATTACCATTTTATTTTATATTAGGTAATAATTGCCTTGAATTTTTTATTTAAGCTCTTATGCTTTCCGTTGAAAAGGTGAGCCAACGGTTACATAATGCAATTCAGACTTCGGTCTCATATCCCAATAAAGGTTTCAAGCATTTACGTCATGAAGTATATGATAGACATTTGCTCTTGGCTCTGATAGACATTTAGCACTATACGGGCCGTCAGCGTTTACACTCGTCTATGAAATGACACGTTTATAGGGATAGATACAATTCAATATAGATATTATGATGCACTAATTTTCTCTGAAAATTTCTATATGTATTTTACGATATCCGATCCACAAAATATCAAGATTCTTTGTTCTCACTTAGAATTTAATCATACAATTATATTATACGATTAAATCTATACAAAGGTAATTAAAAAAATTCTACACTAATGTTTTTTTTTACTAACTCGATGGCGAACTAATTAGCGCCTCTGAGTGTTGGGTCGAGGGTGAGGGCTGAGAATCGTGGGTTTGATTCCCATATCAGGCAAACTTTCGTGTGTTTAAGCAGGCTTGTTTGTTCTTTGTCTCAGTTTTTATTGTCTATTTATACTTTTAAATTGACACGTATTTTTTAAACATTAATTTTATTGACATTGCAATAAAATGGAAAGTAGTCACTGTTTTAATTCTGTGTACACGTACCTAGCCGTAAATGAGCGCCGTTAGATTCATCCTCTTTGAACATCATTAGCTGAGCCACCTTCTTTTTGTCTTTTTTTCCTTTTATTCTTTTATTTATTTTCCTGCAATAATCTAAACATGTGTGAAATCCAATAAATGATTTTATTATATTATTACTAGCTGACCCGGCAGACTTCGTAGTGCCTCAATCGATACATAAAAGACTTGAACTTTTGTATAAAACAAACTTAAAACAAACAAAAGGAATCCGTCCGATGGGGGACACGTCAAAGGAAAAACAAAATTGTTATTTTTATTTAATTCCGAGCATTTTCATATTTATCTACCTTTTAAACCTTCTCTGGACTTCCAAAAATAATTTAAGACCAAAATTAGCTAATTCGATTTAGCCGTTTTCGAGTTTTAGCGAGACTTACGAACAGCAATTCATTTTTATATATAGAGATTAATGTAGGACCAAAATTTTCCATTGAATTGGTCCATTTGTTACATGTCAAGTTTTCAATCATTGTATTAAATGATATGCAAGGTCTTGCCTTATTTACTACGTTCACTTATGTATTTACAGCAATTAATGCTATTAAAGGTGATTTGTTAGCAGCAAACTGAATTAGCTTAAGTACCCAACGGTCGTCCAAGGCCGAATGTTGTTTTTTTTCTTTTTGTCTCTTTTCATCTAGTTTTCTTCAGACGCAGAGTTATTTAATTTAAGCCTCGTCTGGCAATAATAAGAATTATTCCATTTCAGAAATTAACGGAGGTATATTATAGTCAGTAACCATGGTTTGTCGTTGTTTTTTTTTAATGTAACCATCATCAGGGTACAAAACTAGATACCTGTACCGTGTTGCCGGAATAAGGTTTGAACAGAACACGGCAGTCAACGATTTGACTTTGCCTTTAACAGATTCTTGTGATTAATTGATTATTGTAAATAGTAGGCGATCGAAGTAACAACCGAAGATAGAGTATCACCATCGTACGAGAGACGACGAGACGGCGTAGCATACGGTCGCAACTGGCTCCATCTGGGAGGAGTAGCATCGAATCTTCATACCTCAAATGTGACACGACTTGTCGGTCTCAATCGTCGTATCTACGATGCTCGGCTGCGTCGATTCCTGGAAGGCGATAATTAAGTTTTGCGAGTTTATCGTCTCGCATAAAGGAGCGATGGAGTGTGGAAGGAAGGCTCTTCTCTCACCGCGTTAATTTGTCACTGTCCAGCCGGGACAGACTTTAGACTCCTAGACGCGAGGATCTAGAGATCTGGCTCCCGGTCTAAAGGGTTGCGTTTTTGAAGTCAGGTTTTGAGAAACACGCACTCTTAGCAGAGTTTTAGTTTTATCATATAAGCAGCCGGTTAATCAAATACAATATTTCTGTCAAACCTGAATAGATATTTGGTAGTTGCCTGATATCGTTTAAAGCTCATTAAAACCATTGTAGCTTCATTAGAATTTCTACAGCAACACGCAATAGTTAGGTAAATAAAGGTAAAACATAAGTGAACTCCAAAACAGCTTAACAGCTTTGTGAATATTTCCCAAGAGCATTAACGGTCAAATATACTTTAGATTATATTAGCACATGCTACCTAATTACGGTAGTATCCCTTAGTCCCTAAACAAAATTAGGTCCGAATGAATTTGCAAGTAATTGTTTTTGTTTACTTTTAGGCTAGAGTTGACCTTAGTCGGGAGAGTCATTGAAACTTTCGCACTCCCTCGTTGACCTGGGCCCTAGCCTGTTGGGAATGATCAATAGTCCTGTACGGTACTCCCGTATGGGGTTATTTCCTGATGAGGACGCCGAGTTGAATCCTGAAGACGGAAGCGCACGCTGCTGATTACTTTAATGTAAGTAATGAGCTGACCTTCATGCCCAACGGCTGGTGCGTCCCTGTCCTAGCGTCATCCGAACTCTGAAAGTATAATCAGTGTTCCGTATTGTAGTCATTGTTCATTCATAGCCCGAGGACCAACTGCTCAAGCTGCTGGACCAACTGCTGACTGAGCAGGGCTGCTTCAAAGACCCTGCACTGGATCAGCGGTAGGATGCTGTAACGCTAGATACGGTTTGAAAGCGATGGTGCACGCACTAACAGTCTGAACTGCATAAAAGTGGTAACGCAATGTTTTCGACACAGAAATCGGTCCAAATTTGTCATTATAGTGCACTACGGATGCGATGCTCGGCGGCGACGTGTCTTGGCGGAAATTGTTCAACTTTTGCAAAAGCACCATCTTATCCGAGCAGGTGGTAGGGCATGATTTTCTCCTTTCTCTTTCTCTGATTTCCTGACCCCTTTATTGTGTTTCGGGCCTCTCCTCCTTATGCCGATTTGGGGAATGTCATTAGAAAGCCTAGTAAGAAAAGTGTATGTTGCTCTACTCATGCCTTGTAAAACCCGACCTGATAGCCCGCCAACTGTAAGACCTTAAGGGTAACGTCCCGTCAAAGCCTAGGACTCGGATTGTTCAAAGACTGGAGATCGGTTAATAGGTTAAGCTTGGCGACGGAAATCTGTCAAATTCTTTGACAAAAAGTCTCATCAGATCACGCCTTAAATAAAACAAGCGTATTACGAATTGTGCTTTGAATTAAGGAGGGCTGGGTTTTTTCCGTGTTATTTTCCTTGTTGATAAGGTTGTACATAATACGCTCTTGGCTTGGTTGTATTGTGTAACGCTGAGCTCGCAGGTACCTACCTCTGTTTGACTGTTTTTATGTTATTATTGGTCGTACCAAATTGCTTTAAAGGGGATTCGTGTGACATTTTTCATCTTTTTCTCAGATTCTCGACTACTCGATAACTATTGATTAATAGACGTAATTTTAAGAGACCTAATCCTCCATATGGTCAACCAGGCCTACACTAGAACCGACTATGCAAACTAAATATTCAAATTGCCACTATTTAAGTATTTTATTTCGTATTTCAATTGTATAGTACAATGCCGTTTTTAATTCATGTCTCAGGTGAATTGTGTGTTGATTTATCCAAAACGGGGTCTTGAACGTGAATAATAAATTGTCGTCAAGTTAACGACTCTTTATCATCAATAAGTCCCTATTTGGCTATTGTAAAATATTATTTACGTAAAAATATATAGTTATATATTATAATATATCTGATTATAATCTCGAATCGTAAATACATTTTCCTTACTTGGTTCTTCGAACTTATGCTTTAAATTTGTAGCTTTGCGTAATAATTGACACTGGTACGGCGTATTGTGATTATGTATGCTTATTGTGATTATGAATGGTAACGTAAGAATAGGTACCTACCACAATCCTACCCATTTCTGCCGTGAAATAGTAGCGCAGTACAATAGTATCGAAACTAGGACCTCGTGTCTCAAGGTGCGTCTTGTCATTCACGTTACAAGCTTTAGTAGCCAAGAATAAGTGCTAATAAAAACCTAAATCAATATTAACACAATTTGTATGCACATGGCGAAAATATTCGTAGAACTTAATTCATTTTTTTTTTGTATTTGACACAAATGTGTAGGTATTAGCATATTTTTTATTTCCTCATAGCCCATCTTATGTTAACCGATTATCTGAGCCCATGGACATCGGAGAATTGAGATTGAAGTCTCAGTCGTGTTGTAATTGTACCTATCTGAATATATGGTTCACCCATACCTTTGACACTCGGGCGTATGACTGTTTTGTGTTGTTTATTTATTATGATTTCATAATCTACAGTAATTTACATGCATTAGTGTTTTTGGTCGCGTTTTTATAATTCGTTTTTTCGTACAGGTTTATTTTTTGTACTTTGATAATGGACAGAATATGATGACAATTTTTTTTGGGTCTCAAAGAATTTGCTAACACTAGCCCTAGCAAGGGCAGTGCTTCGTAGAATCTACCACTGGATTGGAATCGCGGACGCCATTACTAGATGAAGATGCCGAGAAAGACGGTTTATTTAAGTTTTAAAAATGTGCTAGTTTTTGTTTTAACAGCCTTATGTAACTTGGAGAGCGGTTACCAGAGCCCAAACTACAACATAAACATAACAACGTGATGTACAGTCAAATTTAAAAATAAATTTATGTTTAAATACAATAGCAAACCAAACAAACAATTTTTTGAAGTTATACTTCTTTAGGCGCGTTATGATAAATTGATGAGAGTGAAATTTTACGATGCGCGCGCACCGTGACACAAAATGAACAGAAATGAAGTTGCCCACTAAATCGCTCATTACAATACGACCGACGTAACTTGGCGAGTCTGAATATAGCCGCAGGTGAACTTTCCGAACCGTACCGAGAATTACCGAATTTATACGATGTCAAGAAAAGGGATATCCAATAAGCGTGTTTGGGGATGTTGTTTAATCGTTTTTTTTTTCAAATTGATTAAAATTTAAATAAAAAAAAAAATTTAAATAAAGTGGAAAAACATCTTAAGATTGAAGCTCATGGGTGATGGTGGTCACGACCCTCAGACATGAGGAACACGATTCGAGGAGGAGGAAAATTGAAATTAAAAAAAAAAAAAAATTAATAAAAACGAAGTATAACTTCTTACGCGCGTACATAAGTACACGCACCCTTTTTTATCCCGTCTATCCTGGTCAGAATATTAGAGCGAAGTTACAAAATTATTGCTGTTCAAATCTTCAAGAAAATGACATTCGAAGATTCGACATATATGTAAACAAACATAAGTACATACTAAGCTAATAAATGCGTTAAAAACTACTTCTTGCTTTAATATGTATATTGTTTTCAGCGGAAATAGCTGATTTTAATACTGGTGGTAGGACCTCTTGTGAGTCCGCACGGGTAGGTACCACCGCCCCGTTTATTTCTGCCGTGAAGCAGTAATGCGTTTCGGTTTGAAGGGTGGGGCAGCCGTTGTGACGGTATGTGGCGCATTTACGTTGTAGATGTCTATGGGCTTCAGTAACCACTTAACACCAGGTGGGCTGTGAGCTCGTCTACACGTCTAAGCAATAAAAAAAAATAAAAAAAATCACAACAGTGACGTCGGGATTTGTTTTATGTGTAATTTAAAATTTATAAAAACATTGGTAATTTAACTAGCGTATCTCGATCTATGATGGACTAAACGGAAACGAATAGGTAATGTTTTTTTTTCTATATAAAAAAACGTAACAAATCGATAGATCAATACAGACCGAAGTAGATAAGTACTGAATGACCAATGGAATAAAACAGTGATTTTGATCAGCATGTCAGCATTTGGTTACTTTGGGGTTCCGTAATGAAATTGCACATGCAAGCAGTAACATTATTTTATTAAAATGAAACCTATAAAATTACAAAAAAATTAGTATTTCCTAGTGTTCGGCTGTGTTGTAAGCAAAGACGTGTCGGTGTTATCGTGCATTTTTTAATGCAAGGGGTGAACGAACTGACGACCAATCTGGTGTTATGTTGTTATCGGAGCCTGTGTACTTCATGACGCGATTGCTGCTACCCACCTTGAGATTGGAATTTCAATTGCATTGTATGAATAACAGCTGTCCCGCTCTTCAAAATGATACACTTGAGTTCTTCGCGACAGAAATAGGTAAAATACTTATACGCTCTACCGATACTAGAACGTTTTTTATTTTTTATTGCATAGATGGGTGGACGAGGTCACAGCCCACCTGGTGTTAAGTTACCGGAGCCCTACAACGTAAATGCCGCCACCCACCTTGAGATATAAGTTCTAAGGTCCCAAGTATAGTTACAACGGCTGCCCCACCCTTCAATCCGAAACGCATTACTGCTTCACGGTAGAAATAGGCAGGGTGGTGGTACCCAACCGCGCGGACTCACAAGAGGTCCTACGACCAGTAATTACGCAAATTATAATTTTGCGGGTTTGATTTTTATTACACGATGTTATTCCTTCGCCGTGGAAGTCAATCGTGAACATTTGTTCAATACGTATTTCATTAGGCAGCTGATTAACAGCGGTCCCGCTGTTCAAAATGATACACTTGAGTTCTTCGCGACAGAAATAGGCAGAAGACTTATACGCTCTTCCAATTCTAGAACATTTTTTATTTATTACTTTTTATTGCATAGATGGGTGGACGAGGTCACAGCCCACCTGGTGTTAAGTTACCGGAGCCCATAGACATCTACAAGGTAAATGCCGCCACCCACCTTGAGATATGAGTTTTAAGGTCTCAGTATAGTTACAACGTATCCAAATCTTAGCTGTATATTTTATTTTTATTTTTGATGTTAATGCAATGTCGATTGCACCTATAATTGAGGTGACATCTGCCATGAACTTTTGTCAATTTGTCAATGTTTTGTATTGATGATCACTTTGTTGGTGCAACTTATTAAAAAAAAAAAATAAAAAAAAAAAAAAAAAAAAAAGTTTTTTTATAATTACCTCTGACTGTATTTAAATATATGGTATTACAACGGTATTCAGATAGCATAAATCCACCTCATATTACAATAAGAAAACCAAGCAGCGGCCTACTGCCGTAAAGGAAACCCGCAGTAACTATACTGAGACCTTAGAACTTATATCTCGAGGTGGGTGGCGCATTTACGTTGTAGATGTCTGTGGGCTCCAGTAACCACTTAACACCAGGTGGGCTGTGAGCTCGTCCAACCATCTAAGCAATAAAAAAAAAAGTTCTGACTGTACCACGGAATTCAAGGTCGATCATACATACATCGGATTCAGTATCTTTATTGAAAATATTATGTACCAGAGTCTCTATATATTTATTACTGACTCGTATAGCTACACGTTCGGATATAATTTTTTATTTATTGCTTAGATTGGTGGAAGAGCTCACAGCCCACCTGGTGCTAAGTGGTCACTGGAGCCCATAGACATCTACAACGTAAATGCGCCACCCACCTTGAGATACAAGTTCTAAGGTCTCAGTATAGTTACAACGGTTACCCCACCCTTCAAATCGAAGCGCATTGCTGCTTCACGGTAGAAATAGGTGGTGGTACCGACCCGTGCGGATTTACAATAAACAGGATTGAATAATAATAAATTAGTTAATAACAGTGTAAAATAAATAATACAAAATTCACTGTTTTTGTTAAAAACGGCTATCGTAATATTTATGAAGAAGGTTATTTGAGGAGAATGCAAAAAGACAACTGACAAAGAACATCGGAGCGAGTGTTCTTAGAAAAACATCTGAACGATAAAAATAACATTTTGTTCGTGTCTGTATTTGCATTGTCTGTGTGTCTTATCAAATATTAAAAGAAATAAATCTACCTATATGTGAAATGTTTACTGAATTATTCTCTTTTTGGATAAAAGAAATCGACATGAAGACAATACTTCTAAAAGTATATCTTCTATTAAGTATAATTCACTATTCTTGAAGGCAAAATTATATTTAAGCAACTGCAAATCTAATTTTAATATTGCAATCAAATTCGATACATTCGTTTTCGAGAATATTCATTAGCTTAGATACGCCGAGAGATTGAGTGACTTCCTTAATAGGAGCCGTAGATTTAGTAGCCGTAGAGTCATTCAATTCCGTTTTCTGCGCTGAAGAGTTTAATAGCTGTTTTTTCAATTAAGCCAAGACTCCGATCTGACATCCCAAGATTGGCAAAAGAATTAACTTCAGGTATAATATAATCCATATCAATATTATGAATACGAGTACAGCTATGCTTATTGCTTTTTCACGCCCGAGCCATTGAATTGATTTTGACGTAACACGGCATGGAAATACTTTGAAACCTGCAAAAGAATAAAGGTTACTTTTTATCCGCCTATTGAGCATAGTTTTCTACACACTAGTAATAGTAATGTAATATTAAATTACTAGTAATGTATATGTCAGGGCTGTAAGACTGTCTCTGTGCCTTTCCAGAAATTACCTACATGGAATTTTATGATACCTACAAGAATTTTTGAGGAAAGAAAATGAAGACGTAAAATATTTTTTGTTGGTCTTGAAAGAGTGGTATTTTGTTTTTTATTGCCCTTGTAGGCAGACGAGCATACGGCCCACTTGATGGCGAGTGGTTACCGTCACCCATGGACTTCAGCAATGCTAGGGGCAGAGTCAAGCCGCTGTCTACCGATAAATATAAAGTAGGTATATGTAAGGTATATCTATACTAATAGCTGATAGGTCAGACATTATTATTATGCAAAACAAAATAAAACAAAGGGACACGTTTTGTCAATGATATTATTTTCTTTACTTAAAACCTTATTTGGTCTATTATTAACATTTTTAAAACTCGTCTCAATTCAGTCGCGCTCAAGCGGTGCATATACCAGCAAAAATAATTTTATTTAAACAGATTCACCATCTATTTTTTTAAATTCAGCAGTGCCAGCACAAATGCGATTAAGTCAAATATTCTTATTCCAATCATGTTGGATATAAACATGGGATTTTTTTAATCGCTAGAATCTGCAATAGCGATCACCGTGCAGCATATTAAGTATTCGTCAATATGACCTGCATGTCTTAGTCTGTATCGTCTGTATTTGTATATAGTTATATACTAGTTATATAGTTATATACAGAGTCAGACGGATAGTATATAGGACGTCGAACAACAGAATCAATTTAATAAATCCATACATCAATAGGCAAAGTTAAAACAGTTTAGTACCTTTTCTATACTGGCTTCTCAAGGGATATTTTCTTTTTGTTCAGCAGCTATTAAGGAGCATTATCAATTTTTTTTTAGAAAGATTTCATTTCTTCCCCCTTAAAAATGTGTCAATAAAGCAAAAGAGAAAATTTTGTACATAAAAATATTCTAAATGTATAGATATCGATGATTATCATCAGATTACAATAAAAGTAGGCAGGCAGGCATAAAAGTAGGCAGCAGATTGGGTCTGCCCTTGGCATTGCTGACGTCCATGAGCAACGGTAACCACACACCATCAGGTGGGCCGTATGTTAGTCTACAAGGGTTTATTTATTTATTAACACACATAAACTGTAGTCCAGTGTTTATGTCAACCCAATTGAGTTTGACCCAATTGAATTGTGCCTTGCAGTATTTATTTGGTTCGAAAGTTTCGACAATTGCTATAACAGTACAATTGAGTCTTAAGGCGAATTGAAGTCACACGGTGATGACTATGGGCTCTGGTATAAGTTGGCCTATGAGATCGTGAGTAGATTCAATTCAGAAAGAAAAACAACATCGATTCTTGCGTGATACTTGACTAAATAAAAAAAAAACATTTAAAATTTGACATCCCTCCGCAATCATTAGTGTAGTCTTTACGCTTAACGGTTAAATCTAGTTAAACTGGAAAATCGAAAAATTAAAGACAATGAAAATACCATACAATAATTTTCCGGTTTAATTACACAATTAAAACATTATCGAAAACTTGAGAATTTCGTTTAAAATATTCACTTATTTCCCTAAGGTAGGTACGGAACCACGAGAATTTATTAATCAATTTTTATAAAAATACACGAGACTCATTGCCCGATCGACAAAAGTAGCCGTGAACAGAATAGATTGAATCCTTGCAAAAAAAAAGCGGCTCCCAAACCAGATTTCCTTCGTGTTGGACTATAAAAGCGAGTTGTCATCTTGCATTCGATTACTTAATAGTATTCTTTACAGTATGAAGTCAGTTGTCCTGATATGTCTGGCGTTCGCCGTCTTCAACTGCGGAGCCGATGTGAGTGTATTTGTTTTGTCATTTCTTAGACAATTTAAGTAAAATAGCTTGTCGTTAACGCTTATATGCGAGAGATAGTCAAATCAAATATTTTATTCCTTGACCAATAATTAAAATGTCGCTTTCCGTAATCATATAACTTTCGTTGAAAATTATATACGTTCGATATTTATTTGAAAATTTATTATAAATAAGATGTATATATTTACCTATATGTAAATATTGTCTCCTTATTTCTTACTTTGGGACTAATATTGATTCAAAACAACAAAAAAAACAGTATTGTATCTTATATGTTATATTGCTATTAGAGCCCATAGACATGACACAGTGAGTACCACCACCCATTTCGAGGTATGAGTTGGTTGTCTCAATAGTATTAACAAGTCATAAGCAGTATTGCTATACTGTTACAAGTTACACATTCAGTGCGGATTTATCAATCAATGAATTAAAATTTGTCGTAACTAAAATTAAATTTAGCTCAAGTTATGAAGCGGATATTTAATTCGGGATGAATAGTAAAATATGCAACTAGAACGTTCGACGAGGACAGTTATAATGAAACTACCAATTTATTTGCAAAGCTGTCGATGTTTCGCTTGTGATACTTAAAAGCGATTTTAAATTATATTAGTTTTGTTTGTGAATTTTATGTAATCGAATGGTCGAACTTGGTTTTTTTTTTCATTGTTTATTTGGGTGGACGAGCTCACAGCCCACCTGGTGTTAAGTGGTTACTGGAGCCCATAGACATCTATGACGTAAATGCGCCACCCACCTTGAGATATAAGTTCTAAGATCTCAAGTATAGTTACAACGGCTGCCCCACCCTTCGAACCGAAACGCATTACTGCTTCACGGCAGAAATAGGCAGGGTGGTGGTACCTACCCGTGCGGAGTCACAAGAGGTCCTACCACCAGTAACAAATAATAACCAGTAATAATACCTGTTTGTTGTTACATAATTATTATTTAGTAAAAAAAAACACTAGATACTAATACTGCTACCACCTTAATATTGCCATATATGGTGCACAAGGTCAAAGAATCTCACATGATACTAATCCGCTCAAATGTCTCCTCCATTGTTGTTTGTCCTTAGGGACTTTAAATAAAAAACAATTCTACTATTAGAATTGTACATATTTTATTTAAAGTCACTTAAATGTCTTCGAGTCAGGTATAATTGCGTTTTCTTCTTTTTTTGTTTATAGTTTCGTTAATTTTAAAAGAATAACAAAAAAAACTAAAATTGGAATAGAAATAGAAATTTGACATTTAAAAAATTGAATTTTAAGTTAAAAATCTACATATGTAGGTAGTGACATATACCTAGCTATTGTTCTAGAAAATTTTAGAGTACTATAAAAAATTGAGTTTTGACAGATATTTTTGGATGTTAACCCAGCTTAAGAATTTAGAACGGATGCATAGATGAAAATCGGGTGCAAAGTCACGGCCTATATAGACTTCACAACTTCTAGACTTCCCAACGAAACTCTCTTAATATTATCCGGAGGCTAAAGATATGTGTAGTCTGGTATTGCCGTGTTAAAAAACCACACCCTTTCTCTCCACTTCTTACTTGAGGCTCTCATTTGGCGCCGGCAGTGGAGTTTCGAGACGATGATTTTGCTCGGCGGTCAAAGCTTACAATGAACGATGCTCTATCTATCCCATCACACACATTGCATCACTTGCGAATTAATCCAGGTTCCGCAATAGTCTGTGGAATTTTACAAGCGTTTGACCATAATTATTTTTATTTTATTTTGTACTAGCGTCCCGCTCCGGCTCCGCTCGGGTCTTTAACAAAAATTTCAACGATATTTGATGTTGTTTTAGTTTCTTAAATAAAAGAACACTTATAGCGCCATAACTATAAGTATAATAGTTACAAATATGCTGTCGGGACACTTTTTGTAATTGATAATGTGTTCTACAAAGTCGTAGGTATTAGGTACATTATTTTATTCTATCATCAATAGTTTTTGCAGGGCACGCCATGTCAAGAATATTTTAGTAAATTTTTTACACCTTGGGTTACATTATTGGAGCTTTAGTAAAGATCCCAATATTTTTTTTAAAAAAGAAGCCTATGCCACTCGCGAATAGTTTAGCTTCCAAACAGTGAAATAATTTTTCAAATCGGTTTAGTAGTTTCAGAGCCTATTCAATACAAACAAACAAACAAATCTTTCCTCTTTATAATATTAGTATAGATTATAGGTTAGTAGCTTTTCATCACCGGCGTTGGTAAAAAAAAGATTCTATTCCATTACGTTTCAATAGACTATCGCAAATACGTACCCGATTCATTAGGCTTCTTTCAGTGAACCCTCCTGGTACCTAAATATCGTGCATTTTTATACATCCATACACTTTAAAATGGGTTAAACCTGATTTGTGGTCAACCATTGATGTGTAATGTGGCAATATTATCATATAAAGTTCATATTTATAAATATTATATTTTTTTAACCGATATGTACCTAATTTTGTCTACCTGATGGTTGTCTGGAGAAGATCGTTGTTAGCCATTAGCCTTTTTTTATTTAGTGTTTTTAATTTGTGCTTATTTTAGTGTACAAACATACTGTACTGTACTCTACTATGTTCAACCCCTAACTCTTCATTTATCTTGTAATCAATACATAAACAGAGTGATGTCCCTCCACTTTTTTTAAAATTGTACTACTGTTTAATTTTTTTCTCACTATGAAAGAATCGCGAACACTATATATTGCTGCCGATTAAATTTAACTGGTGCTATTTACCTGATTCTGTTGTTAGGCTAGTAATATTAGTCTTGCGTAGGTCATAAACAAGTTCGGAGTTTTTTGACACTAGTTCATTGATAAACTTTATTTTCATTTGTATCTCTCGGTTTATTGCTAACGAATAGTAGTAGTACTAGTATTGATTAGGTCTCGATTACAAACTTTCGAAGTTTCTTGATAGTATAAAACAAATTAGATTACGTACAGGGCAATGTTTCTAACACAATACAAATGATAATTATTTTATCATATTCACAGAACGTCCACCTTACTGAAACTCAAAAAGAAAAAGCTAAGCAGTACACCTCAGAATGTGTTAAAGAATCTGGCGTGAGCACCGAAGTGATAAATGCAGCGAAGACTGGACAGTACTCCGAAGATAAAGCTTTTAAGAAATTCGTGCTTTGCTTTTTCAACAAATCCGCAATCTTGAACTCAGATGGTACATTGAACATGGATGTTGCGCTAGCAAAACTTCCTCCTGGTGTTAATAAATCTGAAGCCCAAAGCGTACTAGAACAGTGCAAGGATAAGACCGGGCAAGACGCAGCCGATAAAGCCTTCGAGATCTTCCAATGCTACTACAAAGGGACCAAGACACATATTTTATTTTAATTAATCTCGAAATAAGAAACTATATTGGTCATTCTAAATTACTACACACTGTTTTGAAATAATTTAAAATGTCATTAAAGTAATATTTCCTTTATAACTGTCGTTTCAATTCCTTTAATATTAATCAATTTTAAAAGACTAGTGGTGAGCTTTTTTGCTTTGAATTAGTTGATTTTAATCACAGCTAACCCCCATCACTATGGTTTGATGCATTATAAGTTTATCTTTGAAATATCCAATCCCACTTGACACGTCCCACGTCACCCATGCTTACCTCAAAATTTGGTGAACTCGAATTGAAACAAATGTTGAATAATGCGGTATCTATTGGGCGCTATCTGTGATTTTAATAGAGTATGTTTATTGCTAAGCAGCCCTTGACAGAATAAATTATTTCCAAATGATAATCATTTAAATAAGATAAATAGCTATTGAAGTCGTCGTGGCCTAAAGGTTAAGACGTCCGGTGCATTCGTATTTAGCGATGCAAGGGTGTTCGAATCCCGCCGGCGGGTACCAATTTTTCTGATGAAATACGTACTTAACAAATGTTCACGATTGACTTCCACGTAAATAATTAAAAATTAATTTGTAAAAAAGATACTCATTTGACTACCATTATTCTTGAATTTTAATCTCCCGGGTAAAAAAATATATATATTAGATAACTATGTATAATTAGGTAGGCAGCGGCTTGGCTCTGTCTCTGGCATTGCTGAAGTCCATGGGCGACGGTAACCACTCACAATCAGGTAGGCCGTGTGCTCGCCTACAAGGGCAGAAATTTTTTTTCATACGAAATCGAAAAAAATCGTTACATATAATTATATAGGGCCAATTTCCATATATAATTGGATTCATTATTTACCTGATTACGGTATGACGTACGGATGACGGTAACCACTCACCATCAGGTGATTATTGGTTATTACTGGTGGTAGGACCTCTTGTGAGTCCGCGCGAGTAGTTACCATTTATATTATTTTAAACCAAATACTCAAGTTTACGATAATGTTGTAATTGTGTAATTAAACCGGAAAATTATTGTATGGTATTTTCATTGTCTTTAATTTTTCGATTTTCCAGTTTAACTAGATTTAACCGTTAAGCGTAAAGAGTACACTAATGATTGCGGAGGGATGTCAAATTTTAACTGTTTATTTTCGTATATTTTATTTTTTTACGATCGTTCACCAATGAGTACCTACCTAAATGTAATGATTCACTATAGGAAATAAATCGGGTCTCCAGTTGATCGCTTTCATTCATGTTGTAATGTGTATGAACTCCTCAATACATAAGTGTTCAAGTATCACGCAAGAATCGATGTAGTTTTACTTTCTGAATTAAATCTACTCACGACCTCATAGGCCAACTTATACCAGAGCTCATAGTCATCAGCGCGTGAATCCCATTCGCTTTAAAACTCAGTTGTACCGTTATAGCAATTTTCTAACCTTTCGAACCAAATAAATAGTACAAGGCACAATTGGGTTGACATAAACACTGGATTACAGCTTATGTGACTTTAATAAAAACTAAAATAAAAATAATACCCTTGTAGACTAGCATACGGCCCACCTTTTTTTTATTATATTTTTTTATTGCTTAAAAGGGTGGACGAGCTCACAGCCCACCTGGTGTTATGGGGTTACTGGAGACCAAAGACATTTACAACGTAAATGCGCCACTTACCTTGAGATATAAGTTCTAAGATTTCAATATAGTTACAACGGCTACCCTACCCTTCAGACCGAAACACATCACTGCTTCACGGCAGAAATAGGTAAGGCGGCGGTACCTACTCGCGCGGACTCACAAGAGGTCCTACCACCAGTAATAACCAATAATCACCTGATGGTGAATGGTTACCGTCATCCGTACGTCATACCGTAATCAGGTAAATAATGAATCCAATTATATATGGAAATTGGCCCTATATACTTATAATAATGATTTTTTTCGATTTCGTATGAAATAATTTTATTGTCCTTGTAGACGAGCACACGGCCTACCTGATGGTGAGTGTTTACCGTCGTCCATGGACTTCAGCAATGCCAGAGGCAGAGTCAAGCCGCTGCCTACCTAATTATACATAGTTATATAATATATATGTTTTTTTACCCGGGAGGATAAAATTCAAGAATAATGGTAGTCAAATGAGCATTTTTTTATAAATTAATATTTAATTATTTTCGTGGAAATCAATCGTGAACATATTTGTTAAGTACGTATTTCATTAGAAAAATTGGTACCCGCCGGTGGGATTCGAACACCGTTGCATCGCTAGATACGAATGCACCGGACGTCTTATCCTTTAGGCCACGCTGACTTCAATAACTATTTATTGAGAAAATCCGGCGAAAAACCCAGTGAGCGGTGTTTGAGGAGCCTAAGAGCACCGAGAGTGGATCCGGGGGATCCGACAAGACATACTTCGAGCGACGGCGGCTTTGCGTTGCCCGTTCACCTGGGTCAGATAGGATTTTGTCATATATAAGTATTTTTGTTTGTTCTACTGACAAATGCTTTCCGATCCGTGGCCCGCTTGCGAGCTGCGTCTCTGAACTCACAGTTGTGCTCGACAGTGTAGTGACCGTGAATACATTCGCGTTTACAATTCGGTAGTGTGCGCCGTGTGCGGACGTGCATTCCGATCCGTTGGTCGCTTGCGATCTGCGTCTCGGAGTCCATTTTTGTGTGCTGCAGTGTTGTAACCGCGAACCCACCCCTTTACCAACTGTCTTTTTCAAGGCAAAACCAATCGCTACGATCAGGCTTCCTGTGGCACTATCACAGGCTAGCGATTTCCTAACCCTTCCCAAAACAACAGTCTTTTTCAAGACTAGACCCCCGCTCGTGGTTCCGCCCGCTGTAGCATTATACAGCCCGAGCGGGTTCCTTTCCTTTTCCCCGCCGATTGCCGTTTTCACGGCATAGGCATTCCCCCCCCTGCTCCTTGCTGTCCTGCAGCACAGGGGGGTTACAAATCCTATCCGGGGCCTCGCCTTTCGGCGAGTTCAACAAAAGTCCCGGGGCCGCCCCCCCCGGGCAAGAAGACAAGAAGAAATGGAAGACTGTGAAAGTGCTAGTGATATTGTCGGGTTCCTTCGGGATAGGTACCCGTCAATTAGGGCCAAGTATCTCGAGTTTAGGGCCTCTCGTGGCAATCCCTCCCCCCCCGCGTCTGTCGCCGCGTATCTCAAACGTGCCTCGGAGGCACGCCGCGCGCCCCCCGCCGCCGCGTTAAGTTCGAGCGCACGTTCCCACGATGCGACTCACGAATCGCCTAGCGCTACCCCCACCCCCGCGCCCGCGTCTATTGCGTCAGCCTCACTGACTTCGTCCGTCGCGACCTCGATCGTCTCTAATAGCTCTGTCTCTAATAGTTCAGGCTCCGATACCGAATCGGAGACGGACTTCGAATCCGCGCCCAGCCCTCAGCCCGGAACCTCGGATGGTTTCCAAACGGTTACCCGCGGTAAGAAACGTACTCGCGTCGTGGAGTCCCGGAGCTCCTCGACAAAACAGACGAAATCCGCGTCCGCCTCTCGACCGAAGGTAGTAGTCACACCGGAGTCGGACTCCGCGCACCGCGTAACCCCACCGCCGCGTCCCAAGCCCGCACCCGCTCCTAAAGTAGCTGCCCCGCCCCCGCTGATACTTCAAGAGAAGACAGCGTGGAATCGAGTGTCCCAGGCCCTTCAGGCAAATAAAATTAACTACACCCATGCGCGTAACGTCGCGCATGGGATTCAGATCAAGGTCGCAACGCCGGGCGACCATAGGGCCCTCTCAGCATACCTCCGAAAGGAGAACATAGGTTTCCACACCTATGCTCTCCAGGAGGACCGCGAGCTCCGCGTAGTAATACACGGAGTACCGAAAGAACTAGACGTAGACTACGTTAAGGAGTATCTGATCGCTCAGTCACTCCCTATAGTTAGTGTGCATCGGATGCACAGTGGGCGGGGCAAGCAGCCCTATAATATGATTCTCGTCGCGTTGGAGCCAACCCCGGAGGCAAAAAAGAAAATCTCATGCCTCTCGACAGTTTGCGGCCTATCCGGGGTCTCCATCGAAGCCCCCCATAAACGTTTTTTTTTTTTTTTTTTTTTTATGATTGAAAGTTTACTGGTGGCCCGAAGGCCTTTCCAGTTTCACCAGGACAGGTGGGCGAGCAAAGGCTCAGCCAAGAGGGGCGGGATTTGCTAACAACTGCCCGAGCGCCTCCGAAGGAGCCCTAACAACTCAAGAGCAATTCCCATAAACGTGGCACTCCCGGGCAGTGCTACAGGTGCCAACTCTATGGCCACTCGGCGCGTAATTGCCACGCGTGTCCCCGCTGCGTGAAGTGCCTCGGCGATCACGCTACGTTAGATTGCTCGCGAGTTAGGGAAACCGCGACCGAACCCCCAAGTTGTGTCCTATGCCTTAAGCAAGGGCACCCCGCGAACTACCGTGGATGTCCTAGGGCTCCGCGTAAACGTTCAACCCACCCAGCTCCGCGAACCGTCGGCCCAAAGACTTCGGCACCTTCAGGGCCGAAACCCGCCTCTGCCGTATACGAAGGCGGGAACGGAAACCGCACCCCCGCCCCCGCTCGTGACATGCCCCGCGCCCCAGCCCCTGCTCGCACCTCGCCCCGCGCCCGCGTTCCGTCCCCCGCAACCCTCTGCCATCAACGACTTCGCGCTCGTGCGCGACTTCGTCACCGTGGTTAACTTCGACCGTCTGCGATCGTTCGCAGACGCGATACGTAGGTCGGTAACCCCCGAACAGCGGCTCGCGGCCGCTTTCGATCACATGGACGTCTACGAGTCCGTGTCTCGCACGTTATAAAAATTCTTTACCGGTAATCAATGGCGCAAAAAGGTAGAGAAAAACCGTATTCCCTTACGTTAGCATTCTACAATGCTAACGGACTCGCGCGGCAACGCGATCAAATTTTCGAATTCCTCNAATGTTCATTTGACTACCATTATTCTTGAATTTTATCCTCCCGGGTAAAAAAAATTATATATTATATAACTATGTATAATTAGGTAGGCAGCGGCTTGGCTCTGCCTCTGGCATTGCTGAAGTCCATGGGGACGGTAACCACTCACCATCAGGTGATTATTGGTTATTACTGGTGGTAGGACCTCTTGTGAGTCCGCGCGAGTAGTTACCATTTATATTATTTTAAACCAAATACTCAAGTTTCCGATAATGTTGTAATTGTGTAATTAAACCGGAAAATTATTGTATGGTATTTTCATTGTCTTTAATTTTTCGATTTTCCAGTTTAACTAGATTTAACCGCTAAGCGTAAAGAGTACACTAATGATTGCGGAGGGATGTCAAATTTTAATTGTTTATTTTCGTATATTTTATTTTTTTACGATCGTTCACCAATGAGTACCTAAATGTAATGATTCACTATAGGAAATAAATCGGGTCTCCAGTTGATCGCTTTCATTCATGTTGTAATGTGTATGAACTCCTCAATACATAAGTGTTCAAGTATCACGCAAGAATAGATGTTGTTTTACTTTCTGAATTGAATCTACTCACGACCTCATAGGCCAACTTTACTTATACCAGAGCTCATAGTCATCATCGCGTGAATCCCATTCGCTTTAAAACTCAGTTGTACCGTTATAGCAATTGTCGAACCTTTCGAACCAAATAGATAGTGCAAGGCACAATTGGGTCGACATAAACACTGAATTACAGTTTATGTGACTTTAATAAAAAATAACATAACAATACCCTTGTAGACTAGCATACGGCCCACCTTTTTTTATTATATATTTTTATTGCTTAAAAGGGTGGACGAGCTCACAGCCCACCTGGTGTTAAGTGGTTACTGGAGCCCAAAGACATCTACAACGTAAATGCGCCACTTACCTTGAGATATAAGTTCTAAGATTTCAGTATAGTTACAACGGCTACCCTACCCTTCAGACCGAAACACATCACTGCTTCACGGCAGAAATAGGCAAGGCGGCGGTACCTACTCGCGCGGACTCACAAGAGGTCCTACCAACAGTAATAACCAATAATCACCTGATGGTGAGTGGTTACCGTCATCCGTACGTCATACCGTAATCAGGTAAAAAATGAATCCAATTATATATGGAAATTGGCCCTATATACTTATAATTATATGTAATGATTTTTTTCCATTTCGTATGAAATAATTTTATTGCCCTTGTAGGCGAGCACACGGCCTACCTGATGGTGAGTGGTTACCGTCGCCCATGGACTTCAGCAATGCCAGAGGCAGAGCCAAGCCGCTGCCTACCTAATTATACATAGTTATATAATATATATGTTTTTTTACCCGGGAGGATAAAATTCAAGAATAATGGTAGTCAAATGAGCATTTTTTTATAAATTAATTTTTAATTATTTACGTGGAAATCAATCGTGAACATATTTGTCAAGTACGTATTTCATTAGAAAAATTGGTACCCGCCGCATCGGCGGGATTAAAAGCCGTTGCATCGCTAGATACGAATGCACCGGACGTCTTATCCTTTAGACCACGCCGACTTCAATAACTATTTATTGAGAAAATCCAGCGAGAAACCCAGTGAGCGGTGTTTGAGGAGCCTAAGAGCACCGAGAGTGGATCCGGGGGATTCGACAAGACATACTTCGAGCGACGACGGCTTTGCGTTGCCCCTTCGCCTGGGTCAGATAGGATTTTGTCATATATAAGTATATTTTTTTTGTTCTACTAACAAATGATTATGATTTGGAAATAACATATTCAGTCAAGTACTGCTTAGCAATAGACATACTCTATTAAATTCACAGATAGCCCCCAATAGATACCGCATTATTCAACATTTGTTTCAATTCGATTTTACCAAATTTTGAGGTAAGCATGGGTGGCGGGGGACGTGTCAAGTGTGATTGGATATCTCAAGGACAAACTTATAATGAATAAAACTATAGTAATGGGGGTTAGCTGTGATTAAAATCAACTAATTCAAAGCAAAAAAGCTCACCACTAGTCTTTTAAAATTGATTAATATTAAAGGAATTGAAACGACAGTTATAAAGGAAATATTACTTTAATGACATTTTAAATTATTTCAAAACAGTGTGTAGTAATTTAGAATGACCAATATAGTTTCTTATTTCGAGATTAATTAAAATAAAATATGTGTCTTGGTCCCTTTGTAGTAACATCGGAAGATCTCGAAGGCTTTATCGGCTGCGCCTTGGCCGGTCTTATTCTTGCACTGTTTTAGTACGCTTTGGGCTTCAGATTTATTAACACCAGGAGGAAGTTTTGCTAGCGCAACATCCATGTTCAGTGTACCATCTGAGTTGAAGATTGCGGATTTTTTGAAAAAGCAAAGCACGAAGTTCTTAAAAGCTTTATCTTTGGAGTACTTTCCAATCTTCGCTGCATTTATCGCTTCGGTGCTCACGCCAGATTCTCTAACACATTCTGAGGTGTACTGCTTAGCTTTTTCTTTTTGAGTTTCAGCAAGGTGGACGTTCTGTGAATATGATAAAATAATTATCATTTGTATTGTGTTAGAAACATTGCTCTGTACATAATCTAATTTGTTTTATACTATTAGGAAACTTGAAAAGTTTGTAATCGAGACCTAGTCAATACTAGTACTACTATTAGTTAGCAATAAACCGAGAGATACAAATGAAAATAAAGTTAACAATGAACTAGTGTCAAAAAACTCCGAACATGTTTACCACCTACGCGAGACTAATATTACTAGCCTAACAACAGAATCAGGTAAATAGCACCAGTTAAATTTAATCGGCAGAAATATATAGTGTCCGCGATTCTTTCATAGTGAGAAAAAAGTTAAACAGTAGTAAAATTTTAAAAAAAGTGGAGAGACATCACTCTTATTATGTATTGATTACAAGATAAATGAAGAGTTAGGGGTTGAGCATAGTAGAGTACAGTACAGTATGTTTGTACACTAAAATAAACACAAATTAAAAACATTAAAAAAAAAAGGATAATGGCTAAAAGCGATTTCTTCCAGACAACCATCAGGTAGACAAAATTCGGTAAATATCGGTTGAAAAAATATAATATTGATAAATATGAACTTTATAATGATAATATTGCCACATTACACATCAATGGTTGACCACAAATCAGGTTTAACCCATTTTAAAGTGAATGAATGTATAAAAATGCACGATATTTAGGTACCAGGAGGGTTCACTGAAAGAAGCCTAATGAATCGGGTACGTATTTGCGATAGTCTATTGAAACGTAATGGAATAGAATTTTTTTTTTTACCAACACCGGTGATGAAAAGCGAGTAACCTATAATCTATACTAATATTATAAAGAGGAAAGATTTGTTTGTTTGTTTGTTTGTATTGAATAGGCTCCGAAACTACTGAACCGATTTGAAAAATTCTTTCACTGTTTGGAAGCTAAATCATTCGCGAGCGGCATTGGCTTCTTTTTTTTTAAAAAATAGGGATCTTTACTAAAACTCCAATAATTTATAATGTAACCCAAGGTGTAAAAAAATGAACTAAAATATTCTTTACATGGCGTGCCCTGCGAAAACTATTCATGATAGAATAAAATAATGTACTACCTCCGAATTTGTAGAACACATTATTAATTACAAAAAGTTTCGCGACAGCATATATCTAACTATTATACTTATAGTTATGCCGCAATAAGTGTTATTTTATTTAAGAAACTAAAACAACGTCAAATATCGTTGAAATATTTGTTAAAGACCCGAGCGGAGCCGGAGCGGGACGCTAGTACAAAATAAAATAAAAATAATTATGGTCAAAGGCCTGTCAAATTCCACAGACTATTGCAGAGCCTGGATTAATTCGCAAGTGATGCAATGTGTGTGATGGGATAGATAGAGCATCGTTCATTGTAAGCTTTGACCGCCGAGCAAATCATCGTCTCGAAACTCCACTGCCGGCGCCAAATGAGAGCCTCAAGTAAGAAGTGGAGAGAAAGGGTGTGGTTTTTTAACACAATAATGCCAGACTACACATATCTTTAGCCTCCGGATAATATTAAGAGACTTTCGTTCGGAAGTCTAGAAGTTGTTAAGTTTATATAGCCGTGACTTTGCACCCGATTTTCATCTATGCATCCGTTCAAAATTCTTAAGCTGGGTTAACATCAAAAAATATCTGTCAAAACTCAGTTTTTTATAGTACTCTAAAATTTTCTAGAACAATAGCTAGGTATATGTAACTACCTACATATGTAGGTTTTTAACTTAAAATTCAATTTTTTAAATGTCAAATTTCTATTTCTATCCCGAGTAAAAACAGAATTTAGCCGAATCACCGTCGAAGCACCGCCGCACCATAGCCGCGACTGTTTAATAAGAGTGGGTTCGCTGCACTACCGCCGCACCGGATGCGTTACCACCCGTCACCCCGATGGAAGTTAAAGACTTGATCAAAGACCTACGTCCTCGCAAGGCTCCCGGTTCCGACGGTATATCCAACCGCGTTATTAAACTTCTACCCGTCCAACTCATCGTGATGTTGGCATCTATTTTCAATGCCGCTATGGCGAACTGTATCTTTCCCGCGGAGGTGTGGAAAGAAGCGGACGTTATCGGCATACATAAACCCGGTAAACCAAAAAATCATCCGACGAGCTACCGCCCGATTAGCCTCCTCATGTCTCTAGGCAAACTGTATGAGCGTCTGCTCTACAAACGCCTCATAGACTTCGTCTCATCCAAGGGCATTCTCATCGATGAACAATTCGGATTCCGTACAAATCACTCATGCGCGTTCAACAGGTGCACCGCCTCACGGAGCACATTCTTGTGGGGCTTAATCGACCAAAACCGTTATACACGGGAGCTCTCTTCTTCGACGTCGCAAAAGCGTTCGACAAAGTCTGGCACAATGGTTTGATTTTCAAACTATTCAACATGGGCGTGCCGGATAGTCTCGTGCTCATCATACGGGACTTCTTGTCGAACCGCTCTTTTCGATATCGAGTCGAGGGAACCCGCTCCTCCCCACGACCTCTCACAGCTGGAGTCCCGCAAGGATCTGTCCTCTCACCCCTCCTATTTAGCTTATTCGTCAACGATATTCCCCGGTCGCCGCCGACCCATTTAGCTTTATTCGCCGACGACACGACTGTTTACTATTCTAGTAGAAATAAGTCCCTAATCGCGAAGAAGCTTCAGAGCGCAGCCCTAGCCCTAGGACAGTGGTTCCGAAAATGGCGCATAGACATCAACCCAGCGAAAAGTACTGCGGTGCTA
>NW_021011497.1:4175128-4224267 GCF_003987935.1 Bombyx mandarina | reverse complement strand
GCTAAACAGAATGCGAGAACACCTAGCAGAAATAATACCAACCCACCAGTTCGGCTTTAGAGAAGGTCACGGCACTATCGAGCAAGTGCATCGTTTGGTTGATGTCATTGGGAGAGCGCTGGAAAACAAATTATATTGTTGCGCAGCCTTCCTAGACATTTCCCAGGCTTTTGACAAGGTTTGGCATAATGGGCTGCTTGACAAAATTAAAAAAAAGTTGCCACATTCATTTTTCCCACTACTTCAATCATACCTTGAAAATAGGTGTTTTGAAGTGAAGATCAATTCCGATACATCTAACATGTACGAAATTAATTCTGGGGTGCCTCAGGTTAGCATACTGGGACCGGTTCTTTATTTGATATTCACAGCGGATTTACCCACTCACGCTTCCACTACTACTGCGACATATGCCGATGACACTGCGATTCTTTCAACACATGAAAATTAAGATGCAGCATCCGATAGGCTTCAACATCACTTAAATCTGATCGAGAAATGGCTCAGACAGTGGCGCATAAAGGTCAACACAGACAAGTCGGTTCAAGTAACCTTCACTCTCAGAAGGAAAACATGTCCTCCTGTAAAACTCTGTGACGTAGAAATCACACAATCAGATGATGCTAAATATCTGGGTATACACCTCGACCGACGGCTCACGTGGTGCAAACATATATGGACAAAAAGGAAACAGCTGGACTGCAGACTCAGAGGCATGTATTGGCTTATTGGACGCAAATCGCAGCTTTCAGACGCCAGTAAAATGACAATTTACAAAACAATACTGAAGCCTGTATGGACATATGGCATACAGGTACGGGGCACTGCCAGTCACAGTAATATAGAAATACTAGAGCGTTTTCAGAGCAAAACAATGAGAACCATGTTCAACATTCCACCATACATAAGCAACAAATATGTAAATCTTGATTTGAATCTGAGAATAGTGAAGGAAGAAATTGAAACATACAGCAAGAATTACCAAACACGACTTGACCAACACATTAATCAGCTGGCTGCAGAGCTGCAGGGGGAGCGCAGCCTAAGATACTCTCGCCTGAAAAGGAGTAGTATACCAGACCTAGCAAAAAGATTTGCAGATATAAGATGAGAATGGTACCACTGGGGACACAACTCAGCTGACTCAACTTTTCCTGATGAAAATCTGACAACAGATTAGATTATTGTTTTTCAAGAAACAGATTGCTAAGTTGCAGGATAGAAAAAAAAATAAAAAATATATTGAAATCGGTATTTTATGAGAAAATTAAGGTATTTATCGAAAACTTCACTGACCCAAATTAGCACGTTGGAATGAAGATTCATACCGGAAATTAAAAAGAGCATTCAAGTATTTAATATTTATTTATTCTAGATGAATATACGAGCTTACGATAAAACTGGTGCTTAGTGCTTACATGAGCCGAGAGATAGCGGTAGTCACGTCCTTCAGATCCAATAACCTTAGCATTAGACGCCTTCAGCTCTAACACTAGGAGCAGGCTTAGGAATCCCGGTAACCGTACTCGTCGAACTCGATAAAGAATTCGACGTGCAACCCAACCCATGCATCAGCCCGCTGAGTTTCTCACCGGATCTTCTCAGCGGGTCGCGATTACGATCCGGTAGTAGATTCATTCGCGAAGCAGCTGCTCTTGAGTTGTTAGGTCTCCTTCGGAGGCGCTCGGGCAGTTGTTAGCAATTCCCACCCATTCTGGCTAAGCCTTTGCTCGCCCACCTTCACTAGGGAAACTGGAAAGGTCTCCGAGCCGCCAGTAATCCTTCATTTATAAAAAAAAAGACAGCGGTAGACCCTTATCAAGTTGCTGCCACCCACTTTGAACGTCAAGTCTTGGATGTGTTATATAATGCTTGTCCCTATCTTCAAGGGCAACAAGTAGGGTGTTATAACCTGCTGATACCTGTGTACCCTTTCCGTCGTACCAGTAATTACACAATAAAAAAATATTAGCGAGTTTGATTTTCATAATATGATGTTATTCCTTCACCATACAAGTAGCTCTTTTTTTTACCCTTGTAGGCAGACGAGAGCACGGCTCACCTGATGGTGAGTGGTTACCGTCGCCCATGGACTTCAGCAATGCCAGGGGCAGAGCCAAGCCGCTGCCTACCGCTCGTGAGCAATGTTCAAGTATGTATTTCCATTAAAAATACTATGCGGCATTTGAACATCGGTGCTATAGCTTCACGTGATTAGGGCACAGCGGGCACCTTATCTTTCAGACCAAGACAACTTCGAAGTTAATTCTTTGTTCTTAGGTTAAGTTCTTATCAGACCAACGCTCTGGTAATTTAATCATACTGTTGGGCTTGTACTGTTCATTTTATGCACTGATAAATGTTATAATTACAGCTTTACTAATGATTTCTAATTATGGCCTTTCACTGAACACGTTGTTCCAAAAAATTTATTACTCAAAAAGGTTAATTTTACAAAAGAATTCGAAATATAGAAAGTTTACAAATATATTTAAATCCTTTACTGTCTAAAGCTGGCTTATATATATCCGTGTTCATAAAATTTTACACAATTGCTTACATCGTAATAGCTAATGATATCAAACTAAAACAATCAAAATTACTGTCTGAAACAACCGAGAGAAAGGTAGCTTTTAATGTACTTATAAGCAACTTACTTCCGTAATTGGTTGAAAGGAGTGGTTTCTGACTAACTTAAGTAAAAATAAAAAGTAAATACTAAAATCACGAGACGATTGTTTAATTTGACTTACTGCGATTTGCATACGGTATTTTATTAATACACAATGCAATTATTATTGACACTTCGAACTTGAATTTCCTTGTGAACGGCTAAAATTACTTTGTAATTTTTACGATTATTTAGCACCACGTAGGATTGTGAGTTCGTCTCTTCAATAGCATTAAATATTAAATAATCACTACATAGTATAAAACAAAGTCGCTTTCTCTGTCCCTATATCTGTCTGTCCCTATGTATGCTTAAATCTTTAAAACTACGCAACGGATTTTGATGCGGTTTTTTTTAATAGATAGAGGGATTGAAGAGGAAGGCTTATATGTATAATAACATTCATTGAATAGTAGAGAAATCAATAATAAATTACAGTTTCCGAAGCGAAGCGTGGGCGGGTCGCTAGTAATAAATATATTTAGAAAAGGAAGAATATCAAATTTATGATCATAAACAGAAAAATATAATAATGAAATTTGTTTGTTTGCAATCCGGAATGGTTTCGCATTTAATTGAGCTCAAATCGGATCAATAACCAATTCCGCGGGACAGGGTCGTTTCATAAGATAAATAGCAGCATCATAATACAAACTAAACACGAATAAGCTGGACCATAGTTCTGGTGTGAATGTATGAGCTTTGCCGATTTCAAATCGAATAGGATAAGGAATCAACAAAGAAAAAAAACAGAAGTTATTTTTATTATGTGAATAAAGCTATCTATCGGAGTCATTTAGAAACTAAAGCCAATTTTTTTGGAAACTTTTAAGGTTCCCTAAATACCGATCGTGGTGTACTTACTCCCTAACTTTTATACCCTGAAAACAAAAAGAGAGCAGGATTTGTTCAGATTGTCGAAAATTATTTATTCATCTTTAGATCTTCAAAGGGAATACTGCGGATCCTGTGGACCGAATGGTAAACAGTCGACGTCGCCCTAAATACGTCATTACGGATCATCTCGATGTATTAACAGTGCTTTTAGGTTCCACAAGTACCGGTCACCGTCCTCGTCGAACCCGTCGCTTGCGACGAGGGGCTCGACGAGTAAACTAACCCATAGGCACAGCCCACTGAGCTTCTCGCCGGATCTTCTCAGTGGGTCGCGATTCAGATCCGGTGGTAGATTCTGCGAAGCACTGCTCTTACTAGGACCAGTGTTAGCAACACTTCCTGTTTGAGCCCCATGAGCTCACCTACACGTTAGGGTAAAGCTGAAATAGCTTCTCAAGGCTATCAGCATAGGTAGGAAAAAAGGGATTTTACTTTTTTAAGTGCTTTGTACTCTGGGGAATTATCCTTATTTAAAATTGCATTGGACGGTAGCGGACTATATTCTGTCACTGACCGCTTCGAGCGTTATAATAAATATTTCTATTAAAGTTATAAGTGTCTAATCTTGGGCGGGTACTTTCCTTAAATAGTACACATCGATGGTTATTTAAAATCATTTGGCATCGTCCACGGTAATCATAGTCAATGTCAGTTTGTTGAACAAAAACAAGAAAGTTTTCGCCGCTTGTCAGTATCTGCGCATATTGTTAATATTCCATGAAGGAACACCGGATTTGAACACAGTACGTATTACGTACAAAAAAAAAAAAAAAACGTTTTTCTAAACCGATTATCACAAATAACNCGTATGCTCGTCTGCCTACACGGGCAATAAAAAAACCTAGAAAATATGATACCCTGATGTAACACAAAAAAAAGCCAGTCGAATTAAGAACCCCCTTTTTAAAATCGGTTAAAATATATGGACATTGATCTTTTTTCCTACCTATGTTGATGGCCTAGAGAAGCTATATCAGCGTTACCTTAGCCTAGCGTGTAGGTGAGCTTTCGGGGCTCAAACTGGAGTTACTGCTAACACCGGTCCCGGATCGGAAGCGCGACCCGCTGAATTTCTTACTTCGTGTTCTTATTACGTAAACTTCTAAACCTCCAGGCACAGCCCACTGAGCTTCTCGCCGGATCTTCTCAGTGGGTCGCGATTCAGATCCGGTGGTAGATTCTGCGAAGCACTGCTCTTACTAGGACCAGTGTTAGCAACACTTCCTGTTTGAGCCCCATGAGCTCACCTACACGTTAGGGTAAAGCTGAAATAGCTTCTCAAGGCTATCAGCATAGGTAGGAAAAAAGGGATTTTACTTTTTTAAGTGCTTTGTACTCTGGGGAATTATCCTTATTTAAAATTGCATTGGACGGTAGCGGACTATATTCTGTCACTGACCGCTTCGAGCGTTATAATAAATATTTCTATTAAAGTTATAAGTGTCTAATCTTGGGCGGGTACTTTCCTTAAATAGTACACATCGATGGTTATTTAAAATCATTTGGCATCGTCCACGGTAATCATAGTCAATGTCAGTTTGTTGAACAAAAACAAGAAAGTTTTCGCCGCTTGTCAGTATCTGCGCATATTGTTAATATTCCATGAAGGAACACCGGATTTGAACACAGTACGTATTACGTACAAAAAAAAAAAAAAAACGTTTTTCTAAACCGATTATCACAAATAACGGGTTTGTATTACTTTCGTTCTTTCTAAAATAAAATAAACTGGTTTTTAAATCGAAATGCTTGGCGCAGTTGTGTTTTGACGTGTTTTATGGAAGATAATGTACGACAGTGTGGGGAGATTGCATTTCACTCTTTTTTTCTTCGAAATTTTGATTTATGTTGCCGGCATAGCTTTAAATAAACTAGAGGTCCCGCAATAGTCGAAATTCGACTATAATCAATTAGGATTGTAAGTTTGTACACTATTATGATTGTTTTTTATACTTCTTTAATTACAAATTTCGCCAAGACTACACTATAAAAAATATTAACAAAGGCAAACAATATTTAATCTCAATTTGGCAACAGACGTCACGAACAAAAGTTTGACAATAAATAGTATGCATGCGTGTGTGCGTCAAATACATGGTATGTAGTGTGTGTAATGTTTTCTTTATTGATTCTATGTATCTTTTATGCATATTTAAAAAAAAATTAGCATTGTGCACTTCTTCTCTATATTCTCTATAAGTGTGGAAAATTTCATACTCCTCCGTCCGCGCAATTTTCGTAAAAAGGGATACAAAGTTTTTGCTTCACGTATTAATATATAGATTTGATATTAATGAATCAATCGAAGACGTTAAACGCTAAGAAACAACGATAATGTGTGTTTATGTTTTAATGAATTGCTGTGTAATTTTGCTGTTGTAATTAAAACTACTTTATTTCGGGTTTTTATTGTCATTATATGATTTCCATATAATAATCATCGTCATGTACCTATGTAATAAATAAAAACTAAAAGAATAGAAATAATAGACGGTGATTTGCACAATGTTCAAATGTCTACTGGTGGTAGAACGTCTTGTGAGTCCGCACGGGTAGATACCACCACCCTGCCTAGTTCTGCCGTGAAGCAGTAATGCTAGGAAAGTACTATAACTAAATACAATAATGCAATGAATACTTTTTTGGTTTTTGTAAATTTACATACTTGTGTTGTATGTAAAAAGATAAACAGTGTATCTGTTGAGTTATCCGTAAATTTTGTATAGTAACCTTGTATTTAATACAGCAAGTGAATCGTCTATTATCAAAGGTGGCAATCTGTGCATTTGGACAAAAAAATGTTATTGATATGTCAATACAGATTGATTTGAATATAATCGTCTCCATCAAAGAATACGGTTCAAAACCTGCATTAAATAAAGGTCTAAGGTAATATCTAAGATGTCGTTCAGAAGAGTTTTGTGACTGCCAATGGAATACAAAGTCAATAATTCGTTTTTCTGATTTACCAATAATTGTCCAAAAGTCACATTGCCGGCTTTGATAATAGTCGACTCAAGTATTATATTCCACGCATTGTTTTGTTTCAAATTTCAAATAAAATGAGATTAACGTACATACCTATAGTGGGCGGTATAATTCTCTGATAATTTTTGTTTGCACATGCTATTCTAATCATCGTAATTTTTTTATATACACGAATCAGTTTTATGTAAGGTTATTGTTGGCTAATACATTAATATATAAGAAACGTCTAAATTAATAACATAGTGACAGTGTTAAAGTCATATTCTAAGCATGATCGTGTGGTGGATGTCAAATCGGCTTTTCGCATTGAAAGTGCACAATTTCCAAAAATATTAGAAATCGAGTTAATATGCAGAACCATTTGGTATCACCAGCATTTTTCTCAAAAATACTGTCAAAAGCGTGTAGTTTAGTTTCAGTTTTTTTTTAATCTCCCTATACAGTCAAAATCTGTTATAACGACATCGAAGGGACTGCTCATATTCAGTCGTAAAAACCGATAGTCGTAACAACCGGTGATGTTTAATGTGTATCGTACAAGTACAAACAAATCGATAGGGAATTATTGGAAAAATATACATATTTACATAATACGCGATTTTTCTTACAATATTAATTTGTTTTCTTTTTCTTTACGACATTTTGAAAGTTTCACGAATAACTCCACAAAGTTTTGGTGCGTCTTGTGTATAGATAAGTAACAAACTAACTGAAGAGATATGAAGAAGCGGGCTTTGACTACCGCATGCACGTGTTTTGTTTCTAAGAATTGAAAAGACCCTACACTAAACTAAATCCTATTGTTTTCTTTCCTGATTTTAATAGCCATTGAAGACAAATGGTGATACCTATTCAAATTGTTTACAATACAGCTTAGCCGGTCGTTCTAACAGATCTAATTCTCCGAAATATTAGTTAAATGTGGTCGTTTTATGAGGTATGTCGTTATTACCAATGTCGTAGAAAGCAATATTTTTAATAAGGCGGTCATATGGCATTCAGCCGGGACCTTTGTTCTTGGTTATTATAACCGGCATGTTGTNATACAGCTTAGCCGGTCGTTCTAACAGATCTAATTCTCCGAAATATTAGTTAAATGTGGTCGTTTTATGAGGTATGTCGTTATTACCAATGTCGTAGAAAGCAATATTTTTAATAAGGCGGTCATATGGCATTCAGCCGGGACCTTTGTTCTTGGTTATTATAACCGGCATGTTGTATTAAACGATGTCGCAGTAAACGGTTTTGACTATTTTGACTAGGTACTATTAACAAAATTAATACACAATTTTATCTTACTTTAAAGACAGATAATGTAACTGGTAAAATAAAATGTTACAAAGATTATTAATAATATCACATGTTAAAACCATTAAAACACTCTCCTGTAAAATTAGTAATTTTTGAGATTATACAGTTTTAATGCGAGAAGACGATATGATGATTGGTCGAATGGTGTTTTGAACGGTTCACCATTCAAACAATCATAATTCGTTTGTGTGTTGAACTGAAAGAAAACAAATTCTAGGCGCGCATCTTGACTTTCGCTATCGTTTCTCGAATTCTATAAAATATTAATGTGAATTCTCGGACCGGTAATAAATTGCACAAGCAGACACGTTATTCGTCACGCGACATTATTTGAAATTTAAAAGAAAAAAAAGTACGTGTGATCTTCAATGCGTGTTTACGATTTGTTTATTTTATCAAGCTTTTGTTGTATCTAGTAATTCAATTGAAACATAAGTTTTATGAGTCACGGTGGGCGTTTAGCGTGTGGATTCCGCTGATGGTTTAATGTCAGATGTGCCACGAAACTATCACTATTTAATTACCGTCGCAGTACCTACATTTGTTTCAGCGTGTTATTCAAGTAACCATATCAAGACAAAGAGATATAGTATTTTTCCAAAATTCCTCGGGATGACTTCTAATTGTTTCGTACGATTCGCTAATGGAATCATTAGAAAACACCAACATAATTAATGTCGATAGTTAATTGAAATATATCACAGCGCTTAGAAATATTGAAATTTTCATAAATTAAATACATTCATTTTGCTAAACCTATATATTGGATATGTCTTTCTATTGGTGGTAGGACCTCTTATGAGTCCGCACGGGTAAATACCGCCACCCCGCCTATTTCTGCCGTGAGACCTTAGAACTACTGTCTCAATGTGTGCGGCGGCATTTACGTTGTAGATGTCTATGGGCTCCGGTAACCACTTAACACCAGGTGGGCCGTGAGCTCGTCCACCAATATAAGCAATAAAAAAAATGTGCGATAGCTTTAGTCAGTTGTAATTACTTTTCCTTCTTTCTCCTTTCCTAATCATTGGTAGCCTAAAGGACTATGCTAACAATGCATGGTTTGGTTGGTGAGTTCACAGGACTCTATCTGGGAGAATTTGCTGACATTAACCCTAGCAACAGCGTTTTCTCTCGGTATCTTGCTTCCCTACTAACTCACATCGGAGCTCTGCCTTATATCCATCGGATCAATCAGCAGTTATGACTCGTTTTTTTTTTAATGTGTATTCCTGGTTTTCTTTATAAGGGAGAACGAAGTCGTAGTACATTATTTTATTCTATCATCAATAGTTTTCGCAGGGCACGCGATGTAAAGAATATTTTAGGTAATTTTTTTACATCTTGGGTACATTATTGGAGTTTTAGTAACGATTCCTATTTTTTTTCAAAAAAGATTACAGCCTATGTCACTCGGCAATAGTGTAGCTTCCAAATCGTGAAAGAATTTTTCAAATCGGTTCATTAGTTTCGGAGCCTCTTCAATACAAACAAACAAACAAATCTTTCCTCTTTTTAATATTAGTATAGATTACTGAATGGTTATAAGAACCCGCGGCATCACAACAGTCCTCACCCAACTTGAGAAATTACGTTGAACTTTTGTTATTAAGGCTGTAACCACATTTTAAGCTGGAGACGATGACTACTTCGGCGTGGTGATTGCGGTATGATGCCCGCCCGTGCGGCATCGCAATACGACAAACGGATCTATGTCTTTAGCGTCTATGTTCCAAGCCATTTTAAACAAAATCGAAAGTGACGAATTTGTCGCGGACATGTTTTATATTATGTTGATTTATTTTGAAATTCGTTTTCTTTGCTACTTACTACATATTATGTACTATCCATATTTTTGTTTATTGAAAATTGTTTAAAACCATTTAATTTTATTTTGTGGTATTGAAAATTGTAAGTCAACTTTAATTAAGCACGATTTATTAAACACATTAAATAGACGAGAAACTCACCATGAAAACGATACAACAGAAGATATCTTTCAACTGCATCTTGCACAGAACTGTTATAATTATTAATAAATTTAAAATTAATAATATTAATTAATAAAAATGAGCGCGCTTCTGTAAGCGTCCGCCTTCGACGAAAGCTCGGAACGTTTTGCGTGCGGTGTGCTGAGATTACTGACACGAAACCGACTCTAACTTAATAGAGTAATGTAAAATATATATAGAGCTGCTCTTCGGTTAAATTTGTTTATTTTTATTATGATTGAAGGATTATTGGTGGCCCGGAGGCCTTTCCAGTTTCACCAAGACGGGTGGGCGAGCAAAAGCTCAGTCAGAAGGGGTGGGATTTTCTAACAACTGCCCGAGCGCCTCCGAAGGAGACCTAACAACTCAAGAGCAACTGCTTCGCGAATGAATCTATTACCGGATCGGAACCGCGACCCGCTGAGAAGATCCGGCGAGAAACTCAGCGGGCTGATGAATGGGTTAGGTTGCACGTCGACCTCTTTGGCAAGTTCGACGAGTACGGTGACTAAGGTCCCTGAGCCTGCTCTTAGTTTTAGAGCTGAAGACGTCTAATGCAAAGGTTATTGGAGCTGATGGATCCGTAAGGACGTGTCTAGGACCCTTGTTTATATTCCTCTTTACGGGCTATCGTCTACTTCGTATTATGAGGTCATTGGAGTCTATTTCGACGGGTGAAAGGCTATTTGGTTTAAGCGACTTTTTGTAACATCATCTAGGAGCAATTAAAAGTTTAAAATTTGGAAAAATTAGCATAACAAAAAAACTTCTTCAGCTATTTCAATAGAGTAAACTTAATTGAAGTTCAATTAAAAATATTAAACTGTTGATGCTGATATCAAATAAAACGCACCTTTAATTAAAAAGATAAACCACAACCACCAGTCGCCGTCCTCGTCGAACCCGTCGCTTGCGACGATGGGCTCGACGAGTGAATTAATCCATAAACACAGGTCATTGAGTTTCTCGCCGCATCTTCTCAGTGTGTCGAGTTTCCGATCCGGTGGTAGATTCTGACAAGCACTGCTCTTGCTAGGGCCAGTGTTAGTGAAGTGAATGTGCCCGGCAAGGAAAAGCTGAAATGGCCGATCAAGGCTATCATCATAGGTAGGGAACGAAGCACGTCGTCCTACTTCAGATGGTTAGACTTACAATACGTTCACCTAATATGTACTAATATATAAATCTATAGTGGTTTTGACGGATGTTCTGTTATAACTACTGAACCGTGCATCTGATTGACTTGAAACTTGGTATCCATGTAGAAAATACATGTACTTAATGGATAGGCTAATATTTATATGAGTGCTGGACTCCCTACACCAGTTGCGGGGGCGTTTATGATGAGAATCTTTGTGAATGTGAGAAATAATAATGTTAATTTTAAATGCCCAGCGAAGCGGATGGGTACAGCTATAATAATATTTCTAAATCTACATAGCTATTAAAAATGTAGGTATCGCGTATTTATTTTAGTAGTATCTCTCATCTCAATGTTATATACTAGTTATCCTAGTCGAGTTCGCCGCTCTCACAACCAATTTGTGTATTTATTGTCTTGTTATATACAATCGCTCTATTGTCGTTAGCGGTACATTCTTTTTAAACAACTTATAGGTGTATTTTAAGTGATTTTAAGCGTTGACGAGCGAAGAGCTCAGGATCCACCTCCTGTTATTTAACATTAAGGGGAGACGGGGTTATGGAGGAATTTGAAATTTCACTCAAACATGGTTAACGTTTTCCATTCTCCTATTTCTTCTTTAAAAACTGGGACGATTTTAATATTTTCTTTTGAAATCATTAAGCTGTGTGTTTAATATGTTGTTTGTTCTATACATACCAAGTGTTTTTACTAAATATGCTTTTTTCTTACTTATTCGCTGGTAGATTGTAGGCTCACAGCGCGCCCCTTCTTTTTTTTTCCTAAGCTGAGAGCCTTGAGAGGCTATATCAGCGTAACCTTAACCTGACGACGTTGTTAACACTAACCTAGCAAGAGCTGTGTTTCGCAGAATCTACCACCGGATCGGAAGCCCGACCCACTCAGGAGATCCGGCGAGAAACCCAGTGGGCGGTGTCTGAGGGTTAATTTACTCGTCGAGCCCTTCGTCGCAAGCGACGGGTTCTATGAGAACGATGACCGGTGCTTGAAGTACCTAAAAGCACCGTTAGTGGATCGGGAGGATCCGAAATGACGTGTTTGGGGCGACGTCGACTGCTTTCCATTCTGTCCCCAGGATCGGGAATGTAGTTACCGGCGGCCACGATGAGAGGGTTCTCGTGTCGTGCCGCTTTATCGAAGTGGCGCATCGACGCCGACTGCAGATACTTACTGATGGACTCTAAGTCCAGGTCGTCATGGAGGTCGACGTTCTGGACGTCCTATCACCAGTCCCTATTTTTATATCAGATCATCAGCTGATCGCTTTGTTCTGTCAACGCATCAACACAATACGGTTATGATATACCTATGCTAATAATTCTATTAATACTCATGCTAATACATCGAACGCTTTCTAACAGCATAACAAAGTATTAGAAAAGCACAAAACGTAATCTACTTATATATAGAACGATGTCAAACGCCTTTGGACCGGAGTTGTCTTCGTAGCTCTGAAAGTTAAGAAATGCAACCGTAAGCCATATAGGGATGTAGGTACACAAACAATTTGATCGTTTTTTTGTTTTTTATTGCCCTTGTAGGCAGACGAGCGTACGGCCCACCTGATGGTGAGTGGTTACCGTCGCCCATGGACTTCAGCAATGCCAGGGGCAGAGCCAAGCCGCTGCCTACCGCTTAATACTCTCCACAAGCCTCGTTTGAAGAAGGACATGTCATAGCGCTCGGGAAACGCCGTGGAGGGGAGCTCATTCCATAGCCGGAAGGTACGTGGCAAAAAAGATCTCTGGAAACGCACTGTGGATGACCGCAGTGGCTCCAGGTAGTATGGATGAACTCTACTCCGGTGGCGGGCGGTGCGATGGTAAAAATGAGATGCCGGTATCACCTCGAACAATTCATCAGAGCACTCCCCATGGAACATACGGTACAAAATACAGAGATCGTGTCATCTAATCATCGAATAGAAGTCGTTGTGGCCTAAAGGATAAGACGTCCGGTACATTCGTATCAAGCGATGCAACCGATGCAACGGTGTTCGAATCCCGCAGGCGGGTACCAATTGTTGTAATGAAACACGTACTTAACACATGTTCACGATTGGCGTCCACGGTGTAGAAATAACTACATGTTTTAAAAATAATATCTGCAAAGAATATAATTTAGTAATTGTTGTGTAATTTATAATTGCTAATTTTAAGCAGCAGGGGTAGCTACCAACACTCTGCCTATTTCTGCCGTGAAACTGTCATGCGTTTCCGTTTGAAGGGTGGGGCAGCCGTATTATAAAATTGATATTTAGGTCTTAGGGTGCGCGCATTGACAATGTCTATGGGCTACGATAACCATTCAAAACTAGGTGGGCACTGAGCCCAATCTCAGAACTCGTCTATGCAAAAAAAGTCAAGCATAAATTTGATGTATTTCTTATTAGAATATGTATGTAGGGTATAATATTGATAGACGTTTTTCTATGTGACGGGTTTTTTATACTTATTGAATTTAAGCAAAATTCAAGCTCCCTCTCTTGATTAAATAAAGAACTAATTAGACACTTGAAGTTTAAGTTTTGACTGTTTCTCTATATGCTCAATAGATGGCAGTATAGAAAATAGATCCATCCAATCCAAGCGCCATCTATCAAAAACTTACATGGTTGCTAAGTTACCGAAATAGTTTTTATAGCTGCCAATAGATGTCACTACTTGGTACCTTTTTTTTCAAATGAATCTGTCCATTTCGTTATTTGTTAAGGCCGAAGTTGAAGACACTATAACATCATAATACCAACAGGTCATGCGGAATCAGTAGGAATAAGTCTTCTCACTTATCCACTCATTTCTGGACTGAAACTTCAAATTGTAGTAGGTACTTACCAACACCCATCTTACTGTCCTACCAAAAATACTTCATTATTCTCCAAAGCACCTATTCCAATGCGAAGAAGTACGGCTACCACTAACACCTGTAGAGCCGGATATTATTAACCGAGATTAGTAATTTCATTTAGTTACGACTCTAGTAATTGGTTCATGGCAGACGGTCTTGAATTATTTTCCGCTCGTCAATTAAAAAAGATCTCTCTGAAGAAATAAGATGTCTTCATATCTGTTTTACGAATTAAGACTTCGGATTTGAACGTTAAAAGGAAGTCGGTAACATTTAAGAGAAGTACATTGAGGCACGGAATACCAAATATGTCTCAAANTTTTTTATGGCCTAGATGTGTGGACGAGCTCACAGCCCACCTGGTGTTAAGTGGTTACTGGAACCCATAGACATCTACAACGTAAATGCGCCACACACCTCGAGATATAAGTTCTAAGGTCTCAGTATAGTTACAACGGCTGCCCCACCCTTCAAACCGAAACGCATTACTGCTTCACGGCAGAAATAGGCGGGGCGGTGGTAACTACCCGTGCGGACTCACAAGAGGTCCTACCATTTAAGGTGGGTGGCGCATTTACGTTGTAGATGTCTATGGGCTCCAGTAACCACTTAACACCAGGTGGGCTGTGAGCTCGGCCAACCAACTAAGCAGGAAAAAAAAATTGCGTTAACTTTTACGCTATCGAGAACGTTAAAAATCTCGCACTAAGCATGCAGGTCCTTTGGTAGCCAGAGTCACTATACAGTCGACCAACGAAGAGTCTAAAATATACCTACAGCTTATTAAATTTCTACAAAAATGCAATTACAAAAATAAAAATAATAAATTTCAGTGGCATGAAAAAATTTATTTGATCTTCATTCAAATTACATTAAAATGATGTTGTTACGCTAAAATAAATATTTAGAACGGACTGATATTCATATTATTACTATTTCATTTAAAATTAATTACAATATTTAATGGATATTATCGTTCCTCGAAAACAATCACTACGCCCTTAATTTAAATATTTACAAAATATAAATTAAAGTGAAATTCATTGTATTTCATAATGCACATATATGTTATTTTATATTTAACTATACAAAACAAGGTATCGTGTAACGATTTGCGATTAGAGATTTTGTGTTATTCATAAATGTGTTATTATTGAAACTAGAGGTCCCGCAGTAGTCGAAATTCGACTATAATTAATTGGAATTGTAAGTTTGTACACTATTATGATTGTATTTTATACTTTATAATCACAAATTTCGCTAAGGCTACAATTTTAAAAAATATTAATAAAGACAGTTTGACCACAGACGTCAAGAACAAAAGTTTAACAATAAATAGTATGCATGCGTGTGTGCGTCAAACACATGGTACGTAGTGTGTGTAATGTTTTCTTTATTGATTTAATGTATCTTTTATGCATTATTTTAAAAAAATATTAGCATTGTGCACTTCTACTCTGTATTCTCTATAAGTGTGGAAAATTTCATACTCCTCCGTCCGCGCAATTTTCGTAAAAAGGGATACAAAGTTTTTGCTTCACGTATTAATATATAGATAGATTTTAGTTAAAAATGACATCTAAATATTTCTCATCTGTTTGCCTCGGTCAATGTGAGTGATAATGTATTTTGAAAATTAATTAGCATTCCGTGGATCCCAGGACGCAACTAAATAGGTACGCCAAGAGAAAGTTTTTGAAGAGTTTTTGAGCGAAATTCTTTTTTTTTTATAATATTGTTTAGCACCTATTGACTAAATTTATTGTATTTTTTGTTTGCTTGGAAACTACTTTTTTTAAATGTCAATTGAGAAAGAAAAAAGAATTACGTCATAAGTAAGAAACTTGCGTTCAGCCGATGCTTATAAAATCTGTGCGCCAATTTAGTCATAGCTATGTTCCGTATTAGAATAATCATTAAAATGATTTTTTTATTTCTTTATCCGTATGTTGAAAAAAAAATGTGTTTGTGGCAGTAAAAGTTATTAGACATAATATGTATTATTTTAATAAATCCACTTGCGCGAAATGGTAGATTCAGCACAGGACTGCTCTTGCTAGGGCTAATGTTAGCAAGTCCTCCCAGTTGGAGCTCCGCGAACTCATTTATGAAGCCGTGTATAGTTGGAATAGCCCCTTAGGCTAAAAAAAGATGTGTGGTGTCGTGGGACACCGGATAGGAACGAAGTTCCTCATTATAAAAATATTAATTTTAACTTCTATTCGAGGTATAAAGAAAATAAAACTGGAGGTTTCGCAACAACCTACGGTCATTCAGTAACGTGCGAACTTATTGTGGTACACTTCATTCACGGTTGTTTGCATAAGAGTTAGTGTATTGCGCAAACGAACGCTCTGAGATCGTGGTCAATGAATGATACAAAAATGTTATTTTTTGTACGTGATTACAAAGTTAAATCGAACACTGTGTGCATTACTAATAAAAATCTTATGTTACGGACGTTTTTTCCCCGGTTAGGGTACCCCTCCGCATCGTCCCATAAGGAACTTCGTTCCAAAACTTCGTTCCAAAAACTCCACTCATTTTTGCTTACTCACTTTTAAGCTAAGTGCCAAGGATTATTGTGTGGATAAAATCTAATATCATTTATGAATAACACTAATCTTTGGAGCATTACACGTTATGAATGAATCGTGATAGTACATAATATAAGTAGTAATTGTCAACGTGTGCGCATTTATAAACTCACAACTGGAAGATTTCGACTCGTTATTACATACAACAGAATCGATTTTGCGACGTTTTATTTATAGATGCAATAAGAAGACAAAGTGTTTTTATATCGTTTTTACGAGTAACACGCTAAACGATACTTAGGTTGAATTTAGTAAAAAACAAAAGTTCTCATAAAATGTTATAATATTTTTCTATTCAATATGTAATAATATTTTATAAGAGAATTACAAAACTACGTAAGTTTTTCTTTTCAATATATCATTTAATATGTTCAATTCCGTGATTGTAATAATTTGGTAATTATACATTAATAATAACAATAATATTTTAAAATTTCTAATACCATAAATCGTTTTTAATTTATAATTAATAGTGATTTGATTAAAGTGAAAATTTAGCGTTACTCGTAAAAAAGATCAAATAAAATGAAAAAATATTTTAATTTTATTAATTTTTAAATCTAATTCGTTACTTAATACTAATTGTTGTCGGAAGTACATTTTGTTCGTCCGCGTCGACATGCCAACGCCGCCAATCACTGCAGCACAAAAAATAAAAAAAAAACAAAAAATAATAATAATTTATTTTTATTTAATAATAAAATCATTTGTGATAATGCGGTAAAGGCACAGTAAGTGTATTTACAGTTGCAGTGCTGGGTTTGGCGTTGGCATGACAGTGCAATAGATTGCGATCGCCCTTATAATCCTGCAAATTTTTTCTTAAGTATTTGACAGCTGTCAACTAATTTTAACATCATGGTCTTCGTATTACGCTAGTTTTAAACTTTTATTTACGGTTTTTATTATAGAAAAAAAAACTAAATTATAAACGTGAGAGTAAACCGTAAATAATATTTTAATAATTATTATTACTAACGACCCGCCTTCGCTTCGCTTCGGAAACTGTAATTTATTATTGATTTCTCCGCTATTTAATGGAAGTTATTATACATATAAACCTTCCTCTTCAATCACTCTATATATTAAAAAACCGCATCAAAATCAGTTGCGTAGTTTTAAAGATTCAAGCATACATAGGGATATAGGGACAGAGAGAGCGACTTTGTTTTATACTATGTAGTGAAGTGTACTGGTAAAATTAATTTCCCGGTTCACTATTGCGATTTAAATAGATACGTACTAAAAACTGATCGAATTAACTGAGGAATTGATTTGATCTTTTCTAAATGCGTAAATCGTAGGCCATCAATAATATTAGGTATTATCATTTGTGCCGCGCAAGATTTGGAATTTAAATTGTTTAAATATGTATGTGAAATAATTTATTTTTATAATTTAAACATGTATATTCAAATTAAAATATCGTATTAATAAAACATGAAAATTTTCAAAAACAATTGATCAGCTATTCTTTCATTCTTTACGATTTATTAAATATTAGGTAAGTATATGAAAGGTGATAGATACCACTATGCAGAATCATTTTATAAGGACAATCACAAAATGTTTTTGGACTGTGGAATTATGCTTTTCACGAACCGTGCTTTATATAGATATAATAATTTTAATCGACTGTGATATGGTTAAATTTCACATTAATTTCCGTAAAATCGCTATAGTGTAAATAACGTTTTATTTATTAATTAATTTTCATTAAAAACGATTTTACGATTTCTATCATTTAAAAAAAATGCGCACAAATATAATATATTTTCGTTCAAGCTCAAACTGTTAATTGTATAATTATTTACAAATGATTAAAACTAACGTGTTTCATTACTGGTATTGTTACGTAATGATGTTCTGATGTTTAATTAAAAATATATTTGATTGACTCAGCGGTGCAGTATTTACTCCCTCTGACTATTGTACCGAGGGTCGCGGGTTCGACTCCCACATCGTGTGATGAACAGGTTTGTTTGATTTTCCTCTGGTTGTTTTTTATCGATATATGTATTTTTTTTTATTGCTTAGATGGTTGGACGAGCTCACAGCCCACCTGGTGTTAAGTGGATACTGGAGCCTATAGACATCCACAACGTAAATGCGCCACCCACCTTGAGATATAAGTTCTAAGGTCTCAGTATAGTTACAACGGCTGCCCCACCTTTCAAACCGAAACGCATAACTGCTTCACGGCAGAAATAGGCAGGACGGTGGTACCCACCCGCGCGGACTCACAAGAGGTCCTATCACCAGAAAAAATATATTATAAGTATATTTAAACGCATATAAATATGAATTTATCTTTGGTACCCATAACATAGGGAATCCTTATTTGAGGCTGGATAACTGTGCGTGATTTGTTCTCACCTATTTGTTTTCTATCATTATTATCTATGTATTTTAATATATGATTTTCAGTTAAACGTTGAATAGTGTTGTGGATATTAACATTGATAAACGCGCAATCAAATCGTCTGTGCGCTACAGAATGGTTCGCGTTCAAACTCCACCAAGTATGAAAGCAAATTGATCATAATTTATGTTTCAATTGTATTGTATTGTATTGAAAGACTATCCCACCGGAACTGATTATGGCATCACTGTAGATATAAGATATGGACTCATGCGGGACTTACTACAGGTTCTGGAATTTATTGGGCTTCCGCCATTTCAGCGTTGTTCCAAACGCCATGAACAAAGATAGCCTTTGGGGTGTAAGAGTTGCTATTGGCATAACAATATATTTGCGAATCAAATCAAATTAAATCAAATTTTTTTATTCAACATAAATGAAAGTACATATGTACTTGTTGAACGTCAAAAGAACTACCGCCAATTCACAAGAACAAGCATCCGTCCTTTGAATTGGCAAGAAACTCAGCGGGCATGTTTTTTTTTTTTAAATATGTTTTATTTTATTTTTAATATTAGTTTTTTTTTTAATATTAATTTTTTACAATGAGTATTATAACGTAACAATTACTACAATATTGAAATGCCCGGAGCGAGCAACTCATTCCCACTTTGTGCAATCTTCTAGATAATCATTGACTTTATAGTAAGCTTTATTGCACAGATGTTCTTTAATAGTTTTCTTAAACCTATGTATATGTAGGTTCTGAACATCTTGTGGGATTTTGTGGTACAGGCGCACAGACAAACACCCGAATGAATTTCGTATCTTATGTATACGTATAAGTATGCATATAATTTTGATCTTTTTAAGTAAGCCAATTATTGGATGATGTAGTAAAGAAAATTAAATAATAATAATATAAAGGACTGTTATCCGCTCATTTCTGTCAATGTCAATTTAGACCTTGAGCCCACGGTTCAAGGTGGACGTCGGCTTCTTGTAGCTGTCGCGGCTCTGATGATCAATCAATCAACATACATATATTTTTCGGTGTAAGTTTCAAAAACATCATTACGTAAATTTACCAGCAGCGACATCTAAAACTAGCCCTAAGATTCGTCGGACTATCATATTTTTTAAATATTTGGATATAATTTCTCGGATAACAACTATAATACATTAAAAAATTGTCTACAATCGATATTGGAAAGACCCTGTTTAAGTCTAAGAGACCTAGATCTAGACCGAGAGGCCATGAAAGCTAAAACCACTGAGCGAGGTATCATTAGCGATAAATTAGAGAAAAAAAAATGGTAACAAACACTTTTATACCGTGGAAAAGTTTTGAGCGAATACAACTGTCTGCTATATACTATATTTTTTTATTAATATTTAAAACTTTGATTTACGATTGTCACTGAGAGAAAATCACGAACGCTCGTAGACTTAAAGATTTTTTATTTATTTATTTATATCTCGCAAAACAAATTGACTAAAATTTTGGTACGAAAAAATTCTTAAAAGTAAATTGCACAAAAAAACGTTTAGATTCACTGGGTCGCTTCAGCGGTGTGGTAATGCGAGGGGTGGTAGCGCCAAACCTGAGGGGGCGAGTACTCCAGCGGCGCGTCGGTGGCGGCGGGCGCGGCCGACCCGGCGCCCCACATCAGCACCGTCTGGCGCGGAGCCTCGGGCTGCAGCCGATCTTGCTCCGCCGACCCGCTCGACCCCGCAGGGCTGGGCCCCGGCACCACACTCGGCGACCGCCTCTCCTGCCCAGTGACCGGACTCATATACCTCCCGCTGCTGTCCACGTACGCGTACTCTCTGGAAGGAGGCCGATGGTACGCCGGAGCGACCTCGTACCCTGGCGGAGGAGCCGGCTCGAGGAAGCCGTTCGGCGCGTATGGAGTGTAATGGTAGGACAAGGGTTTGTATTGATGAAAGATGTTGTCTGTTGTTATGAACCGATCGTCTAAAGGCGGTGGAGCGTAGTGGATAGGAGCCGGCGGGTATTCTCCGTAGGGAGCCGTGTACGCGCCGTTCAAGTTAGTATAGGCCGCGGCGACAGCATCAGCCGCCAAGTAGTCCACGGGTGGGGGGGCTGGTGTGCTTGGAACTCGTCTCTTGTTGCGGCAGGTGGAGAGGAAGTCTCTGAGTTGGGTCTTGTATCTCCTCGTAGTTCTGGGAGGGGTGGTGACATTCGTTTCGCAGCCTGACAGCTGTTCCGTCTCGGAGAAGTACAGGCTCGTAAGTCCTGTGTCCAGGTAGCTGACTTTGAAGTCCATTGTCCTTTTGCCGAGCAAATCTCGACCTTCCTCTTCCCTGGAAGGCAAGAAATTCACAAAGTTAAACATAAATACAAAGTTATCTAAGAGCACGTGGGCTGTGAGCTCGAACACTCACCTAAGCAATAAAATAAAAATTGTAAAAGAATTGTATTCGAATACAAACAATGACAGATAGTAGAGGTATACAATGATAAATAACTATACAATGTACTGTGACAGCACGCAACGTAATGTAAATGAAATCAGCTGACGCGTGGGGTCAGTGACTTCGCGGGTACCGCGGGGAGGCAGATACCTTCGCCTTACATCGCGTTTTCATGTAACATTATTCAATCATAGTATTTGTGAATAGTTTAATTTTGTATTGGTTGTATTTGGTAGGCAGCGGCTTGGCTCTGCCGCTGGCATTACTGAAGTCTATGGGCGACGGTAACCACTCACCATCCAGTGAGCCGTATGCTTGTCTGCTTACACGGGTAATAAAAATAAAAAATATTATTGACTGGTATATTTATGTTGTTTTCCCTTCAAGAACGATTTATTTACAGCTTGTATTAATTAGTTAAATGAAAATTACGTAGTGTAAGAGATTAAGTATAGAAGCTTACATCAGCGGCCGATGCGTGCTGATAACGAAATCAGGTTTGGAGTTCTTGTAGACTAGCCTGGAGGAGGTCTGAAGCCACTGCCATTGTCCCTCCTTGGTCTGGAAGCGATACGCGATCATTCCGGAAGCACCAGTTTTTAAGACTGCAATAAAAACCAAATTCAACATTATTCATTTCATTATAACAATAGCAGAGAAAGATTCCTAAATATTTTCCAGTTCACTTCAAGTATCTTTATAGCTATGTTTGTTTATTAACTCAATGTTTGTTTGGCCTCTAAGCGTTTTTAAACCAATCACTAGATTGCGATGAAACTTGGTATAAGTTATTGTACCACTAGTGTGTGGCAGGTGACATGAAAATAATTAAAAAAAAAAAATTAGATTTAGTAATGGCGTTTCACATGTTTCAAATAAAAATCATACTTTTAGTATCTTTTTGCAGTCTTTATAATATATATGCACCCTCGCAATAATGATAACAGTATTAAAGACTAGATTAAATCATAAAAATAGTTTTAATTATTACGTCAACCTCTTTGGCAAGTTCGACGAGTACGGTTAAGCCCGCTCCTAGTGTTAGAGCTAAAGACGTCTCATGCAAAGGTCAATAACCATAGATAGATCCAATAGATCTGATGGATCCGTGAAAGAATTTGCTAAGACTAGCCCTAGCAAGAGCAGTGCTTTGCAGATTCTACTACCGGATCGGAATCGCGACCCGCTGAGAAGATCAGGCGAGAAACTCAGTGCGGGACTTACGTTCTTGATGGGCGCTCGCTACGTATGCTAGATCATCGTAGTGCACCAAATCGTAGCCGCCCATGTTCGCCAGCTCCGCATCTGTGTACCCTAGTAGCATTTTACCTCTGAAAAAGAAAACGAGAAAAAATATTAATTTCTACCTTCTCATGCATTGATGAGTAAATAATGTAATGATGAAGTCGTCGTGGCCTAAAGGATAAGACGTCCGATGTATTCGTGTTGAAGCGATGCACCAGTTGAAGCAATGCACCTGTGTTCGAATCCCAGGCGGGTGCCAAATTTTCTAATGAAATACGTACTCAACAAATGTTCACGATTGACTTCCACGGTAAAGGAATAACATCGTGTAATAAAAATCAAACCTGAAAAATTATAATTTGCGTAATTACTGGTGGTAGAACCTCTTTTGAGTCCGCACGGGTAGGTACCACCATCCCACCTATTTCTGCCGGGAAGCAGTAATGTGTTTCGGTTTGAAGGGTTGTAACTGTACTTGAGACCTTAGACCTTATATCTCAAGGTGGGTGGCGCATTTACGTTGTAGATGTCTATGGGCTCCAGTAACCACTTAAAACCAGGTGGGCTATGAGCTCATTCACCCATGTAAGCAATAAGAAAAAAATCTTAGAGTATTAATCTTTTGTAATGACAGCAAAAATACATAATATAAACTTCAAAACTAAAATCGTATTGTACAGTTCCCGGGACGTGAGCGATGGAATTCCCATCGCCTAACGACACCATTAGTTCCGGTGAGTTTTACGTTGTCAATTATAAATTTCATATGGATTTTAAGATGTTCTATTATGTTCCGTTTTATTGATCGGCACGTTTTTATTACTACAAATATTATAACAAAAGTCGCCACGTGGTCGTTTTGTTGTAAATCCACGTTGGAAGGGGAAGACAATGTACGAATAGTGTCGGGAAAATGTGACGTTTTAATAATAAGATTTTTTTTCGTTAAAAGGGTTTTAAGTTAAATATTAATTTTACTAAATGGAAATCCAATTAGTTTTTCTAAAAATATTTCACGAAAACTAAGCTTTAATGTTGGCATAAAAAGTTATAAAAGCGCCATCGAAAATTAAAACTTCACTAACGTTTGTTTTAAGACGATATTTTAACCCTTAATTTTATATATTTTATTATTGTCATATTTGAAGCAATAAGCAGAAACGTAGTATTCAAGATTAAAGTAGCTTAATCTTATACCTTTAAACGAGCAATTCTTGTATATTAATATATACATATGTATATAATCTGAATCTCGGAAACGGCTCCAACGATTTTCATAAAATTTAGTATACAGGGGATTTCGGGGGCGATAAATCGATCTAGCTACGATTTATTTTCAGAAAATGTTGTTTTATTCGTGTTTTCAAAAATCAACTCTTCCCGACATCTATTAGCGAATAATAATACTATATTTCTTAATTGACGGCAACTAACCGCTTTAAGACACAACAAGATGGCGTTATCAAAAAAAAACGAGCAAAGCTCGGTCATCATCTAGTGAATAATTACTGACGGTAGGACGTCGTGTGAGCTCACACGGGTAGAAAGCAGATATGCGGTTAGATTTGAAGGGTGGTGCCGCCATTAAAACTGAGACTTAGAGCTCTAGTCTCAGTGTGGTTTGCGGCATTTACATTGTTGATGTCTACGGGCCCCGGTAACCACTTAACACAAATATTAATTCGCTAACCGATTAATTAACGCCGAAAAGTAAAACTTTAGCATTTTTTAGAATCGCGCCGGTAAATTCATTGTTTTTAGATGAATTTTAGTTACAGTTTACGAATCATGTATGTCGGATCGGAAATGGCAAATCAGGAATGAGTTTTACTAGTATAACGGTCACGGTGCGTTAATTTTGTTGTTGGCTACCATGATTTCTGTTTCATGGCCTTGAACAATCACCACTGTGAGCGAAGCCTATTTTTTTTAAACTATATCTCAAGGTATCACGTCTTTTCGGCAGCTATTATTTTTGTATTCATCGTCAAATGGTCTCACGATCAACCTGATATGCAGCACGCAATGTAACGCAAATTCAAACCAACGACATCTGAAGTTAATGTCTCTATTGCCTTGAAATTACATGTTTTTATTAAAATGGATGTATGCAAGGAGCCTATAGCCCACCTATCAGGGATAGCTTAATGAACGTTGAGCTATTTACCAATTGATGTTATAACATGAATATTGCCACATCAGACGTCTCTTATTGTATAATGCATACCCTTCTGAGAGGAATGTCTAGCTGCGTACCGGACTTTAAAACTTCGAGGGATGTTCGTCCACGCCGAGCCCGTTGCCTGCGACGAAGGGCTCGGCGAGTAAGTTAACCCACAGACACAGCCCACTGAGTTTCTCGCCGGATCTTCTCAGTGGGTCGCGTTTCCGGTACGGTTGTAGATTCTGTGAAGCACTGCTCTTGCTAGGGCCAGTGTTAGCAACACCTCCGGCTTGAGCCCCGAGAGCTCATCTACACTCTAGGGTACGCTGAAATAGCCTCTTAAGGCTATCAGCATAGGTAGAAAAAAAAGAGGGATATTTGTCTCACCTTTGATCCATCGAGACTAGAGAAAGATCAAGCTTGTGCTTGCTCTTGAACATGACTTCTTTCTGAGGTATTTCCAGGAGGCTCGGAGGCCCGAACGGCGCACAAATAGCGAAGAGGGCTAATGGCGGCTCTTCGGTTTTCTTGTTCTGTCCGTGTAATATTTTTATTCTACCTCGGATGTCTAGCCTCTGTGAAATTAAAGAAGCTAAATTAACTGGTCATATGCTGTTACGAGATATGTCATACATTTAAAGAATAAGGAAGTAGTAGGGGGAGTCGCAAATGAAAATAATATTGCAAACCAAGTATACTCTACATATTTCTATTTGTCTCAGTTTGAGTTTTTGATAAGGGCTCTTCTGAGCCTGAATACTCTGTATTTCTTTGATATGTGATTTGACATTTTGAGATCAGTCCTCAAGATGTGCGCACGTTGGGTTCTAGTCACTCTGTAACCGTACCGCTTGAGTTGGCGGAATTAGTCCTGCCACGATAAATTCCGGTGGAGCAGCAGCTGTGCAATACAATTGACTTTTCGACCGCATGTCTAAAGGCGGGTGCCGGTAATCATTAAATGGGCAATTATGTATCAAAGGGTGACTCGTGATCCCGTCTGTATGCGTTAAAAAGTTAAGTATGAGATATGATATCTAATCATTGACATTTAAATTTAACATGAGACAAAGCGAAACAAAGATCTTACCAGGAATCCTGAAGTATTATCAAGCAAACACCTAAACCGGACAGTGAAACTTCTCTCCAAGAGATGAGCTCTCTCCGGTCTCAGGACATCCTGCAGCGTGAGGTTGCTGACTTCTGGAGGCAGGAAGGAGTTCCAAAGGATCTGTCTTTGAAGTTCCTCTCGATCTTCTGAATGGACCAGCTCGTATACTGACTGATGAACTATGTCCGACTAGAATGAAAGGAGAAATCTAAAGTAATTTTAAATGTGGTAAATAAAGATTTGGTGTGGTAGGACGTAGTGGGGAGCTTGCTTGATTAGGTACCACTATTCTGTCTGCCGATCTTGGCGATCGTGGTATACCTTTATAATACTTGGAGAACGCCGCTTGCCCATCTTAGTCCTTAGGAGGTCCTTAGGAGGATCTTAGTCGCCGTTTACCACACCCGCGGGAGGAGATGAGGAGGTGTTATTCTTTTTCGAAGCCCACACCAAACATCCAATTCATATTATAATTAATAAGCCTTACTAATTAAATCAAGACGATGATTATTTGCTGATAACGTTTTAAAAAAACACAAAAACAGCGAGTCACAGCTCGATCGTAAATCAATAACAGCGGAAAGGCCTAAAATTGATTCGTGCCCAATCATTATTTGATCGTCTGTAACGAAGACGTGTTAATTTCCTAATTCGCAACATATTATCGGCTTTGTACTCCTTAAAATAAGATATAGAATCGCCTGAGGATTCTGTCCCGCCAAGTCACATTGTTATACCGTGTAAATACAGCGGATAATGCGCTCAAAACATGATGCAAGTACAAAACTAATAGATTATCAATGGGGTCGATTTCTCCCCGTTTTACAAACATTTAAATAATGAAGCAGAACTGTTTGGGGTACGTGGGTTCGTAGCATATTGCGATGGCATTGAACGTCACAAGATGATTTGTTAGGTAATTGGTTTTTGTTATTCGGGGGTAAGGGTTCGGTTGCCGCGCTACGCCATATTGTTTGTGAACGATTGTTTTGTGTTCTAGTTTTGTATGTGGCTTATGATTAATGTTTAACTTGTTTATGTGTGTTTCGAATGATTATAGAACTTCATTCTCATATCGTGAATATAACCATCTACTTCCATATGGGTTTCGAATTATAGTCTTGCCTATTCTAGTATTAGCGCGAACTTCGTTGGGGACTTTAAGTTATTCAGCTAAAGAATAAACAGGACGGTGCTACTTCTAATTACTTTTAGGTATCAGAAAAGTATCAAAGGTAAACCAAATGTTTGTTATAAAGATGAAATCAAACGACACAGTCACAATAATTATTTGAATTTAAAAAAGTCGATCTATTTTCTGTTACACCTTGCTTTATTGGAGTAAACGAGCAGTCCATGGTTTACTGTGGTTAACGGAGACCATAGATATTCTATAGCAAATGTTGCCACCCATTTTTGTGTCATAGGATCATTATAACGAATTGTGTCATATAATATCTATCCACGTGCAAAAATTGGTTTACGACAAAAAGAGTAAGAATCGCGATGCATTTCCGTGTGAGCTAAGTGAAAATTTTGAATAAGACGATATCTTAACAAACGGCACTAGAACGTCAGTCTACTGAGGTGTGAAACTCTCGGCTATTCTTCCATTTCCTTTAGCAAAGACTCAAGATTGATTCCTATGGTAATCTCGGACATTCGTTTCGTTTATTTTTATTAAAAAATCTCTATATATATCCAAATCTAATTCAGCTATAGCGGCTCCGGTATCCCCATCAAGCCATTAGCGTTGTGGATCAATAGCCGGACCACCTGGTGTGTGCGCTTTAACTTTATCTATCCGATTCATTCCCCCGCTAACTTCTGCTCCGACCTAATATTTCGGGGAAAGGAAAAATATTGAATCATTTATTTCGAATTGGTTTTCGCTTTTAGTTTTATGAAGGGTATTCTTAATTTTCAGAACACCCATTGCGACATTTTCAGTTTTGTAAGAATTTAAGTTTTTAAGATTTTAAGATTAGGTTTTTTCTATGTTGTATAATTAATGTCCTGTGACGAAAAATAGTATTAAGTTGATTTTAATACACTGCCTAAACTTTCAAATCTTTTGACATCACTGGTGGTAGGACCTCTTGGGAGTCCGCACGGGTAGGTACCACCACCCCGCCTATTTCCGCCGTGAAGCAGTAATGCGTTTCGGTTCGAAGGGTGGGGCAGCCGTTGTAACTATACTGAGATCTTAGAACTTATATCTCGAGGTGGGTGGCGCATTTACGTTGTAGATGTATATGGGCTCCAGTAACCACTTAACACCAGGTGGGCCCAGAGCTCGCCCATCCATCTAAGCAATAAAAAAAAAAAAAAAAATTATTTAGATCGGTTTCTTTGCTAACATAGTTCGATGGGTTTTTATTATACTTTATTCAAACTGATTTTTAATGCTCGTAGATACATAGATTACAGAGTTTGTTTTTTGTTTGGGGTATATTTTTCAGTCTGTTTTCATTAAAAAAAAATCAACTATTTCATTTATTTTTTATTTTTTATTTTTATTTTTATTATTGCTTAGGTGGGTGGACGAGCTCACGGCCCACCTGGTGTTAAGTGGTTACCAGAGCCCATAGACACTATAATACAATGTAAATGCTGCCATACACCTTGAAATATAAGCTCTAAGATCTCAGTATAGTTACAACGGCTGCCCCACCCTTCAAACTGAAGCGCATTACTGCTTCACGGCAGAAATAGGCAGGGCGGTGGTAACTACCCGTGCGGACTCACAAGAGGTTCACCACCAGTAATAAGAGCTTAGTTAGAACAGATATATTTGAAGAATAGAACAATAGATAATAATCTAGTGTTCGTTGGAAATCAGGTGAAAGCTGTTTAGACTACCTCACGTTTACTTGAAAGTAAGTCACAATACCTCAATTAAGAACGAAGCCCTCGGACTGAATTTTACGATTGCACGTTTATCAAAGTCCATAAACATAACGGTGACACGGGTTGGCACGTGGCGGAAGTACCAAGTACCCGTACCGATTTAATGATCTATGAATCGATTTGGTTTAATCGCTATCCACCCCCAAACAGGGCTTGTGGTTCAAAGATTATTTAATTTTGGTAGACGTTCCCATATTTTTAGAAAGAAATTTATTGGATCGTAAAGGACGCGAAATGTCTGAATGTATAAAACATATTAAAGAAATGCAAGAGCTGAAGACTCTTTGATGGTGTAAAATTATTTTCTTCTTAATCAGTGTTGATGCATTCACAAATATATTTGTTTGTTGTCCTTGTAGATAGAATAGCATACAGCCCACCTGACGGTGAGTGATTACCATCGCCCATGGACGTCAGCAATGTCAGGTGCAGAGCTAAGCCGCTGCCTACCGTAAATGAATAGTAAGAGTCATTGCTGAAATATTAGCATACGTTTGATAGGCGTTTGCGAACGGGAGACTACTATTTTATCTTAAAAAAAAAAGATAGCATTACACTAACGGACTACTTAAATCTTATAGGATAATGAATTCATCCTAAATTTGCATTTATTTATTAACTTCGCTACTCCCAACTACAATCTAAAACTCCCAATGTTTTTACTAGTGCTTACGGCTAGCCTAGATCCATAGAGGCGATTACACGGAAAGGCTGAAGATGAGAAAAGTTTTTTGGAGGGAATTTTATAGATAAAAGATATACAGAAATAAAAAAAACATTTTAACGAATAGGTCGTACATATGAATGCGACCAAACATGATTGTTTTTACTTGAAGTTTTGAACCCACATAAGCCATCTACAAAACTTAAATCTATGACAAAAGTTGCTCAGGTAACCGAATTACTCGGTCACTAAGCACAAACAAAGCTTGAGGGAGGGGGTGAAATAAATTTTATAAGCTCCCCGTTCGACTGAAAGTTTTACGACAGGGTGGCGGGGTTTTGAACGTAAAATTGGGTTTTTTTTTTTACCGAAACTCCGTGATATTTTACGGGGTTCTTTATTAGTAAGGTAGTTTTAATATGCGCGGTAATGCGTTATGAAGTTATAATTTATTTTTATTAATTTCACGTAATATTGCGTTTAAATTTTAACAGCTACTGAGAGAGGTAGGAATTACCGTGGCTTTGGGGAAGCTTATTAGGTGAGCTATGAATTNGGGTGAAATAAATTTTATAAGCTCCCCGTTCGAATGAAAGTTTTACGACAGGGTGGCGGGGTTTTGAACGTAAAATTGGGTTTTTTTTTTACCGAAACTCCGTGATATTTTACGGGGTTCTTTATTAGTAAGGTAGTTTTAATATGCGCGGTAATGCGTTATGAAGTTATAATTTATTTTTATTAATTTCACGTAATATTGCGTTTAAAGTTTAACAGCTACTGAGAGAGGAAGAAATTATCCTGTTTTTGGGGAAGTTAATTAGGTGGGCTATGAATTTGGCAGATTTTTGAAGATGGCAAAATGCCAAGATACAACTCCTAAATGGGATTTATTCTTTTCGCCGTTTGAAATCCTGCGTGAAAAAAGAGCTTCTGTGTGCTGAATACGAGTTTTTTAGCTCCTCAATCGTGTAAAACTTAACTAAAATTTGTATGAAGTTCCCTCTCGCATTAAGCACACTATATTGGGATGTGACAAACGCAGTAATACTAATTAGTAGAGATATATTCTGCTCCGATGGTGTGTGGTACGATGCTCACAATTTTTGTTATGGCCTTCGAAGACAGACACCGAGCAAAGCACACGGGCTTCCTGGTGGTGAGCAATCAGCATTTGTGCATGTCAGCATTTGTGGACGTCAGCAATACGACGCCAAAACTTCCTCAGAGCACTTTATTAGCATCGACTGGACGTCATTTGCAGAAAAAGGAAAACGACCTTCGTACCTCTACGCCATATTATGACCGCATTTATAGCGTGGCCTATCCTACAACAATAATTCCATTTGTTACAAACCTAATTAAAAAAAAAACAAAGCGAGGTCATCGCCCTAATGTTTTTTACATAACATTTACACTCTGATAAGTAAGGGCGAGTTTAGACTTAACTTATCGCGGGGTAATTAATATTTTTACTGTGTACTTTAGTTTATTATTTAAGTTCGTATAAAGCCCTTATCTTTGTTGGTGATTAAGGAGGCTTATTATTTCGTGAAATAAGTTGTTAGCTTTTTTATTTAATTAACCATTAGCCATTAGGTGACCTAAATTTCTAGTTTATAGTATAATGAGACCTTGGATAATTTCACACAACTCCAAATTATTATTTTAATTGTCTTATTCCGGCGTATTCAGAAATGCGTTGTATAGTATTTTGAAAGCAAACTGTAGTTACAGTTAAGCATCTACAACGTAAATGCGTCACCCACTTTGAGATATAAGTTCTAAGGTCTCAAATATAGTATGTATAAATAATACTTACCTGATGGAAGCCGAGGTAGCTCTCGATGGAATGCGTTGCGAAAAAGACCTCTCCTTCGCAGGTCAGGATCATCAGGAATCCGTTTAGGGCCTGGAATTAATTAAAACTAAATTTAATAAGCAATAAAAACAATGCATAAAGTTTTTGCCGTCAATTTGTTAAGATATGAAGTCGAACTTAATGACGTCACTATTCAAGATTTTCTATCATTTCATCGAAAATAAAATTAAATCGGGAATAAGGTAATCCTATGTGTAAATTATTGATTAGTGCTCATTACTGTATATATGTTTGTTATAATTTAGGCCACTAAATGTACAGATTTAAAATCCATACTAATATATGTAATAATACATAGGTACTGATGTTATTAATGTGATAATTTGCATGCTTGGATCAAATATTGGACGATTTGAGTGACAAAAATTTCACACTAAAGTGTTCTGATCTGTATGGACACATAGTAAGCCTTTATCGTGGTTAATAAGATGATAAGTGGTGTGTAATTTTTTCTATTAAATACGAACAATGTGTTCTCTGCTTTTAGATTATACGCACCTATAAAAAATAGAACTATAAATCGACTGGTAGTTTTTGGACTGGAGAGTGTTATCATTATTTTGGATATTTTTAATGTGTGTCCGTGTATGTCCTGAATTATAATTATCAAGGTCTCAAGCAGCGTGTATAGTGTCTTAAAAAATGCAACTGTGTCGGTGTTCGAATCCATCCAACAGGTAAAAGTTTTTCTCATGGAATACGTCCTTACCAAATGTTCACGAAAGATTTCCACGCTGAAGGAATTTAACATCGTGTGATAAATATCATTCCGCAAAAAATATAATTAGCGTAATTATTATAAGTAATTCTTACTGACAAAATGTTAATGTTATGGTTTTTAAAAAAAAACTGAAATAAAGTATAAATAAAATAATAAATTAAATTATTGGTAGTAGGGCGTCTTGTGAAAAATAAAATTGCTAGCTTCGATGTGTGATCGAGCTCACGGTCCACTTTGTGTTAAGTGGTTAGCGGAGCCCATAGACATCTACGTAGATGCCGCCACGCAACTCGAGACATGAGTTGTAAGGTCTCAGTTTTAACAGCACACTGCACTGGTAGGCACCACCTTGCCTATTTCTGCCATCACGCATCCTGGTTTGGTGGATTAGGCAGGTGTCATAATTGAAAATTCCACTGCATGCCTCAAGAATGGCGGTGATATTTTACTTAATTATTTAAATTAAACTTACATGTAACAATAAAGGCGATCGATCCCCTACGAAAACGATTTTTTTTACTATTTACAACTATGTTTTTCAAGTGGGAATGGCTAGTAAACTATATTATATTTTTAAAATGTAAGCGATCAATGAATCTCGCAGCCAAAATAACAACCAAACAAAAATAAAATATGTGAAGAATACAGAAGAAAATAAGAACTCATGCTATCAAACGACGCTCTACAAGATATTTTACGAGGCAAAAACGATGCAGAAGTCTGGCGTGAACGTTTTAAGTGGACGCGAATGAAATAAAAATACTGCGTTTCCCTATTAAATAGCTTAATTGAAAGAAAAATAATCAACCGAATGACACCTCATAAATTGAATGCAACAGTTTGTTTCTGCAGAACAAAAAAAAAAAAAACGTTTTCACAAATGCCTCCGAATACAATACCCGTTTTTTTTTGGTTGTAATGTCGGTTAATTAAATTCGAAAAACACAATTGTTAATTGCATAGCATTTTGCAACATTGTAAATAGTTTTCTTAGCAACATAGCAATGTAGGCATCATTGAACTTCTGTTTTAACGGTGTTTTAGTTAATGATATATCTTTAAGAGAGCCGACTTTTTTTCCCTACCTATTCTCTGGTAGCGGAATAGGCTATTTCAGCTACGCCCGCCACTAGCCCTAGCAAGAGTAGTGCTTCGCAGAATCTACCATCGGATCGGAATAACGACGCACTAACAAGATCCGGCGAGAAACTAAGTGGGCTGTGTTTATTACTCGCTGAGCCCTACGTTGCAAGCGACGGGTTCGGCGAGGACGGTGATGGGTGTTTGAGGTACCGTTAACCATTCGGTCCACAGGATCGGGTCTGTAATTTAGGACGGCCGCGACAAGAGGGTTTTCGTGTCGTGTCGTCTTCTCAAAGTGGGGCATTGGTGCCGACTGTATATACTTTCTGATTGAGTCAAGCTCCAGGTCATCATGGAGATCCACATTCCTTAAGAACCACGGCAAATATCAATAACATCACCTACACGTCAAGGAGAAGCTGATATAGCCTCTCAAGGCTATCAGCATAGGTATGGAAAAAAACAGCTTTATGTCGAGGACTCCCAACAGTACAAGAAGCCAATTTGACATAACTACACTCGGAATAACGATCCCAAGAATCTTAATACTATCGAAAGGATGTAAGTGTAGTCAGGTCTGGAAGTGAGCAGCAAAAATGTTTGTGGACGTTTTTATGTCTGATGTGAATCGAAAAAATATATATACGTCAATTGCATTTACCTGTAAAAACATTTCTCCATCCGGCATGACGTGGTCATACAGAGAGTGCTCCCTTCGATGCCCGTGGAGGTCTTCCTTCTCTTTGTGCATCACAACTGTAACAAAGAGCTTATATTTATAAACTAGCTCAGTACCGCGATTGTACCCGCGGTTATTGCAGGGCGAAGCTAATCTAAAAAAGTAGCCTAAGTTATTCCTTATATCATCAGTTACCTATCAGTGAAAATCTCGTCAAAATCGGTCCAGCCGTTCCAGAGATTAGCCGGAATAAACAGACAGACAGACAAAAATTGTGAAAAATTTTATTTTGGTGTATGTACCGTATTAATGTAGTAAAAAGCGATTATTTCAATATTACAAACAGGCACGCCAATTTTATTTATATGTATAGGTTAAGTAGAAGAATATTGTGTAAACTATTTGTTGGATTATCGTAATGCCAATAGCATTCTTGTTTTATTCATTAGCCGTAGTTCTTAGGTGAGCTAAGGTACGTGTCAATCAAATCTATATTTATGAATTGATGTGTGTATATTCCTCATAAATTCTGAAATGGCTGGACGAATATTGCTGAAATTTTTAGGAACTCTTAATATTGGACTAGTGGCAGATTTTGTGTAATCAAATCAAAGTAAAATCAAGGATCGACCAACAAAGCGAGTCGGTTTTAACTAGTAAATAATAAATTCGCATTTGACATTTGAGGGTCATTGATATTTCTATACTTATTAGATTTAGGATGGTTTGACAGTGTACCTCTGCATCGAAGCAACTTATTACTGGTGGTAGGAGCTCATGTGAGTCCGCGCGGGTAGGTACCACCACCCTGCCAATTCTGCCGTGAAGCAGTAATGCGTTTCGGTTTGAAGGGTGAGGTAGCCGTTGCAACTATACTTGAGACCTTAGAACTTATCTCAAGGTGGGAGGCGCATTTACGTTGTAGATGTCTATGAGCTCCAGTAACAACTTAACACCGGGTGGGCTGTGAGTTCGTCCACCCATCTAAGCAATAAAAAAAAAGCAAATTGAACGCAAACTGAAAACACAAAACCTAAATTTAGAAACTGCAAAACACAAACTGCAGTTCAGTTCAGCTGTTTGCTGTAAAAATATTAAATGGCAATTCACATTCTTTTACAATATCGAAACGGATAAAAAAAAAATACTGCGTTTCACTTCGACACCTAAAATTCAACTTTTTATTAATTTACATTGTGTAGGCTATTGAAACACAGATGCTATTAATTAATAGGTAATACTAGAAGCGTTATCGTTTACCATTGAATTTTCAATACTGCTTACTGAATCCGGTTTGAGAATAAGTTTATTTTTATAACGAGATATGGAAGGATTTTTTTTTATTGCTTAGATGGGTGGACGAGCTCACAGCCCACCTGGTTTTAAGTGGTTACTGGAGCCAATAGACATCTACAACGTAAATGCGCCACCCATCTTGAGATACAAGTTCTAAGGTCTCAGTATAGTTACAACGGCTGCCCCGCCCTTCAAACCGAAGCGCATTACTGCTTCACGGCGGAAATAGGCAGGGTGGTGGTTCTGACCTCGGAGGGGATCGGACGTCGGGTGTAAGAGTGCAGGGGAGTCGTTTAGTGAGTGGGCCCTAAAATCCTTGGGCCCGCGGTCTGCTCACAACACCATGCAGATTGTAAAGTCTCACATACCCCGCGCGTCCCTTTTGCGCGGGGACCTCGTAAGAGGTTCGGCCCTCTACCCGAAAAAAAAAAAAGGGTGGTGGTACCCACCCACGCGGACTCACAGGAGGTCCTACCACCAGTAATTACGCAAATTATAATTTTGTTCTAATGTAGCCAGATAGAAACGCGGTTAAGATTTATCAACTTTGGCAACAAAACAAATTTAGAATTATGTGCAGTAGTTATGCTTTATGAACAAATACATTGACCTAAAGGCTTAAAGAAAAATTAGACGGCTAATTTGCAACCGACATCTTTAGAGTTACGTCATGATGGAATGGTTTAAAGTCGCGAGTGTATTTTGAATTGGTTGAATAATTTTTCTTACTATTTTCTTGTTTCCCTTTCTACTTCCAAGTCTTGTCCAACTATTTTATTAGGATATTTTTTATTTACATAATATACTCTTTAGTTACAATAATTACTACTACAGTAAATACGTAGTATTGGTAGAAAAGCTTTCAATTTGTTTTCACATAAACATATGACGTCACAGAAAATATTTTATCCAAGCGTCCTTATTCTTGGACTGTATGTCTTATCTAGTGACACCGTGATCTAGGTTTTACAGTATTTTGTCCGCTAATTAAAAATAATGATATCACATCGTTAAAACTTCCATATACATAGGGTTCTTTTATTTTTTTTAGGGTAAACACAAACAAACAAAACACCTGCTTCAGTATATAAATAATTGAAAGTAGTGTCAGTAAGGCGACATTTAATCTTCTTATTTCGTTTTCAAAATGTGTGTTTTTAAGTGAAGCAAGCGATAGTTTGGAAGCTTATATTAAAAACTAGCGGCCCGCTCCGGCTCCGCTCGGGTCTTTAATAAAAATTTTAACGATATTTGACGCTGTTTTAAATTTTTTTAATAAAAGAACACTTATTGCGTCATAACTATAATAGTTAGACATATGCTATTGCGACACTTTTTGTAAATAATAATGTGTTCTACAAAGTCGTAGTACATTATTTTATTCCATCATCAATAGTTTTCGCACGCGATGTAATGAATATTTTAGGTAATTTTTTTACACCTTGGGTTACATTATTGGAGTTTTAGTAAGGATCCCTAATTTTTTTCAAAAATGATTATTATAGCCTATGTCACTTGGGAATAGTGTAGCTTCCAAACAGTGAAAGAATTTTTCAATTCGGTTCAGTAGTTTCGGTGCCTATTCAATACAAGCAAACAAACAAATCTTTCCTCTTTGGCTAACGCTAGCCGTAGTAAGAGCAGTGTATCCCAGTATCTACCACCGGATCAGAATTGCAACCCACTGAGAAGATCCGGCGGAAAGTGAGTGGGCTTAAAAGTTTCATAATATGAAAATAGAGTATACTTATATAGGTATAGAGTATTTTTCGGTTACATTTTGGATTATTGTCGCCTACTCAAGATACATGTTTGATATATTCGCAGGACGAAGGGACCTTGTATACAGGATACTAAAGAGTACGAAAACAGGATAATAGATAGCAACGGTGCTATGTACGGAGGGGCGTGGTTTGGGACGCGCGACAAATCACGTCACAGATCTAATTATAGGGAAGCTGCGTGTCGCAATAGCTGTGCGGGGATGGGAATTATTTCATATGATCATAGCCTTTATTATTATGATGCAGTAGAACTACTTTTGGATAAAAAGTTGACGTGCAAACGATAATCGTATTAGAGATTCCTTTTTTATTGTCACTGTAGGCATACGAGCACTCGCCCCACCCAATGATAAGTGTTCGCCGTCGAAAATGTTCAAATATGATCCTGAGTACTTAGTGTGAGCTGAAAGTTAGCAGAGTGACCTAATTGATATTTTATTGTTATTTTTTATATGTATATATTTTTTTTTTATTGCTTAGATGTGTGGGCGAGCTCACAACCCACCTGGTGTTAAGTGGTTACTGGAGCCCATAGACATCTACAACGTAAATGCGCCACACACCTTGAGATATAGTTCTAAGGTCTCAGTATAGTCACAACGGCTGCCCCACCCTTCAAACCGAAACGCATTACTGCTTTACGGCAGAAATAGGCGGGGCGGTGGTACCTACCCGTGCGGACTCACATGAGGTCCTACCACCAGTAATTACGCAAATTATAATTTTGCGGGTTTGATTTTTATTGCACGATGTTATTCCTTCACTGTGGAAGTCAATCGTGAACATTTGTTGAGTACGTATTTCATTAGAAAAATTGGTACCCGCCAGCGAGATTCGAACACCGGTGCATCGCTCGATAAGAATGCACCGGACGTCCTATCCTTTAGGCCACGACGACTTCAGATATATATTTCTGTATATGTATTTATTTAAGCACGATTATTTGTATCTATAATTATTAAGTATGTTATATATATATACGTATGCTTAAGTAATATTACTATCACACTACACCTACCAAGGTTCATCTCTACACCCCCCTAAGGTAGACTGTCAGAGAATGCCTATGGTATTAGGTCTGCCTTTATACTGTCAAGTATAGAAAGTTATAAATAAATTGATACTTATACCTAATATCTCAGGACAACCAGTGCATTTAAAGGATTATTGTACGGAGGAAGTCGGTATATTTGTATGTATACCTAGTCATGTAATGTGTATACGTCTGTTTTGTTGGCGTGATTCAGGTATTTGGGGGATTTTACCTAATACCGTTACAACCTTTTTTTTTTGTTTTCCGACAGGAGGCCGAACCTCCTACGAGGGCACGCGGAGGTTGTGGGACTGGAGGGTCTGCAGATGTTCGGAGCAGACCACGGGCCCAAAGATATATTTAGGGCTTAAACTTTTTTTTATTTTTTTTTATTGCTTAGATGGGTGGACAAGCTCACGGCTCACCTGGTGTTAAGTGGTTACTGGAACCCATAGACATCTATGACGTAAATGCGCCACCCACCTTGAGATATAAGGTCTAAGAGACCTTAACTTAACCTCATCAAACGACTTCATCTTGTACTCTATCGACATCTGATCTCCCGCTGTTGTTAAAATCCAGTCAGAGTAGGAGGGTTCTCGTGGTCAACTCCACAAGCAGAGTCACGACGCCACCCCGAGGACGCCCTCACAATCGTTAATGAATCGTGATTTTAGGGCATTGTGAGTCCACGTAGGTAGATAGTCCCACCCGGCATTTTCTGCCGGAAAGTAGCTTGGAAGTTTTGACCGCCGTTAAGCATAAAAATTGAAGCTTCGACCTCAAACCTCAAGGTCAAGCTATAGCTCATAGTTTACCCACGTAGTAATGAGTAAAACTATACATGATGGTGGTACAATCGATTTCTCTTAATAGCCTAATGTTCAGTAGTACAATTAGAAGATAAAATAAAAAAAAAATAAAAAAAAAAACTATAGTTCGGTAAGTCGAGGCAGACAATATGGCGAGTTTTTATGGTCATTCCGGGCTGGCCAATTATCGGGCGAACACGTGGGAGAGACACCATGTGGTCGAAATAGTGATGGAGTATTATCGATACAAAAGTTTGTAGTTTAATCATTGTACACACACACACACACACACACATAATATATATATATAAGATATGGCAGGTAGAGGCTTGGCTCTGCCCCTGGAATTGCTAAAGTCCATGGGCGACGGTAACCACTCACCATCAGGTGGGCCTTACGCTCGTCTGCCTACAAGGGCAATAAAAAAAATACATTGTTGTTGTAGGTACCTATAGCAGATTGTTCAGTAAATCACTTTGTATTTATTATTTAATTTTATGAGCAGTGAGTAGCTAGTTAAGAACGCTCACCGTCACCGTAAATGACCGGCCTTCGATCACGACGTGAGAAAAAGGTTCTACACGCCATCGCGAAACAATCTTCATTAATTAGGTAATTAGGCAAAGAATTTAAATGAACATCAGCAATTAATAAGTTAACTGAGTGCCTAATAAAAGCAAAAAAAAAAACTAGAATAATTTGAAGCAATCATTGTAATCGGCTAATAAAGTTCTAAGATAAAAATAATTTGGATTTTGTTTGTCTTTAGAGAGGATGATTTGTCTCTTTCGCAACGCTAGTTTTGGTGTAGATATTGAATATAATGCGGTGTTCGTCTAAGAAAAATTTAAATCATTTACGTTTTTGGTCTTTTCAAAGAACTGGCAAAATCGCCAATGTACCTTCTCAATTAATATCTTTCAAACAATTGTATATACTAGTGGTCCCGCAGTAGTCGAAATTCGACTATAATTAATTGGAATTGTAAGTTTGTACACTATTATGATTGTATTTTCAAAGACTATTATACTTCTATAATCACAAATTTCGCCAAAGCTACACTATAAAAAAATATTAATAAAGACAAACAATATTTAATCTATTCTCAATTTGACAACAGACGTCAAGAACAAAAGTTTGACAATAAATAGTATGCATGCGTGTGTGCGTCAAATACATGGTATGTAGTGTGTGTAATGTTTTCTTTATTGATTTAAAGTATCTTAAATGCATTATTTAAAAAAAAATTTAGCATTGTGCACTTCTCTATATTCTCTATAAGTGTGGAAAATTTCATACTCCTCTGTCCGCGCAATTTTCGTAAAAAGGGATACAAAGTTTTTGCTTCACGTATTAATTGTATATATTTATAAGCAAATACAAAACAGTCCAGTATCATTTTCTCCTTTCCTAGTCAGGCGATTTTCTTTATATTTCTATTTTTGTACAGTCGCTATTAAAGGTGTTGTTAATATATATTATTTAAAAAAAAACACTTTTCTTCTTCAAAGTTCCTATAACCAATAAATTCAAAATATAATAAGTATAATTATTGTAAATAGACATGCTATAACAAAAACCGACTTCAAATAGAAAAAAAAGATATTCCAAAACAAATTAATATAAACTAAAAACAATAATCATCGAAATCGGTTGGCGTGATATTGAGTTATTGAATTATTCATCTACTTGTCGCGCACGTACTTAATGCAAATTTAAGACTTATATGGTTTTCTCATGAATTATCAGAGCTGGACTAAATTAAATTGGGACCGTTTGGAAGCATCAGCTTTCTAATAATAAAAAAAATCATTAAAATCGATTCACCCAGTAAAAGTTATGAGACAAACAAAAAAAACATACAGTCGAATTGAGAGCCTCCTCCTTTTTTGAAATCAGCTAAAACTTAATCGAAGCTTCGAAGTGTCAGTTATTATTATCGAATTTCACTTATTGGGACACGCAATCTAACTATACCTAGGAGATAACAATCTATCCGTAATCTCAGGTAGGTTATTGAAAACCGCCATAAAATGAATAAGCGTGTGACACTATCTCCGCTAAGTAGTAAATAAACTGGATTGAGTGATAGCTGTAGGTGGCGTCAGGAATCAACGTGCTTCGTTTATAACTAGCGCCAAAGTCAGCTAGGCCTTATCTCTAACAATATTTAAACTAATACATTTAAATAAAAGTAAATAAATAAAAAACATAATGCTATAATTCTCATGTTGTAGTTGTTATTTTAGTTATGTGTTATTTGTTCTACACACACTTATCACTTTTTATTATTATTCTCATTATCCTCTCGCAGGTCTGCTGGAGGAGATTTCTCAAAGAAATAAGCAGTGCCTTTGTACATAATTTTCCTATTACTCTGTACTGTGTCTTGTTTTCTGTGTGTACATAAATAAATAAATAAATAAAATAAATAAATAAATAATTTTCGGTGCATTCTCAGTGTTTCTGATCACCTTTCCATGAAATACCAAAAATATCAGCTAATGCACAGAGTATTAACTGATTCCAATTTATATGTAACCATATGACTATATATTACTTTGCAGCCTTATAACTTTGATATTCGAAACAGGATGAAATATATATGACTACGCGTAAGAAAATCAAGAAGATCAAAATAGAAAAGCGTGATTCTGTAATCTTAAAAAAAATAAAGGATGTCTTTACTCTAGAATCTGCCTCTTTGAAGAAACCATCTAACCGATGCCCCTATTGTATCAAAAAAAGACCAGCTAACTAATAAATATTTTATTATTGTTTGACATAATGAAATTCTAATATTAGGATATCATGATAATAATACTAGGTAGTAGTTATGATATTAATTTTGGTATATTATGTATCAAAGGTTGTGTTCTTTTGAAAATACGTATAAAAAAATATAAATGTATATTATGATCTTATCAAAGGGCAAGTATTTATCTGTCGCTTAGTGAATTTAGTGATTCTTTTTTATGTTATTAGTATTTCTGTCAGTCTGTACTGTAGACTTAAAAACAGATATTTTGAAAACGGACCCCTATATATGATAAATGGATTAAAATATCACGTGGCACCTTTTTTTCTTCTCATGGTAATTCTTTTAATTGGATATTAGGGTACACACAAAGAACACTAAGCCATTTGGCTGGACGTCAGTTCGATTGAACAATCATAAAGTTATTACAAAGTATAACAACACTGTGACTGGTGTGAGAGATTCGGTACCTAAGTGTAATAAAATAAATTGTCTCCCCACTTACAATCAGCATCATACAAATTTTTACAAACACAAAATAACTTTTTTTCTTTTTCTTACCTATGCTGACAGCCTTGAGAGACTATTTCAGCTTCGCCTTGACGTGTAGGTAGCTCAAACCGGGAGTGTTGCTAACACTGGCCCTAGCAAGAGTAGTGCTTTGCAGAATTTACCACCGGATCGGAAACGCGACCCACTGAGAGGATCCGGCCAGAAACTCAGTGGTTATAAAATAAATGTTGTCGAGAAAACTTTTATACCACCGAAAATATTTTGAAATAATTCAATGCTCAACACGTTTAATAATATGCAACTCGAATATAATTATAATATAATATAACAAACGTAAATTCCAAAAATAATTCTCATTCAAGTTTTTGTTTGTTAAATAAAATATAAATGCGAGTTATTGTTTTGCGCGCGTTCTCGATCGAGATAAACTGTCGGCCAATCGATTTATCGTCTCGATACAATCGATAACGTCCGTGGCACGTCACTAATCGGGCAGGCGGCGTTTTTATCGACCTTTATGATCGTCATTACGCCCTCCGACTCTCCGATAGTGAATTTTTTTCCGTTTTCGTATAAATTGAATATCTAATTTATCAGATTGAGAAGGATCGATTGTTGTTTTATATATCAAATCTAGATATCGATTTCGTTTTAGACGTGTTGGTTTTTTTTGTTAATTCGTGTCAAAGAGTTTAGTGGCTAATGTTACCAGACCACGCTATTTATTTCTAAACGAACAATCCTTATTTCTGACTTGCTGACCCGGCAAACTTAGTAGTGCCTTAATCGATAAACACCTAAACTTTTGTATAAAATAAACTTAAAACAAACAAAAGGAATCCGTCCGACGGGGGACACATCAAAGGAAAAACAAAATTGTTATTTTTATTTAATTCCGAGCATTTTCATATTTATCTACCTTTTAAACCTTCTCTGGACTTACACAAATAATTCAAGACCAAAATTTGCCAAATCTGTCCAGTCGTTCTCGAGTTTTAGCAAGACTAACGAACAGCAATGCATTTTTATATATATAGATAGATATAGATTAGTCGAATCCAGCCCGCTTCGAATGAGGTTAAAAAGTTGTTAATACACCACAGCGCACAAAGTTTGTACTCAAGATATTATTTAAGCTTAAGCATCGAAAAAACTTAAGGCTAACTCCGCAGAGATTGTACAGTAATTATAACGATCTAGCTTATGGTGGTCAACGGTGACCGTAACAAGCCGTTCGTGACGGCGAACCATAAACAGGCGGCCGTGTTAACTCCTAGCGGTTATGGTGGATGGTGAACATGTACCTTGTTAGTTTTGAACCGTACTCATTACTGTCGGACGGTGACTTAATGTAAATCTTAGATATTAAAAAAAAATATATAAATCCTTTTTTTAAGGCGAAGTTAAATAATTTTATAAACCACAGCATACTTCATGGGTAACATGAGCTTTTGGTTCTTTATTTACTTATGTTTGGATATATTGTCTACGGAGATATATCGGTTCTATCTGTATTTTGTATCGTATGTTCACCCATAGACACGGCCCATTGAGTTTCTCACCGGATCTTCTCAGTGGGTCGCGTTTCCGATCCGGTGGTAGATTGTGCGCAGCACTGCTCTTGCTAGGGCCAGTGCTAGCAGCACTCTGGTTTGAGCCCCGTGAGCTCACCTACACGTTAGGCTCTCAAGGCTATCAGCATAGGTAGGGAAAAACAAAGCTTGAGCTAGCTTGTGATGATCTCGTTTTTCCCACAGCATCTCTCGCCGCCGGAGCAGAGTTCATCTATACGACCAAGAACCATCCTCAAAAAAAAGGCTCTGGACACGCATCAATGCACAGTCTTTGGCACGTCGTCCGGTTTCCGAAAGAACTTCCCTTCAAGGTGTCTATATCGCTTAAGCCAAGTTAGCATACCGAAATTTGTTTTGACTTCGCTATCGTCTAGAGTACATAGGAATACGCAATACCTTTCCCCGATCCTTTCTTCCCAACTTTATTAAGCGACTTCAAAAAACGGAGGAGGTTATCAATTCGACGGAATTTTTTATTTGTATATTCTCTTTCTAGGTGAACCGCTTTTACTGAAAGCTGGTGATCTATTTTATCAAAATTCAACCACTAGTTTTAAAGTTATCCTTAATAATGTATACTCCGACTCCATTTGTGATACTAGGTATTTTCATTTTATTTCGCTGAAGTCCGTTTTTATTTTGGTTAAAATTTTGTTATTATATTTTATAATTGGTAACATAACCTAATCTAATTTTGGTTACATTTTTGTATTATATTTTATAATTGGTAACATAACATAATCTAGTATACATTTTTAGACGTTCCACATAATTTTGTAGTTTTAAATAAGTAAAACAAAAAGCGATCTAGCTATTTAGATAGTTGAAAGGTACTCCGAATGACCTTAGAACTTTATCTAGCAGGTTAAATCTAGTACGATTTTTACCAACCTTAGTTAGAGCACGGAAAATAGCCGGAGGGCCACATACATAATAAGGCTTATATTGCATTAAATTGAGAAAACATATCGAGGGGTCAAAAGCTATTTGGGTTAAGCGTCATTTTTGTAACTTTAGATAATAACTATTTAGAGTTCAAAATTTGGAAAAATATCATAGTAAAAAAATAGTCTTCAGCTATCTCAAAGGCTTAATTGAAGTTCAAATAAATACATCAAAGTGTTGATGCTGCTAACACCAAATAAAACGCACCATTAATTACAAAAATAAATGTCGTATATTTAACGAAATGTCACTTACACCAATAGCCTTTCTCCACTCGATATGTTTAATTTAGGTTTCTTTGTCTCAGAGGATTTTGGGGAAAAGATTATTTTATTATGGATATAGTTATGACAGCTATTTTATGACCAACGTCCTTTGGCTACTGATACGTCTTCAAATTTTCTCAAGTTGCTTGCAAAAGCTTACCTAACCGTCTGCGAGAACCTAATAGCCCTTTAGATCAACGAATAGGTAGGGAAAAAACTGGTACACTAAAGCCTTAATGTCGTCTCAATGTGAAGATTCTTGACAGGCGAGGGCTAAGTGCTTAGTGACGGCTGAGTAAAACCCGCTGAGTTTGTTTCGCCGGTTGTTCTCAGGACTGTGGCTCTTTTTGGAACCGATGGTAGAGTTAGCATTTTTATTTATATTTTGACATTCAACAAGTGTGTTATGCTGACATCTAAGTTGAAATAAATGATTTTGAATTTGAATTTTGAATTTTGGCTGTAATACTCAGAGAAGTCGTTTACTCGACAGATATCCTCCTGCCCTCCCCACAAGATACGAATGACCCTCAAAACGTTCACACCTGGTCTCGCCGTGCTCTACCGGTCACGGGGTGAACGCGTGCCATATTGTTAGTCGGTTACCAACATATGGTCTGGTCACCCTAATGCTCTTCATTGTTGCCAACGTGAATTATTAGGTGCTTTGTTTTTGTTTTGGTGCCGTCATTGTGTTTTTTTTGCGGTGACCTGTATATACAGGGTGATTAATTTCTAATTTTTTTTAAATCGTCCTTTAGAATTTTTTTACTAGTGGTAGTTTAGGACGTATCGTAGGATTCGTAAGCCGTAAGGGTAGATACCACAATCTTGTCCATTTTTGCTGCAAAGCGTTACCGTTTTGAAAAATGGAACATCCCTTACGCAAAACAATTGCAGCCTCGTGAGAGGCTCAACTTGAGAGAATTTGTTAACACTAGCCCTAGCAAGAGCAGTGCGTCGCAGGATCTACCACCGGATCGGAATCGCGATCGACTGAGAAGATCCGGCGAGAAACTCAGTAGGCTGTGTCTATGGACTAGTTCGCTCGTCGAACTCTTCGGCGAAAACAGTTACGTGTGCTTGATGGTCCTAAAAGGATCTAGAGTGAATCCGGGGGATCCGAGAAGACATGTTTCGGGCGATGGCGGCTTTGAGTTTCCCCGTCGTGGTCGGATAAGTTAAATTACTATTATTCTCTGTTTCCCTTAATTTTACGACTGATTTCTGAACTTGGGACTAGGATAGTGTTGTGAAAGCATAATTTTGTGTGCGCTACAGGAGACAGTCAAACATGAATAGTGCCTACTTACGCACGTACTGAATGGAACGGACTTGTTGTAATAGAATCTTCCAGAAAAATAAACACGACAAAAAAATAAGAATACAAAGAGGGAGATGCGTCACGAAAATTAACATAACGATTTATTCGATTTCTTGAAACCTATCTTTTTCTACACTTACTTAAAATTACATTAATGTACCACGGATATCTTTGAGAAATTAACATACATACATAAATCGGTGAACGTGACTTATTTACAACTAATTTTAAAAGTAAACAAATCGATAAAATTTCTCCACCGACTTCCCGGTCGTAGCATAAATTACAACGTAAAGTAAGACATCTCAATATTCCTCAAAGGAAGTTTCATTGTGCGAACGAAACGAATATACTTGAGCTCGGAAAATAAACGGGTTAGAGAGGGACGTGAATATTTTTGATGTTGCTATTAATTAAGGAGCAATGAGGTCTTAAATCATTGAACGTCAACGCGCCCTGTGGGAATCTCGAAGAGTTATAATGGCCCCTTTTATTCTAAATTTAAATGTAGAATTTCGGTAAATGTTTCGAATATTTTAAATTTGTTTTCGTTTATCGCTCTCCAGAGTGTTGGCTGAACGTAAATAACAATATTTAAATATTATTACGTTGGACAAATTTGTTAGTATTATACTTTACCAAATATTTAATATATTCGAATTTAGAACATATGTAGTAATTGTTTTAGGTTAATTCTTTTTTTGGGCAAAAAATTAAGTAAGATCTGTAGCGCAATAAGAGCAGTTTATACATAGACGCATGTCAATGTTGACTAATTAAAAATAATAGTAAATAAAACTTTAAGAATTGAATATCCAAGCAAACAAATAATGAATAATGACAGTGATGCACACTGATGCGGTACTACAAAATGTAATAATAGAATTGTCAAAACGTCATATTTATAAAGTGAAAACTAATTCATTCCCCCACGTTCGGTCTGCATGACGCGCCGGTATCAAATGAGCCAATCTCGCGATTAGCGCGCCCCGTGTCGTTTCGTTCCACGCAACTGACGCGTCGTGACAGTTGGCGCGACCGGCATTAGCGACCTATGAAACTCAGATCGAACTTTTCTTCTAACTAGTGGTCCCGCAGTAGTCGAAATTCGACTATAATTAATTGGAATTGTAAGTTTGTACACTATCATGATTGTATTTTATACTTCTATAATCACAAATTTCGCCAAGACTACACTATAAAAAATATTAATAAAGACAAACAATATTTCATCTATTCTCAATTTGACAATAGACGTCAAGAACAACAGTTTGACAATAAATAGTATGCATGTGTGTGTGCGTCAAATACTTGGTATGTATTGTGTGTAATGTTTTCTTTATTGATTTAATGTATCTTTTATGCATTATTTAAAAAAAATATTAGCATTGTGCACTTCTTCTCTATATTCTTTATAAATGTGGAAAATTTCGTACTCCTCCATCCGCGCAATTTTCGTAAAAAGGGATACAAAGTTTTTGCTTCGCGTATTAATATATAGATTAAGTTCTATTTATTTATTTATTTTTTCATACCTAAGCTGATGGTCTTGAGAGACCATTTCAGCGTAGCCTTAATTAGTAGGTGACGACGTTGCTAACACTAACCCTAGCAAGAACAGTGCTTCGCATAAGTTAACCAACAGACACAGCCCACTGAGTTTCTCGTCGGATTTTCTCAGTGGGTCGCGTTTTCGATCCGGTGGTAGATTCTACGAAGCACTGCTAGGGTCAGTGTTAGCTACGCCTCCTGATTTGAGCCCCGAGAGCTCACCTACATGTTAGCGTTACGCTGACATAGCTTCTCAAGGATATAAACTTAGGTAGGAAAAAAATTTATGATAGCTACCACAAAGTAATTGAAAATAAATTAGTTCAAGACATTCTTTTTTTTCCCCTACCTATGCTGATAGCCTGAGAGGCTATTTCAGCTTCACCCTAACGTGTGTAAACGGTGCTCAAACCGGAGTGTTGCTAACACTGACCTGCTGATTGGCTTCACAGAATCTACCACCGGATTGGAAACGTGACCAACTGAGAAGATCCGGCGAGAAACTCAATGGGCTGTGTCTATGAGTTAATTCGCTTGTCGAGCCCCTCGTCGCAAGCGACGGGTTCAACGAGGACGGTGACCGAACCAACATTCGTATCGTATCGAGTATCGTAGCTAGATCAAAAGACACGACCTAAGTAGGTCTGCCTTGGTGAATGTTGAGAAACTGCCCATCATCACAAATTCAAACAAGGCACCGCATAGTTTGTATTCAAAAGGCACTGAATTAAATAAAACGTGTGGACACGTTTCGGTGTTTGAACGTACAGATCGCGGTCCGTTTAATTGATACGGCCGTGAGGAATGGAATCCGAGTGAGCCGGTCGTTAGCTTATCAATGCACTGATTTCACACCGCACTCTTTAAGCTTGGTTTACACTGTTCCTGAACAAAAATAATTTTAAATAGACACGCTTTAACAAAAACTGACTTTTTATTTATTTATTGCTTAGATGGGTGGACGAGCTCACAGTCCACCTGGTGTTAAGTGGTTACTGGAGCCCATAGACATCTACAGTGTAAATGCGCCATCCACCTTGAAATATAAGTTCTAAGGTCTCAAGTATAGTTACAACGGCTGCCCCACCCTTCAAGCCGAAACGCATTGCTGCTTCACGGCAGAAATAGGCGGGGTGGCGGTACCTACCCGCGCGGACTCACAAGTGGTCCTACCACCAATATATCTTCAGATAGAAGCCAGTAGGCAGCGGTTTGGCTCGGCCCCTGGCATTGCTGAAGTTCATGGGCGACGGTAACCACTCACCATCAGGTGGGCCGTATGCTCGTCTGCCTACAAGGGCAATAAAAAAGAAAGAAAGATATTCCAAAACAAATTAATATACACTAAAAACAATAATCATCGAAATCGGTTGGCGTGATATTGAGTTATTGAGTTATTCATCTATTTGTCGCGCACGTACTTAATGCAAATTTCAGACTTATATGCTTTTCTCATGGATACCATTATCAGAACTGGACGAAATTGAAATAGGACCACACGGGAAGCGTCAGCTTTCTAATAAAAAAAGAATCACCAAAATCGATTCACCCAGTCAAAA
>NW_021011497.1:4147679-4165960 GCF_003987935.1 Bombyx mandarina | reverse complement strand
AAAGAAAAAAACAAAAAAAAAAAAAAAAAAAAAAAAAAAAAAAAAAAAAAAAAAAAAAAAAAAAAAAAAAAAGCAGAGCGAGTGGAATTTAATAGCATATTTGTTAGGAATCTAAAACGCTATAATATACATTTTAATGTATTTTGAAGCAATAAAATAGTTGTATGTAAATGTAAAATCCCTTTCGCATATAAACCGATGATTGTTAATTTAAAAATTAAATTTGCAAATTAAAAATAACAATCGAATTGAATGACGGCTTCAAACTTGAGACGCTTTTCAGTATTTATGGACCTCAACTACATAACGGTCTGTCAACTATTTGCCAATTTAAGCCCACTGAGTTTCTCGCCGGGTCTTCTCAGTGGGTAGCGTTTCCGATCCGGTGGTAGATTCTGCGATGCACTGCTCTTGCTAGGTCAGTGTTAGCAACTCTCCGGTTTGAGCCCCGTGAGCTCACCTACACACGCTAGGGCGAAGCTGAAATAGCCTCTCAAGGCTATCAACATAGGTAGGGAAAAAGAAATTGCCAGTTTTCTAATGCGTGTACGATAGCATTCCAAATATACGTTTTATGCTCTTTCTCTTTTTAAGCTCTTCCGTTAGACAGAGACAGAGACTCTTTACCATACAGACAAAGACTTACAATGCCATAACTCAAACACTACAGCATAAAATATTGAAATATGCAATCGCTTTAGTGACATCGTGATTAAAACCACATCGTCTCTAATTCTTCTGCGTATTCCAATAAATAAATAAAACCATTATTACTGGTTACTGGTGGAAGGACGTCTTGTGAGTCCGCACGGGTAGGTACCGGTACCCTTTTTTTTTTTTTTCGGGCCTGGTGCCAAATCTCCTACGAGGTCCCCGCGCCTAGGGGGCACGCGGGGTATGTGGGACTTGACGATCTGCAAGGTGTTGGGAGCACTAAACGACTCCCCTGCACTCTTCGTCCAAGCGTCCGATCCCCTCCGAGGTCAGAACCCGGATGAGGTGGGGGGGTTACCGCGGTCAACACTGTAACCAGACAGCGCAGCTCATCCCAAGGACGCCCAGCCGACGGAGCCTTCGAGGCGAATCGAAGGCTCTGTATCGTCGGCCGTCTCGGTACGGCAGCCCGTCAGGCCACCCAGACGGTGCCGCTAGTATCCCGGAATACCCCGCTGGACTAGAACCAGCCTGCCGGGTCGGAACGCGATACACCGTCAACCGGTTGCTCTATTATAGATACTCCTTGGCAGCGCGCTAGAGTACTGGTAGCGCGCCGCACGGCCTCTGTCCCCTCAGGTTGCCCCTTGACTTTCACCGGGGGGAGAGGTACCGTTTTATATAATAATATATAAACGATTTACCTAGTTTTATTGAGTCCCGACACGAGGTCGTATTATTTGCAGATGATACATCTTTATTATTTAAAATTAAGCGACAATTACAAGTCTATGATGAAGTGAATGATGCGATTTCGTGTGTGGTTCATTGGTTCCGTATCAATAACCTATTATTGAATAGTAAGAAAACTAAATGTCTTAAATTTACTTTAAAATGTATTAAATCATCTTTAAATGTGAGACAAGTAGATAGTAATGTAATTGTTTCTGAGGAATCATTGGAGCTTGTTGAGTCAACCGTATTTCTTGGTATAACAGTGGACTCCAAACTGCAGTGAGGATCTCATATTCATAAATTGGCGAGTAAGCTCAGCTCTGCAGCATACGCAGTAAAAAACATTTGAATGTTAACAAATGCGGACACGGCTCGTTTAGTTTACTTTAGTTACTTCCACAGTGTCATGTCCTATGGCATTTTGCTATGGGGCAATGCGGCCGATGTAGAAATGATATTTATTCTGCAGAAAAGAGCTATGCGTGCTATTTATAACATGCACTCAAGGGAATCCCTGAGGGAAAAATTTAAAGAAATTAAAATTCTCACTACGCCATCCCAGTACATCTTTGAAAATTTGATGTATGTTCGTAAACATATTGAGGAGTTTCCTAAAATGGCGGACATACATAATAGAAATACTAGGAACAAACACAAGCTTGTTGTGCCGATGAGTAGGTTACATAAGATACGAAATTCATTCGGGTGTTTGTCTGTGCGCCTGTACAACAAAATCCCACAAGATGCTCAGAACCTACATACACATAGGTTTAAGAAAACTATTAAAGAACATCTGTGCAATAAAGCTTACTATAAAGTCAATGATTATCTAGAAGATTGCACAAAGTTGGGAATGAGTTGCTCGCTCCGGGCATTTCAATATTGTAATAATTGTTATGTTATTATACTCATGTAAAAACGAATATTTAAAAAAATCTAATATAAAAAAATTTATCTAATATTAAAAAAAAAAAACATGCCCGCTGAGTTTCTTGCCAATTCTTCTCAGGACGGAGGCTAGTTCTTGTGAATTGGCGGTAGTTCTTTTGACGTTCAACAAGTATGTACTTTCATTTATGTTGAATAAAAATGTTTGATTTGATTTGATTTGATTTGGTACCCTGCTCATTTCAGCCGTGAAGCAGTAATGCGTTTCGGTTTGAAGGCCGTCTCAAGGTGGGTGGCGGCATTTACGTTGCAGATGTCTATGGGCTCCGCTAACCACTTAACACCCAGTTTAAGTTATAAAAAAGCGCCCAATAATCATTTTAAAGTTTAAAAACGAAAACTCATTACGCGCTATTCTTGTAGATCGTCGATATCTCGGACCGCAACGGTTTCTACACAAAGTCGTTAAACTTAGCAATATCCATCGTATTGATCGATTTTTTGTTTGTTACGCTTGCGATTACAATTATTTTCAGTTGCAGATGTATTCAGGTTGTAGATGATACCGTATTAGCGGACGATCACAATAAAATACTTGAAAATATATTAGTAACTAACTGAGAACCGGCAGACTTCGTAGTGCCTCAATCGACAAATAAAAGACTTAAGCTTTTGTATAAAATAAGCTTAAAACAAACAAAAGAAAATTTGATATTTATCTACCTTTTAAACCTTCTCTGGACTTCTACAAATAATTCAAGACCAAAATTAGCCAAATCGGTCCAGCCGTTCCCGAATTTTAGCGAGACTAACGAATAGCAAATCATTTTTATATATATAGATAGATAGATAATATTTTTTATTCTCTCTACCTAATCGTTGGTAGCCTATGGTGTTATTTCAACTTGGCGCGGACCGGTAGGTGAGCTCACGGGCTCAACCTGAAAGAATTGCTAACACTAGCCCTAGCAAGAGCAGTGCTTCGCAGAATCTACTATCGAATCAAAATCGCATAGAGAAGATCCGACGAGAAACTCAGTGGGCAATAATTATTAATGTACAACAATAAAAAACTATAAAAAGTGATTGTTACAGAATGTTAATCTGGAAATGGAACGTTTTCGATACGGCGTTGTTAAAGTCATTCCGGGTTATGTAAAGTAAGTCTAGTTCGCATCAACGTTCAAAGTTTATTTCAAGAGATTTAATAACATTTTCCAGGAGTAAAACATTTTTCATTAAAATTATCTTTAGCCGAGTCAGAAAAAACATGAAGATTCTCCGGATTGTTGCCATAAATAAAATAATTATTAAGACCTCGATACGATACTAGACAAAAAATAATCATATCTTTCTCTCATTAATCCTTGCCTTACTTTTTGTTCATTTGCAGCGCTAATTGTTTTAAATCATTTAATATCTCTAGTCAATCGATTCTTGCGTCTGTGGAGTCAGATTTAAAATGATTCTGACATACGGGTCAGAAGGCAACTTGTCATTGTTTCGTCACAGATAATGAAACAAAATTAAAGTCTTTAACTTCACAAAATTGGTGAAGTTCGTGGACAGACATAGAGAGCAAATGTCATTTGCCACTTGCTAGGAAAAAAAAAACAAGAATGGACACCCTCACAGCACAGAGTATATATACAAAATAATTAAAATGAAAAAAAAAAAATTTTTTTTTAAAGAAACTGACAGGCTTATATCTGTCATTCAATTCTCGCAACATTCTGAATACACACCCGCGTCCGACTATTAAAAATGATGGGCACTAACTATAAGATTTAATTGCGGTTTCAAAGAGCTCGTGCGCGATTACATTTAATGCAATTTCCAATTAAAAATTGGTGCGTGAAGGCGACGGTCGTTAAATTTCGGTAAAAGCTGTATTAGAAATTCCGAACGGGCATTGTTGCTGTGAAAATGCTTTGTGTTTTTTTGTTTGCATCGTCCTATGACGACGGTTGTGATGTCTAAAAAGTAATGACATCATAATTGCTAGTTGAGTTACGCTAAATTAGAATTTAGGAATACTTTAATTTTATTTTAAACTAGCTGACCCGGCAGACTTCGTATTGCCTCAATCGATAAATAAAAGACCTATACTATTGTATAAAATAAACTTAAAACAAACAAAAGGAATCCGTCCGACGGGGGACATATCAAAGAAGACCTAAACTATTGTACAAAATAAACTTAAAACATACAAAAGAAATCCGTTCGACGGGGACACATCAAAGGGAAGACAAAATTGTTATTTTTATTGAATTCCGAGCATTTTCATAGTTATCTACCTTTTGAACCTTCTCTAGACTTCCACAAATAATTCAAGACCAATATTAGCCAAATCGGTCCAGCCGTTCTCGCGTTTTAGCGAGACTAACAGCAATTCACTTTTATATATAGAGATTTCTCCCATCACTAAATTTCGATTAAAAATTGGAAATCGATTCATTTACAAGCAACTTGATATGATAATGATGAAGTTCCTATTACATAGTTATTTTTTCGGAAATCCCGCTTAAAATTTATCGATATGTTAAACTGATTAGTGTTGTTTGCAATTTTGCGAATTTTATTCGAAACAAAAAAAAAGGCGACTGGCGTTTTTAAACATATTTCAGAGATATCGTTTTTTTAAATATATTAACAAAAATATTACAAAACTTTACAAGATACACTGCATCCAGGCATCACATAAAACACAATACGTAACAAGTAAACATAAACAAACCACCAATCTTCTTATCGCGAACAAAAAGTCGTATGCTCGCTTTATCGTGAAAACGAAAATGGTCTTAAACACCAAATCTGTAAAGGTGTTAATAGCCGGCACGTAAATCAGCGCACGGATCCTTATTTTCAGAGCGTTCGATATTTACGATTCGCTCGCCAGCAATCAATGAACGTTTTGTTTTGACGTTTCATTAAACACTCGACATCTTCATATCTTGTTTCTTGTTATTTATGCGGTAGACCGCACCTCGGGGCTTATGAGTTGCTATTTCTATACTTGGAGACCGAACGGGTCTAGTTTGTGTAAGAATCTGTTTGCTCGGTTGGAAAGCCTTTTAAATGTATCTCAGACTGTGTAACTCAGACTCAGAGTGCTCTAAGGAATTATTTGAGATGATACCACCATCTCGTTTTTACAATCGCACCGCCCGCCACCGGAGTAGAGTTTATCCATACTACCTGGAGCCACTGCGTTCATCCTCAGTGCGCTTCCAGAGATTTTTTTACCACGTCCGGCTTTGGAATGAGCTCCCCTCCACGGTGTTTCCCGAGTGCTACGACATATCCTTCTTCAAATGAGGCTTATGGAGGGTATTTAACGGCAGGCAGCTGCTTGGCTCTGCCCCTGGCAATTGCTGAAGTCTATGGGCTCCGGTAATCACTTTACACCAAGTGGGCTGTGAGTTCATCTACCCATCTATGCAATAAATAATAATAAAAAAAAAGTGTGTGTGTCCGCTCCGACGCACGACTGGAGTTTACTGGATATAAAAAATTAAACGAAACAATACGAGAAATAGTTCTATATTACGACAACACGATACACTACAGATTATTAACAAATTAACGAGACACAAAACAAACGACTAACAAATATATGAAAATACAATAATGAGAGAAACGCGCGATCAGTACGAGGCTTTGTGGCGGACTGCCGGCAAAGGCGCATAACGCATTTCGTGTGACATGCTAGTACGATTTTGGTCCCCATAATTTTCATACCCCGGGCCTATATATGTAAATCGATTCTAAAGGAGTAAACTCCAATAATAATAATAATCACTACATAGTATAAAAAAAGTCGCTTTTTCTGTCCCTATATCCCTATGTATGCTTAAATCTTTAAAACTACGCAACGGCTTTTGATGCGGTTTTTTTTAATAGATGGCCAACTCTCCACTGGTAACCAGCAGTGAGTAACTCCAAGATCCAGTGTGATGTCTCTGCCTACACACCTGTATGGTATACCGCCTCGAAAGAGTTGATGCGATAGCTAGGTGGGAGATATTCCCTCTATGATTTTGTATAAAATTTTACATGAAACGATTGTTAACAGAGAGGTTCAAGTAGGACCTGGAGCGATAGGCAGCAGCTTGGCTGTGTCGTTGCTGATGTCCTTAAAGATCAGTGATCATTCACTCTTAAGAGGCCCATACGTTTATCTACGTGTGAAGTCAAAACAAACAGATCTTTGAAAATGTTTTGGCCGCAACGTCTTACTGATTATGTATAATTAAATTCTACTTTTTAAAATTCATACATCTAAGTCAAGACAGAGAAGTTAACATAATTCATTACAGTAACCGATACGATAAATAGGTATATTAGCAACAAAACCATTGAAATTTCGCACATGTCGTTTCGATACCTAAAACGCTTGCAAATGAAGTTAATGCAAAAAACTAAAAGTTCATGTCGATTGTAAATTTTCTTTTTTCCATACTTTTCTCGTTATAAAGAGAATGCAATTATGTTGTTGTGAAGACGTCTTGTTGGTAAGTTGAATTTAAGCGATTTTATTGGACCCTGTTTGCTGAAGACGATTGATTAGTGTGATAGAAGCTATCGAGTATGAAAATATATATATGTGATCGAACCCTAAAGAATCTGTTCACTTTGAAGCAGATTCGGATGGTATACTTAACGTGTTATCTGAATATTCCATTAGCTTCAATTGGCATTGCGGTTTGCTTCCGTACACCGGTTTTAGGAGCTGGTAAGAGAGACACAAGAAGACGACGTGTAACGACGTGACGTGTAAGCTGTCTGACAGGCATCGTGTGAAAGAGCAGCCAGGTGACGGATGACCATACTCTCCGATCCCCATCCTTTTAACTATAGAGGGACTCTAGATAATTCGTAGACCATGGCGCCGATGACCATCTATGGGACTGACCGTCAAATGGGGCATCATACAGAAACGCGCACTCCACGCGAAATCCATGATATTACCGCAACCTGCTTCGCGTGATTTCTGTCTCAACCAAGGCTTCAATTGGCACCATAATTTGACTACAAGACTTGACTTAACAAACACAATGCGGCTGGAAATCTCTCACTGTGCGTTTAATAATTGTGACACTTTTGCCAGAATGGCGAATTTAGGGTACAGTTTGAGGGAATCCGCTCGGGTGTCGGCATTTCTGTCACGAGGCCGAAGTGGTGGGATAGTGGCTAAAATAAGCATACGGTTAGTGCCTCAGTATAAGTTACTGGATTTAGGTTATGATGATTTTGGCCTCTGACTTAACACCTGCGCAGTGTGGCTGACGTCATTGGTTCGACGGGCCATTACGTCTATCTATTTGATGCAATAAAAAGGCAACGATGTGCCAATGGTAATGTCATTGTACAAATTGCCGTGTATGGTTTTCTTGGCTCATGAATAAGCTCGCATAAGTACGTATGTCTTGTACCTTGTCAATCGAGAACGCGTTTTCAAATAACAACATCAGTTGATGTGTGCTTTGCATTATAACTTACTTAACAACATAATTGTTTTATTATTGTTCCAATACAAGTGTGCTGTATTGTAATTATGCTTGATATAAATGGTCTGTAGTAAACGGGACACGCTGACGTATTTGGGTTTTTTTTAATGCCCTTGTAGGCAGACGAGCAGACGGCCCAGCTGAAGGTCAGTGGGTACCGTCGCCCATGGACTTCAGCAATGCTACCAAGCCAAGCTGCTGCCGACCATTAAAAATCTACACAGGTAGGTACCACTTTATTGGACTGTATGTCTTCGGGTATTTTGTGTTTAGGTTGGAGAGATCGAACAGAGAATCTTTGAAGAATATGATTGAGACTTCACATTTATTACTTTTGTAGTTCTGGAACAAGTTGGGCTCGTTCATCTAGAACATAAAAAAATATGTCCCGCAATTCCTCTGAACATTTCTTCCTACCTTCGCTTAGCTTCGAATAAAAAATTTTTTAAGGGATTTTATGACCTGGTAACTAAGACCTTTCAATCATGTCTTATTTTAATTGATATTCATATTTTTATGAAAAATAATATTATGGAGTGAAATGAAATGAAGAAGATTAATTTGATACATTAATTAACTGGGATGAAATTAAATGAAATGAAATGGGATGAAATATAATCTCAGTAAAATGGTGGTTATTTACTAAGATTTTTCAGTGGACTTTTTGGAGGATCCCGAGAAGTTACGTCCAACGGCTTCGTTTCATTTTCCCACATTTGTGCACTTTCACAGATATTAAACAGTTAATAAACCACCATTATTATACATTTAAATCTGAAGAAACACTTAATAGACAAAATAAAACAAATCACACAACTTCACTCCTTGCGTTCCCGCCAAAAAGGCCGCTTCGAATAAAGAAACATTCTTTTCGATCTAACCGAAATAATGTTACATTATACGAATACTATTATTGTCACACAAGTTATTTTAAATCCATTGAAGTGTATGTTAATATCGAACCGGTGTGAGTCGTAATTAGAAAATGCAACTTACAATATGTAATTATTCGCGTAAAACCTTCGACCCTTTACAACCGAAGCAGCTGCGTACATAATTACTGTCTTTCACTGTACTGTTGGCTTAAATTGTAAATATACATATTTGATTAATTAATATTAGGCTTCGAAAAATTACCATTTTGATAAAAATTTACATTATGCTCGGTTTGTTGTTTGCGCAGCCATCTTTGTCTAGTGGTGTTGCAATAATTTATTTCATATCCGATTACCATTTCGGTGGGCCGTATCGATGTTTTATATCGATTTCAAAATCATCAAGCTGGCAATATTCTAAAGACGTATATTTGTTTTTTTTATTGCTTAGATGCTTGGACGAGCTCTCAGCCCACCTGGTATTAAATGGTTACTGGAGCCCATAGACATTTACAACCTAAATGCGCCACCCACCTTGAGATATAAGTTCTAAAGTCTCAGTATAGTTACAACGCCTGCCCCACCCTTTAAACCGAAACATATTATTGCTTCACGGCAGAAATAGGCAGGTTAGTGGTACCTATCCGTGCGGACTCACAAGAGGTCCTACCACCAGTAAGGTGTGTAGTTTGTAATGAGAAAAGTATGCAATGTTTATTAACATATTGATTTCTAAGCTATACTTTTTATAGGGACATATGAATAAGTTTTTTGGGTATGGATAGGTTCAAGCAACCTGCCTATTTTAGCGGCAATGGAGTGATGCGTTCCAGTTTCAAGGCTGGGTTAGCTGATGGTATTTACATTGTGATGACAATAAACTCCACTTGATCGGTAGGCAAAGAGTTCTGTGTAACTTCTAAAAAAAAAATAAAAAAAAAAAAAAAAAAAACCTGGTGATCTTGGTCGAGTTATTAAAGCAAAAGAATAAAAAAATTTCCCCGTGTCAATCCTTTCAAAAAAATTCCATGGGACTGTTAGCCTATACGTATTCAACTTAATGGGACGCCTTTATGTTGGCTGAATTGATTTTGAAGCAAATTTAATCCGAGATCAACATTTTTTTCTACCTTATGCTAGTAGCCTTGAAGAGCTATGTTAACATCACTGAACATGTAGGCGAGCTAACGGGGCTCAGCCTGAAGACTTTACTAACATCTGCCCCAATAAGAGCAGTGCTTCGTTGAATCTACCACCGCGTCGGAATTGCGACCCAATGAGAAGGTCAAGAGGCGAGAAACTCAATGGGCTTGAGATCGAGTGTACTGTCTGACCACCGATTTACCACTGATTTAAGATCTCAACAATAAATGAGTGATTCTTGTTATGTTGCCTACACGTATTAGATATAATTAGACAAATTCAATCACAGCTTAATTCGGCCTCATCTCTAATAACGCATTCTGTGACGTTTCAAAACGTAGGTATGTATGTTATAAAACAACAAAACGGGAAAGCTGTACTTAAATTAAACGCAAAACGAATGAGAAAAATAAATAACACAGAATCATCGTGAACCTATAATTTCTTCATTTAGCAAAAGTTGTTGAACTTTAGCAATGAATCGATCCCAAGGTGTCTCAATCGATTCATTCGATCGCCGTATGGGATAATTAACTCGGCTAATTAACACGCTCTGTCACTGTAATTGTGAATTTCAACGGATGGAAGGATCGGATGGACGGAGGGAACTGGATTTAAGACATCACATCTTTAGAATTGAGTTTTTTTGTTGTAAGCGGTTATTTAAGCCCATAGACATGGAAGCATCGTAAAAGCTAAGGAATTCTTCATTCGGCTGGAAGGGTCTCAATTGGTCCCAATGGGCGAACTCAAGTGTTCAGCCAAGGCCGAAAGGCTTGCTAATAGTCTGAGTGGCTTTAGAGGAGGATTAACAGCCCAATGGAAGATGCTTTGCGAGTTCATCGACCACCGGAACGAAATCGCGACCTATACAGAAGATCTGGCGAGAAATTCACCGGGCTAAATGGACTTAGTTTCAGGTCCAATTCTTCGGTGGGCACGACGAGTACGGTGTCCTGAGGTTTGGTTGGTGCGATTCATCGCGTCTAATAGCACTCAGGGAGGATCGCAAGGACGTATTTAGGGCGTAACCGGATTAGGAACGTAGCTAGCGTAAACCAAGATATAATAGCGAAATAGCACTGCTCTGTAGCTTTCACAGACTTTTATTATAGATTCGAGACCTTAGAGTAGTTTATTTGTCGGCACAAATATGCAATGTTATAATGGCTTACTATTTTTTTTTAACGCTATTGACGCGGCAACTCGAATTTCACCGACTGTTGATAACGGTATCCACACAAATTAAATTATTCATTTATTTGTATCATAATTCTCCTACCCTTCTCCCAGTCACCTGGGGTCAGCGCAACATGTTTACTCCTTCCATACTCCTCTACCATATACCATTTCTTCGATCACTCCCCTTTTACACATATCGTCTTTCACGCAATCCATCCATTTCTTCTTAGCTCTACCTTTTCCTCTATATCCTTCCACATTCATAGTTCCCCCCAACTTCGTTTTCATTTCGTGTCATCACATGTCCATACCATCCCAAACGCGCACTTCTCAACTTCTCTGTCACAGGTGCCACTTTCAGACTTCCTTTATCATATTCATTCCGTATTCTATCCATTCTCGTTACTCCACACATCGATCGCAACATTCGAATCTCTGCTGCATTCAATCGCATTTCATTCGCCACTTTAGTCACATATTCAATTATTTTTGTGTTATTGCGAAATTAATATCTATGTCACGATTATTATAAAGCTGCTTTGCGATTCACTCGCTCATCTGCAGCACAAAGTATTAAAATTCTAAACGACAAAAAATAGTGATGTTCCATAAAATTTCCATAAATTATCGATTCGAACCTAAATAATTCTATAGACTGTCAATGCCGGTTAATTAGTTCGTATGTGAGCATTCCCCGCGTGCGTTAATTGTCACTTATGACATCTGTCCGAACAATGACGCATAATTTACGCTTCGTTTGTTTCGAAGTGTGAAGTTTTCTGAGGTGGAAACGCGAGAAGCAAGTACATGTTTAAATAGTATGTCTTTTGTTTAATTACGTATTATGTGCATGGCGAACTGATGTAGTAATCACAAATTAAAATTTAGATTTATTTCTTCGTTAATAGAGAAACTTATCTGTATGTTATCTAATATATAATAATATATTCTAGCCAGGTGCTATATTAAATAAAGACCTCTAGACTAAATGTGATCAAACCCCCATCGCGCAAGACATTGGCCATCGGAAATGGCGTTGGATAGGAGACACTCTACGGCGCAGCGGAGTCAACGCAGCATCAATCGCGTTTGAGTGGCAACCGCTTGACAGGAGAAGACCTGGTCGCCCTGTACACACTTGGTGACGCACCGTGGATAGTGAAATGAGGACTGCCGGCATGATCTGGAGTGATTTCAAGGAGCAAGCGCAAGACAGGGTCAAAAGGTGGCAACTTGTGCGGGCCCTATGTACCAGCGGGTAATGACTACAACAACAATACTAGATCAAAATGATCAATAATACTAAAATTTTAAGAGTCTGTGTGCTCTAGATAAATAGCAGGTGGACAATGCGGTTTATCAACGAAGAAAGAAAATAATTATAAAATAATCGAAGCGAAAATGCAATACAATTAAAATTACAAGCTTTTCACTTTTCAATAAATTCATTTCGTTTAATAAAAAAATACGTGCGTTTCAACGTTAATCGTTGCGTATTTTAATTGCTCTCGTATCGGGATGCTCTGCGAATATTTCGTTCGTTCAAACATTCGAATAATTTGTAATTGATACCGCTTTTCGTATTTATCGATATAATTTACGTTCCCGAGTGATGGCTCTTCACTATTACAACGCGCCTTTTACACGATATTCCGGTTTAGAATTTAATATCCAATTAATTAAATAATTTTGACTTTAATTGCTTTTGAATGTAGTGCTCATTGAAATATATTATTAAGTAAAAGCAATAAGCTTCATGGTAATTGTTATTTACTCTAAAATGTTCGTAAATGCGGTAAAAATCTTTGTTCTTTTTTATTCTGGATACAGGGTGGACTATTTTTGCTATATTTTTTTTTCATGTTTTTTTTTTGTATTATTGTAATTTAAAGGAACTAACGCGAAATTCATATAATAAAAATGTTGTTGGTTCAAACCTAGAAAATTTATCTGGAGTGCCAACAAGTTGTTCCAGTACAGTCAGACTCAGTCAAGGAGTTATGCGTTTTGGTTTGAAGGGTGGGGGGGTAGCCGTTGTAACTACACTGAGATCTTAGAACTTAAATCTCAAGCGCATTTACGTCGTGGATGTCTATGGGCTCCATTAACCACTTAACATCAGGTGGGCTGTGAGCTCGTCCAACCATCTAAGCAATGAATAAAAAGATTTTGAAGATTTAAAGTTACATTCGCGTAATTGTCTAAGATGGTACTAAGTTACATTGACCCATCCTTATCAACCAGAGTTTCTCGCCGGACCTTCTCAGTGGGTCGCGTTTCCGATCCGGTGGTAGATTCAGCGAAGTACTGCTATTGCTAGGGCTAGAGTTAACAACGCCTCCAGGTTAGGGCCCCGTGAGCTCACCTACTCGCCTAGAGAATCTAGCATAGCCCCTCGAGGTAACTAGAATAAGTACAAAAAATTATATGATCCACTCGTACAGAGCTTTCATACAGTGCATTGAAAAAAGTTGTGTTCGTTAATTCGGTAGCGGCAAATTTGTTTTTTTTTTTAGAACCGTCTGCCAGGTTTTAGCTGAATAGCCTCTTAGGCTACCAGCGAATAGGTGGGATAAGGGTAGGTTTTTAAAACAATGCACAAATCAAGATCGCACCTTTTTTTTTTTTAAACGATAGAAATAGTAGTAGTTTTAAAAGAAGGTCTCATAAGACACTGATGTAAAGCTATATCTATGGGCCAATATGAGGTGTCACTGCGAGCGTGTTAAACATCACAGGGGGGCAGGCTTTTAACACGTTAACATAATACAATATTTTTAAAACATGACTTCACTATAATAAAATGAGAATATCATCCATCCACTACATCGAAGTCAATTAAATATGCATTACTAGAGATATCTCGAAAACTACGACGATCAGATGTTGATAAAACGGGACCACATAGAAAGCAGTAGATTTCAAATAAAGAATAATCAACAAAATCGGTGTATTTAGAAAAAAGGTTTGTTTATGGAAATCGGTCAGTCTTTCTCTTCAATTGGTCCCTCATTGCTGAGGATCGTTTGACTCCGTTTGATTCCGTCAACCAGCTGTCTCCATTGATCCCGTTCTGTAGCTTGGTGGAGTGCGTCGCTGACAGGTATTTTTATTTCCTCCGCTATTAGGTCCGACCATCGTTTGGGACCTACTCCTAGGCCTTTTTCCCTCGATATCGGTCAATAAGCAGTGAAATTAAGTTGGTGCCCTCGCCTGATCGTTTCATCCGATATTGGTACTTGCGATTTATACAATTTTAGCATAAAGCGTGGTACGTTTTTTTTTGCATAGGCTAACGTACCTCTGTGCTTTGCAGTTTGTAGTTTTTGATGTTACGAAAGTAGTTTTATCTATGGATCAAATTTGAAAGAAGCTTTATTGAGCCTTAGTATAAACCATGGAAACTGCGCCACAAAACATAGAGACACGTTTGCCTATGCAAAAAAAAAAAAAACTTAATACGCACATCACGAAACTAATTTGAGCGCATTCGAATCATCTCGAAGCATTCGACCAATTAAAAATGTACACGACGCCATATTTCAATGTTCGACGTTCAAAATAACCTCATTCAACAACGGGAGCTCGACGAGATAACATTAAAACTTAATTAAAATGACTTTTCAAATGAATAAAACAAAAAAGTACACGCGCGGAGAACGAAGCGAGGCGTAAAAACATTTTGTCAACGATACTCGCGTGGTTTTTTTTTTGTGTGTTTGTTTTGTACCGACCGAAAAAGGAAACTACCGAATTCGGGACGTGTGTTATATGAGGCTGTTGATTATGCGTTTTTAATTGGCTGCTTTGTGTCCATTAATGGAATTTTAGTACCACACGTCGATGATGTAAGACGGGAAGACATGATATTTTCCTTTGGTTTAATGAATGTTTGTCTCATAATTCATCGAGTATTTATATCGGGATTCTTTATGGGATTTGAAGCTACACGAACTATAGGTCATCTGATGGTGAGTGGCTTACGGAACTAGGGAAGATTAGTGAAGCCTGAGGAACATTTATGTCTACCGAAAATTTTATTAAATAAAAAAAATAATACATTTACAAACAACCATAGTTTGCTTTCGCTTCAATACGTAACTCATATAATTGATAGTTTTCATTTAAACTTACATGCCCTACTTACCCTCGGAATTCGAGGCAGTCGTGAAGATACGCTGAAGAAGAAAAAAGACGTTCACGGTGACGCGAGTAGCTTCGTGTCCAAGTTATTTAATTCCGGTTATCAGTGACTATGTCCGACCGGCTACCATTTAAATATGGGATTCGGTAGTGTTTTGTTCGGCACCACAGAAACTAACAGAAGCGGCTAATATATAAGTTTTAACCCACTGAGTTTCTCGCCGGATCTTCTCAGTGACGCGTTTCCGATCCGGTGGTAGATTCTGCGAAGAACTGCTCTTGTTATGGCCAGTGTTAGCAACACTCCTGGTTTGTGCCCCGTGAGCTCACCTACGTCAAGAAGAAGCTGAAATAGCCTTTCAAGGCATAGGTAGGGAAAAAAAAGTTTTTAAAGTTGCTAGTCACGACTATTTACTGTCCATTAACAAGACTTTTTGAAGCGAAACTTCTTTAGGTGCGTTGAACTCGCGACAGATTCGTTACGAATAGAGAGAAAAGATACAATTTAGGAAGAGCGAGAGTGAGAAAATAGACAGAGCGTCTCGCGAATCACTCGACCGTGGAGAAAGCGAAAAGGCAAAGCAAGCTTTATTGTTTCTCTTGAACACAGCATTCCTCATTACAAGAGAGATTGATTTAAAAATGAAAAATGAAGGAAGCCGCAATACTACACACCGCAAAAGAAGTTTTACTTCTTTCACGTGCACCATTATTTTTTTCTTATCTCTTCTGGTAATCTGGAGGAGTCATATCAGATTCCAGATATATAGGTATAATGCTGAAGCTCTTATGAGTTCCGGATCCGGATATTAAGCGGAGATTAAGCGGATCTAAGGATATTAATGTATTCGTTAACAACTTAATACCAACCAGGTCAGTCGTGAGATCGTTTACTTACAATAAATTAACTAGTTTTGTTAAGGGGGGTTAGAGCCCTTTGTCTTCCCGCTGGCTGCGACGCTGGGGAGGATTTTACAGCTTCAATCACTCAAAAGACATTGCGTGTAAAATTTCTGTACCTAAATTAAAATACAAATTTCATTTTTTTTCCTACTTATGCTGATAGCCTTGAGAGGCTATTTCAGCTACGCCCTCACATGTAGGTGAGCTCACGGGGCTCAAACCGGAGTGATGTTAAGACTGGCCCTAGCAAGAGCAGTGCTTCGCAGAACCTACCACCGCATAGGAAACGCGATCCACTGAGAAGATCCGGCGAGAAACTCAGTGGGCTGTGTCTGTGGGTTAAAATTCATAACCACAACACTATTGCTTACCGTGTTAGACGTAACTATAGTGACGTGATGTTGCGTGTAAATTATTTTGAAAGCTTGACGTAAACGAAGAGTTTAGTTACACACATGATTAAATCGGGACGTCGTGCTTATTAGGCCACGGGCTGTTCGAATTTATGAAGACTTGAAGGGTTGTCCGAATAGTTAATTTCATAGATAAATAGACGGCTGTTAGCAAATTTTCATTCGACAGACAAATCAGGTTTTAGACGTCTGAGGCGAATAAGAAAACTATAGAGCATTCAAGATATGAGAAATCCTAAAATTTAAATAAGATAAATATATAAATATAAATATTTACTAACAATCACGCCACGTTAACTGGTCCCGTGATAAGTTCGTAAAGAACTTGTGTTACAGGTACCAGATAACGGAAATAAATGTAAGATTTTTATTATACACATACATATATTTAATATACATCCATAACCCTGGAATAGACATTTATATTTATCATACAAATATCTTCCCTTGGCGGGATTCGAACCCGCGACCCCCTTGTGTAGTGACCATGTCACTTACCACTACACCAGACGGTCGTTAAGAAACATGTAATTACACTGTCAATCATTTATGTACATTAAAAACAAAAAAAGCAAACCGAACTAACATTTAATGTCTACTTTTGTTATCCTGTTGATATTGATTTGGATGTTAGAGCTAAGTCATCAAATTATTCTACATATTAACGTGGGTCCCAGATGCGTGTGCCAATTTTCCAGTTAATCGAACGTTTTCAAGTCAGTGTAAATGACTTTCAAAGATTACGTTACAAACAAACAAACAATAATATATAAGTACATACCAAACTAATAAAATTGTATTAAAAAGTTTTTAATTATGTTGAGCCATAAGATTATAAGCTTTTCTAAGTCGCGTGGTTTTTTCTAATTATTGAAGACTGGCGAAAAGATTAACCCTAATTGGAGCCCTTATGTTAATAACAAAGCTGTTACAGTCCTTGAAAAGTTTCACTAAGCAAATCCTTTTTATCCTTCTTACCCACGTATATTGTCGTAACGCGGGTGACGCCGCGGGGCAAATATGGTCTAAAAAAAGTTAAAACCTAAGTTACTCCTTATATCATCAGCTACCTATCAGTGAAAATCTCGTTAAAATCGGTTTAGCCGTTCCAGAGATTAGCCGGAACAAACAGACAGACAAAATTGTAAAATATGTTGTTTTGGTGTATGTACCGTATATATATTCGCATTCATGTAGAAAAAAGTGGTTATTATATATAATTTTATTTATATGTATAGATAATGGAACTAAGCTACCGTTAATAACGGTTTATTAAGAAGCAGGGGAAAGTTAGGTTATAAGCTGCAATAGTCTACTCGTTGATTCTTACGATTCATTATCTGTACTAATATATAAATCTACAGTGGTTTTTACGGATGTTCCGTTATAACTACTGAACCATGCATCCGATTGACTTGAAACTTGGCATCCATGTAGAAAATACATGTACTTAATGGATAGGCTAATGTTTATATGAGTATTATCAATATTGTCGTCCATAATTATTATAAAATATTTTTCGTGTATCTCAGGAATGTGGACAAGATAGGACTATTATAACAAATTACATTATGATACATTACAATTGACAATGCAGTGTATGATAGAGATTATTTAAATTCATATTATGGTAAATATGGTAGTTTGGACAATTGTTGTTTTTTGTATTGTAGGTTATCAATTATGTGTAATTTTCAGATGCCTGATGAAGGTCTAATAAAAGACCGAAACGTTGCTAAAATAATAATGTAATTTGTTATAATAGTCCTATCTTGTCCACATTCCTGAGATACACGAAAAATATTATTATCAATATTGTCGTCCATATTATAAAA